>CAXITT010000765.1:233586-252369 GCA_964033795.1 Lymnaea stagnalis | reverse complement strand
AATCTTCAACTTACAGTATGGTAGATCTCGTACCGGTACACAGTTAATACAATTAGAAATAATGATGCCAATAAATAATGCGAAATAAACACATATAAGTAGGAGCACACAAATACACAAAGAATAAAAAACGCCTCGTAATGTTAAGAAAATCTATCGGAAATCTCTCCCTCTCTCGTCGTGCCTGTCAATCCCTTATATAGGTGGGTCTACCGACGCCTAAGCCCTGCCTTCTACAAGCTACATGACATTTCGAGAAAAATCCCAATCATTCTACCAAATACTATTTGGAACAGATTAATTATTTTTATTCGTTGGCGGCGTAAACAAGAATACATCAAAGACCTAAGCCACACCCCTTTGTGAACACAGCGTCTCATGCGGGGTCAATCAGAGGGCACGCATGAGAAATATTATGTAAACAAGCTCCCTATAACAATATATATAAATTAGCTAGAGTGTCCAAAGATACGTTTAAGAAACGAATTGATTTAAAGACATCGGATTCTTAAAAACAATGATAGTAATTTTCTATTATTTTACATAAATCAAATAAATTGAAATGCACCAATAACAAAAATACATCAGTTTTTACTTTTGTAAATGTTTAAATATTATTATTATACGTTACAAATACATTTAAAATATCACTTTAGGAACTATTATTAAACATTTTATACGAATTTGATAATGATGAATTTTTTTTTAAATGATAAATTTATGAGCTAAGAATTATTTTTATTAAATTAATAACACATTTATTGCAAAAACCCAAATATCTGCTGTTTTGAGTTGCGTTATTAGTATTGCAAAATTAAATTAAAATTATCTGATCTAAATGTCTTCAAACAATATCGAAATAAAGATGCAAATGGCGTCATGGCGCACATTGTCTATTTTAGCCAAAGCTTTAAGTTTTATGATTAAGTAACCGCGCGTGACAAAACTGATCATGTATTTTCCCCTTCTTAAAAGTAAAACTAATAAATATAACTGATTACTTTTTAAATTCTTATAAACGACACCAGTAGATGATTTTGTGAAAAATAAAGTGGGTCTATATTTGTAGGAGGCTCGCAACATTTCTTTTTAAAAAAAAGAAACTCAAGGCCACCTGGATTACTTTTTGCAAAGTAAAAACAATAGTATAGTTTCTTTTTTGGAAAACAAATCTTAACCCCTCTCTATTTTTCACAAATTAATTTTAACGTGAGTAAAATGATTGTGTTTTGATAAATTCACGGGTAAACGTATGTAAATGTACCCACGTTTTGTTAATGGCGCTGATTTTCTTAGTTGGTCAACATTTTCTTAGTTGGTCAACATTTTCTTAGTTGGTCAACATTTTCTTAGTTGGTCAACATTTTCTTAGTTGGTCAACATTTTCTTAGTTGGTCAACATTTTCTTAGTTGGTCAACATTTTCTTCTTCTTTTCTTTTTTTTTTTTTTTTTTTTTTTTTTTTTTTTTTTTTTTTTTTTTTTTTTTTTTTTTTTTTTTTTTTTTTTTTTTTTTTTTTTTTTTTTTTTTTTTTTGGGGGGGGGTGTAAAAAGAGAATGTAACATCTCTTTATCACAATTGTCATGTCATTGGATTCAAAGATATTGTCATCCACGTAAACATGTACAGACCTTATTTCCTACCCCCGATATATATGTACTTAAGAAGGTTAATTATTGATCAAATTCATTCTTTTATTCGGAGGCGTATCTTGTGCTGCCTGGGGAAAAATGAAAGTATCACCCCCCCCCCCACATTTACATAAAAATTAATAAAATATGTACTGGGTTGTAGCCCCCAACGTACGCAAACACCCATTTTTTGTACCTCCCTGAGCTTAAGTAAAAATATTAAGTTCCAGATCCCATTTAACCACACTTAGTTTTACATTTCTAAATAATTGGGGAAAAAAGAAAGTATCCCCCCCCCCCCCACATTTACATAAAAATTAATAAAATATGTACTGGGTTGTAGCCCCCAACGTACGCAAACACACATTTTTTGTACCTCCCTGAGCTTAAGTAAAAATATTAAGTTCCAGATCCCATTTAACCACACTTAGTTTTACATTTCTAAATAAATATCTAATTCTACGCATAATTCAATGTATTGAAATATAATGGTTATTTATTTTAACATTAAAAAAACTTTGCCAAGGTTCAAATCTGTCACATCATTGAGTCTTTAGATAAAGACATCAAAATGAATCAATTCCAGTTGTATATGCTTTGTACTTAAATGAGTGATAAGTGCATTAGTGAATGTTATTTCGTTATAAGATTTCTCTGCACTGATTGACTTAAACGGGATTTTCTTACTAAAAATTATATTTAAACGTTATTTTTTTTTTATTACTTTATAAATTTAGTTCATGAGTATTTTTGGAATGAAAAAGTAAAAAACTTATTTTTTTTAAATTTTTTTTTTTTGGTCACGCATGGGTATTAAATCAAAGAAACTTAAAACTTTGGCTAAAATAGGCTATTCACGCCAAGACGTCCTTTGTGTGTTTACTTCGATATTGATTGAAGACATAATTTGGGTCAAATTAATTTTAATTTAATTTTGCAATATTAACAAAACACTTAGAACGACAGATGCTTGGGTTTTTCCGATAAATGTGGCTACGATTTGATAAAAAATATTTCTTAGATATAATTTTTTTGATAAACAAAAAATGGCATACGTTTTAAATTCGTATAAAATGCTTAAAATAGTTCATTAATTGTTATTTTAAATGTATTTGTTATTTATAACAATAATACTTTAACATGTACTCAAACTGAAGCTAATATATTTTATTTTTTGCATATTTAAATTTATTCGATTTCCGTAAAACAAAAGAACAGCGCTATCATTGTTTCTAAGAATCCGAACGTAATTTAATCACTATATATATAGAGAGAGATATAGATAAAGATATAGATATATAGATATACATAAAGATATAGATATATATATACATATATTTTATATATATGTATATAGATATATATATATTTGATTTTTTTAAATGAAGGAATTTCTTATCATTCGAGACGTTGGCTAAGGTGTTGAATTTTCTGCACCACGTTCACTTTCCAATTCCATAAAGATAGAGTTGTAAAAGTTAGAGTCCAAGCGTCGTGGTGCATGGCCGTCGTTACTGACAGCCGAAAGAGAAGTTGAAGAACAGCAACAACACAGAATGACCTAGTTTTCGTCTTCATTATGTCAGGTTTTACTGTTTCCATTACAATCGCCTCGGTTCGAAATATTCCGACAGTCCTGGTAGTGACATTATTGCAGTCACGTGATTTCCAACTCGTTCAAAAGACTCCTGTCTTGTTATTTGGGCTTTTTGTCCACAATTCGTCTCCTAAAATTAATGTTTGAAATGTAATAGCACGAGTTTGAGTTTTGTATTTCTGGATCTGCGTTTTGATGGTAGTTTTTATTTTTTATTATATATATTTTATATTATTTAAAAAAAAATATTTTTAGGGTTTTTTTTTGAAATACGTATGAATTGAGATTGTTCCTCCTTTAAATTTTTTTTTTTTTTTTTTTTTTTTTTTTTTTTTTAATTTTTTTTTTTTCTTTAAATTTTTTTTTTTTTTTTTTTTTTTTTTATTATTTAAAAAAAATTTTTTTTTGTTTTTTTTTTTTAATTTTGTTTTTTTTTTTTTTTTTTTTTTTTTTTATTTTTTTTTTTTTTTTTTTTTTTTTTGAATTTATGAAATCTTTTTTTTAACCCAAAACTTTGACTTCCTTGTTTATTACAGGAAACAAACCACACAAGACGATTTTTTAAAGGAGAGAACTGAAACAAAACATTTTGAACTATCTGCCAAATAGGATGTCATCTTACTTAATAGAATACTTGAACTTGTGAGAAAGTACTTTAAAAAATATCACACGAAAAACGTATTAAAAAAAAGTTTCTTTTATAATCGAAGTGTTAAAGTCAATTAGAGTAACTTTCTTGGGAAGTTAACTTCTGCTAAGCCCAAGGATCGTCTGCACGAAAAGTGGAAATAAATAAAATAAAGAATAAAGAGGGTAAAAATATCTAACAGTGATCCAGGCTCAGTTACCCAATAACTAGAGCCACCTAGCAGTCAGCCAGCCTCAGTTACCCAATAACTAGAGCCATCATTAGCAGTCAGCCAGGCTCAGTTACCCAATAACTATAGCTACCTAGCAGTCAGCCAGGCTCAGTTACCCAATAACTAGAGCCACCCATGAACAACCAGCAATATTGATAGGCCAGCCAATGAGCCAATCCTAAGGACCGCAAACACGACGTTTGGACTGTTTCACTTTTTCCCCCATCAAAGAAACCAGACAAACTTGTCCTCAAAGAAGATGGCTCAGTGTCAATAACAATTAACAAACGGCCATTTTCCACACTCCATGCTCGGACAACTCGAGTTAAAGAGCAAGATCACGCTCTTTGCATAGGTCCAGTTAACGCATGCCCAGCAGCGTCCAGGGTTGACAAGTGGATTTACCAGCTATTTAAGAGACAGTTGCATCTCGGAGTTTTCACGTTTTCCCCCTCTCTGTTTGGTTGGAAAGTCCCCACAATGGTCCTAACAAGCATAGGGAGTAAAGATGATAAGATTAGCGTCTCGCTCACAGTAAGTAGCCTTTTCCTTATTCCTGATTGGTCCATTTCTTTTATTCCCAATGCTACTCGGTACTTTTCGATTGGCTCTTATATTGTTTTATCGGAAATTCCCACTACTTATCAAAGGGCTCAACGCTACCATACACCCCTCCCCACCTCCCCACCAACCCCATCCCCCACAACCCTCAAACACAACTATACCACCATCAAAATGGGTAGAAATCTATTTATAGACTGTAGCACTCATATTTGTTTGTATAATAAGCTGAGCGTATTTACTGCTTCGGGAGTTATGTCAAATCGACAATTTTACATAGTGGGGGTCTGCATTTGCATGTCATTTCTACTGACTCAACTGATCTAAACCTGCTAACATCCACCCAGACTTTTAGCATGATCTACGACTCTTAACTTTTCATTCAAATTCAAAAACTCATTACTTTAATTATTGTCATGGAAATTGAATGAACTTATTATTAACATGTATCAACAGTAGCCCCAAATTATCAACAGGTAGTCCCTAGTTATCAACAGGTAGCAACTGGTTATCAACAGGTAATAACTGGTTATCAACAGTAGTTAGTAGTTATCAACAGATAGCCCCTAATTATCAACAGATATAAGACCCTAGTTATCAACAGGTAGCAACTGGTTATCAACAGTCGCCAGTATTTATCAACAGATATACCCTAGATATCAACAGCAGCCCGTAGTTATCAACAGGTAGCTCCTAGTTATCCAATTATAGCCCTTAGCTTTAAACAGTAGCCCCTAGTTATTGTAAGAAATGTTCATTGAAAGTCTTTGACGTCACATGTACTGCAGCATATATTCCTCTGATTCTATACTCTTCTAATCTTTACCTAGCGTTTCATCTAGCTCATGGGTTGGGAAAGTCCGGCCCGCGGGTCGTATGTTGTTCAGGCCTGATCTAGCTCATGGGTTGGGGAAGTTCGGCCCACGGGCCGTATGTTGTGCAGGCCTGATCTGGCTCATGGGTTGGGAAAGTCCGGCCCGCGGGTCGTATGTTGTGCAGGCCTGATCTAGCTCATGGGTTGGGAAAGTCCGGCCCTTGATCTAGCTCATGGGTTGGGGAAGTTCGGCCCTCGGGCCGTATGTTGTGCAGGCCTGATCTGGCTCATGGGTTGGGAAAGTCCGGCCCGCGGGTCGTATGTTGTGCAGGCCTGATCTAGCTCATGGGTTGGGAAAGTCCGGCCCGCGGGCTGTATGCTGTGCAGGCCTGATCTAGCTCATGGGTTGGAAAAGTCCGGCCCGCGGGCCAAATAGCGTCCGTGACATCATTTGGTCTGACCCTCCAGCAGAATTCAAAATCCAATAAATAGAAAGTTGTTGCTTTTTCACTCCAGCATAAGTTTAAATGAATTGAATCAAAATAATAATATAGACTTTGAAGGACAAACTGGGACACGAAAAGGCGTGACTTAAATTCGCCAACTATTTTCAACAATGTTATCAAATACCGCTGTAAGGAAATACTTTCAGCAGCAGGAAATTCAACCTTGACATTGGCAATATTCGCATTTTCGCGCTGTGCGGCTTTTAAATATTTAACAAATTATATTAATTAAATTATACAAAAAGACGTTTGTACATAGTGCACCAAATGTTTGTACATAGTGCACCAAATGTTTGTACATAGTGCACCAAATGTTTGTACATAGTGCACCAAATGTGTGTACATAGTGCACCAAATGTTTATACATAGTGCACCAAATGTTTGTACATAGTGCAACAAATGTTTGTACATAGTGCACCAAATGTTTGTACTGTGAGGCAAATAACTCAAATAATTTGTGTCAAGTAAATTATATTGAACCATGCATTAAGTAAGGGTACTGGATAGTTTTAAGCTGCGCAGCCAACATGTTATCGCCAACAGAACCAATTATTTCATAATTGTTTTTTATATTAATATATATAAATCCTAAAATAGTCGCTAATCGGTAAAAATAATTGATGGTGAAGTGATGTTTAATTATGAATAAGATGTATGTGGAAAGGGGGGGGGGAAGCGTAAGCATGTTTGTGTGCCTGGGGTGACGGCCCCTTGAATGACGCTGTAAATATCCAAATGACCCTTAGCAGAAAGAGGCTCTCAAACCTTGGTTTAGCTGATACCATGTCTGTTCAAGTCTTCATCTGTTTAAATATACTTTGAAAATGAAAATTGATACACGTTTTTTTTTTTTGGTGGGGGGTGGGGGGGGGGGGGGGGTGGAGTTATTCACATTTTCACATTGGTTTGAAAACTGATAGTACTAATAACTGATAGTACTAATAACTGATAGTACTAATAACGGATAGTACTAATAACGGATAGTACTAATAACGGATAGTACTAATAACGGATAGTATCAATAAGTGATAGTACTAATAAGTGATAGTACTAATAAGTGATAGTACTAATAAGTGATAGTACTAATAACTGATAGTACTAATTTTATTTGTTTGTTTTTTTTAATACCAATTGAATTTTGCAAGAAGTAGCCATTTGCACACAGACAAACAAAAATTCAATCAACTTACACAATATGTTAACCTGCTCATCATCTCAAACTAATCAACTTACACAATATGTTAACCTGCTCATCATCTCAAACTAATCAACTTACACAATATGTTAACCTGCTCATCATCTCAAACTAATCAACTTACACAATATGTTAACCTGCTCATCATCTCAAACTAATCAACTTACACAATATGTTAACCTGCTCATCATCTCAAACTAATCAACTTACACAATATGTTAACCTGCTCATCATCTCAAACTAATCAACTTACACAATATGTTAACCTGCTCATCATCTCAAACTAATCAACTTACACAATATGTTAACCTGCTCATCATCTCAAACTAATCAACTTACACAATATGTTAACCTGCTCATCATCTCAAACTAATCAACTTACACAATATGTTAACCTGCTCATCATCTCAAACTAATCAACTTACACAATATGTTAACCTGCTCATCATCTCAAACTAATCAACTTACACAATATGTTAACCTGCTCATCATCTCAAACTAATCAACTTACACAATATGTTAACCTGCTCATCATCTCAAACTAATCAACTTACACAATATGTTAACCTGCTCATCATCTCAAACTAATCAACTTACACAATATGTTAACCTGCTCATCATCTCAAACTAATCAACTTACACAATATGTTAACCTGCTCATCATCTCAAACTAATCAACTTACACAATATGTTAACCTGCTCATCATCTCAAACTAATCAATTTTTCCTTCTAAATCCAAACTTCTTGTCTCGTCTCTTTTTACCCCAACTTATTGGCTCTTGCTTCTTTGCCCCAACCTACTGGCTCTTTCCTCTCACCCTAACCTACTGGTCATCTTAACACAGCTTTGACTTCACTCATCTCTCTTACCTCAACCTACTGGTCATCTTAACACAGCTTAGACTCCATAACACAAAACGTATTTATTACCTCCCCCACCCCCTCCCCACTAGCCACCACTAAAAGTTCCACTTTCACCCAACCTCAGACAACACCTAGTTCCATTCATTAGATGCTCTAGCACAGTGGTCCTCACAATTTTTTGTGCCATATCCCACCTCAGCCTTTCTAAAATTCTTATGCCTGCTATGTAGTACACGTTTCGAACACTTTTTTTTTTTTTTAAATTGAGACTCTCACAATTCTCCCTTTACAATACAAGTCAAATCCGAGTAGACTGTGGCTTTTCAAATTCTAGATAGCTCTTTTATTTTTTCTTTCAAATTGACCCCCATTAACAATCAAATTGCCCCCTTGTGGGGCCTGGGCCACACGTCTGGAAATACTGCTCTAGCATGGTTGTGTTCACGTGGACGCCCTTTTGATCACTCCCCTAACCAGCACACTCGTAGTAATGCTAAAAAAAGCGCTTCTATTTTGACATGATTCTACCTGCGCTCAAAGGAAACACTATAGGAGCTAGGGTGGGGGAGGGGTTGATGTCTGGACATTTTGGAACTCTCTGGTTATAAATTGCCGTTTATGTAAATATGACTTGGACATATGCTTAATGTTAGGAGACTAAGGAGAGATGTATATCAAGCCTCGTTGTGGGTGCCGTGTCGATCTATCGCTAATGACGACTGGTGGGGGCTACCTTGCAGTGGAGACGACACTGGCGTGACGCCATGATACTTCATTCAATCAAAAGTTTATTTATACGTTGTAGCAGCTGTTTAGCTCTTGGCCAGGGGTTCTAAAACTGTATAACTCTAATTACAAGTTAGTCGTTGCATAACCGACCTCAGCTACGAATAAGTGATCCATCCAAATGGACGAGATTGTTGTTTCTTTTAGACAAGGTTTCAGACAATGTATCGGACAATATATCAGATAATGTATCAGATAAATACAAAACTATGTTGTTAAAAGCAGTACTGTTCCATATGACTACGTTGATGGGACGTGCGTATGTTGACTGATGGGACATACGTCTTCTGACTGATGTGACGTACGTCTGTAGACTGATGTGACGTGCGTCTGTTGACTGATAGGACGCACGTCTGTTTACTAATGTGACATACGTCTGTTTACTGATCTCACGTATATCTGTTTACTGATGTGACATACGTCTGTTTACTGATGGGACGTGGGTCTGTTGACTGATGGGACGTATGTTGTAACAAGCAGTCATGATCTACCTGACTGCGCTGAAAGGACGTATGTCCGTCGACTGTGTTGTAACAAGCAGTCATGTTCTACCTGACCCTGCTGATGGGACATACGTCTTCTGACTGATGGGACGTATGTTGTAACAAGCATTCATGTTCTACCTGACTGCGCTGAAAGGACGTATGTCCGTCGACTATGTTGTAACACGAAGTCATGTTCTACCTGACTGAGCTAATGGGACGTCCGTCTGTGGACTATTTGCTGAGAAAACTATCGTTATAATGCGAACAGTGTCATTGTTTGGTACTGTCAAGTGATTTTGTTTGGGCACCAGCTCTGGCACAGAGAAATAAAGCATGTGTCGAGGAAAAAGCCATTTTGACACCATTGAAGTAGAACATGGAAAGATATAAAAGCCAAACAGCCCAGCATAATACCGTCGTCACGTGATTATCCAGAGCCCGATCCAATGAGTGAACATCAATTGAGTGAGCATCCAATGAATGATCATCCAATGAATGAGCATTCAATGAGTGAGCATCCAATGAGTGAGCGTTCAATGAAAGAGCATCCAATGAGTGAGCATTCAATGAGTGAGCATTCAATGAGTGAGCATCCAATGAAAGAGCATCCAATGAGTGAGCATTCAATGAAAGAGCATCCAATGAGTAAGCATTCAATGAAAGAGCATTCAATGAGTGGGCATACAATGAAAGAGCATCCAATGAGTGAGCATTCAATGAGTGAGCATCCAATGAGTGAGCATTCAATGAGTGAGCATCCAATGAGTGAGCATCCAATGAGTGAGCATCCAATGAGTGAGCATCCAATGAGGGAGCATTCAATGAGTGAGCATCCAATGAGTGAGCATCCAATGAGTGAGCATCCAATGAGTGAGCATTCAATGAGTGAGCATTCAATGAGTGAGCATCCTATGAGTGAGCATCCAATGAAAGAGCATTCAATGAGTGAGCATTCAATGAGTGAGCATCCAATAAGTGAGCATTCAATGAGTGAGCATCCAATGAGTGAGCATTCAATGAGTGAGCATCCAATGAAAGAGCATTCAACGAGTAAGCATCCAATAAGTGAGCATCCAATGAGTGAGCATCCAATGAGTGAGCATCCAATGAAAGAGCATTCAACGAGTAAGCATCCAATGAGTGAGCATTCAATGAGTGAGCATCCAATGAAAGAGCATTCAACGAGTAAGCATCCAATGAGTGAGCATTCAATGAGTGAGCATCCAATGAGTGAGCATCCAATGAGTGAGCATCCAATGAGTGAGCATTCAATGAGTGAGCATCCAATGAGTGAGCATTCAATGAGTGAGCATCCAATGAGTGAGCATCCAATGAGTGAGCATCCAATGAGTGAGCATCCAATGAGTGAGCATCCAATGAGTGAGCATCCAATGAGTGAGCATCCAATGAGTGAGCATCCAATGAGTGAGCATTCAATGAGTGAGCATCCAATGAGTGAGCATCCAATGAGTGAGCATCCAATGAGTGAGCATCCAATGAGTGAGCATTCAATGAGTGAGCATCCAATGAGTGAGCATCCAATGAGTGAGCATCCAATGAATGATTTTCATAATGTTGCTCGTCCTTCACACACGAAGATTACCAATTTTTGACTTGAGCCGTATTTTGTTTAAAATGTGGGGGAGTTAATTCATCGAACAATGTAAACGCCTTTTCAGCCTGGAAAAAAAGATGGATTCAACATAAAAAGTGTATTTTTTGTTCTTAAAAGCCATGGACTTGTTCAATTAAATTTTAAAGACATATTGCAGTTTATTTGGTTTTCTTCGCAGAGCCATCCTGCGTCGCATTAGCTCTAGCTTATCTTAGCAATAACATAGCCATATTGAAGCCTAGCTCTATCTTATCTTGGCTATAACATAGCTATAATGTAGCCTAGCTCTAGCTTATTTTAGCTATAAAATAGCCATAATGAAGCCATCCATAGAACGTGTCAAAGTGTATCACGTTATTTTCGGCCAAAATTGTGTGTAAAATCTGGCCAAAAATTTTCCCACATTCAAGTATGATTGACGTCATGATGTTTGCAATGTCCCCTACATTCATGAATGATTGAGGTCATGATATTTGCAATGTCCCCTACATTCATGTATGATTGACGTCATGATAATAGCAATATCCCCACATTCATGTATCATTGACGTCATGATGTTTGCAATGCCCCACATTCATGTATGATTAATGTCATGATGTTTGCAATGTCCTCCACATTCAAGTATGATTGACTTCACGATGTTTGCAATGTCCCCCTTATTCATGTATGATTGCCGTCATGATGTTTGCAATGTCCCCAACATTTAAGTATGATTGACGTCATGATGTTTGCAATGTCCCACACATTCATGTATGATTAACTTCATGATGTTTGCAATGTCCCCTACATTCATGTATGATTGCCGTCATGATGTTTGCAATGTCCCACACATTTATGAATAGTTGACGTCATGGTGTTTGCAATGTCCCCCACATTCAAGTATGATTGACTTCACGATGTTTACAATGTCCCCCTTATTCATGTATGATTGCCGTCATGATGTTTGCAATGTCCCCCACATTTATGAATAGTTGACGTCATGGTGTTTGCAATGTCCCCCACATTTAAGTATGATTGACGTCATGATGTTTGCAATGTCCCCCTTATTCATGTATGATTGCCGTCATGATGTTTGCAATGTCCCCCACATTTATGAATAGTTGACGTCATGGTGTTTGCAATGTCACCCACATTTATGAATAGTTGACGTCATGGTGTTTGCAATGTCCCCCACATTCAAGTATGATTGACTTCACGATGTTTGCAATGTCCCCCTTATTCATGTATGATTGCCGTCATGATGTTTGCAATGTCACCCACATTTAAGTATGATTGACGTCATGATGTTTGCAATGTCCCCCACATTTAAGTATGATTGACGTCATGATGTTTGCAATGTCCCCCATATTCATGTATGATTAACGTCATGGTGTTTGCAATGTCCCCAACATTCATGTATGATTGACGTCATGATGTTTGCAATGTCCCCCATATTCATGTATGATTAACGTCATGGTGTTTGCAATGTCCCCAACATTCATGTATGATTGCCGTCATGATGTTTGCAATGTCCCCCACATTCATGAATAATTAACGTCATGATGTTTACAATGTCCCGCACATTCATGTGTGATTGACCTCATATTTGCAAGCAGTTTGTAAGAAGGTGTCGCGTAGTTTCAAAGACATACTGAGAAATCTATCATGAATTTTATATACATTTCATTATGACGATGAAATAAAGAACTTAAAAAAGTCAGCAGATTAGATCTGGGCCGTCATCATTTTCAATCACTTAAAAAATCACTTAGAACATCTCCTAGAACATCTCCTAGAACATCTCCTAGAACATCTCCTAGAACATCTCCTAGAACATCCAGAAAAATGGCTGCATGTGACAACATGTTGAGGACCTTTGAATGATACAACAATGGCATTGTCCTCTTATAGATTTTACGGATATACCGGTATATATAATATATATATATATATATATATATATATATATATATATATATTATATATATATCTTTAAAATAATATTTTTATTAAATATTTTTTTATATATAGGTGTTTTCCAAACAATATTTCTTTTAGAACATACAGAAAAAAGGCTGTATGTGACAACATGTTGATGATCTTTGAATGATACAACAATGGCATTGTCCTCTTATATATTTTACAGATATACCGGTATATATAATATATATATATATATATATATATATATATATATATATTATATATATATCATTAAAATAATACTTTTAAGCAATACTTCTTTAATTAGAGGTGGTTTCCAAACAATATTTCTTTTATTTTAGAGACGGTTTCCAAACAATATTTCTTTTATTTTAGAGGTGCTTTCCAAACAATATTTCTTTATTTGGATACGGTTTCCAAACAATATTTCTTTTATTTTAGAGGTGCTTTCCAAACAATATTTCTCTATTTGGAGACGGTTTCCAAACAATATTTCTTTTATTTTAGAGGTGCTTTCCAAACAATATTTCTTTATTTGGAGACGGTTTCCAAACAATATTTTTCTTATTTTAGAGGTGCTTTCCAAACAATATTTCTTTATTTGGAGACGGTTTCCAAACAATATTTCTTTAATTTTAGAGGTGCTTTTCAAACAATATTTCTTTATTTGGAGACGGTTTCCAAACAATATTTCTTATTTTAGAGGTGCTTTCCAAACAATATTTCTTTATTTGGAGACGGTTTCCAAACAATATTTCTTTTATTTTAGAGGTGCTTTCCAAACAATATTTCTTTATTTGCAGACGGTTTCCAAACAATATTTCTTATTTTAGAGGTGCTTTTCAAACAATATTTCTTTATTTGGAGACGGTTTCCAAACAATATTTCTTATTTTAGAGGTGCTTTTCAAACAATATTTCTTATTTTAGAGGTGGTTTGTAAAGCTAATGTCAAGCCTTAAATGAAAGGCTTCAAAAGTTTATACCGCATAATGAAACCTCAGAACACGTGATCTATTTCCTTTATATGGCACGGGCTTTAATAGATTACTAGTGATTTAATCCTCAAGTTCTTCACTGCCAGTTAAGAAAGAAAGAGAGAGAAAGAGATGGAGGGGGTAATGAAAGAGAAATATAAAAGAGAGAGAAATCTGAAAGAGAGAGCGAGAGAAAGAGAGAGAGAGATACAGGGTGATCGAAAGAGAAGAGAGAGGGGGGAGATGGAGACATATAGAGAAAGAGTGAGATAGAGAGAGAAAGGGGTAGATCACTCAGCCGCCCTGAAATCCAGCTCTTTCAGCAACTGGAGAGAGCTGTGCTAACAGACAAGTCACGGGTTTCACCAACAGGTAGCGTGAGCAGGTTATGAAAACGAGCCAGTGTTGGTGGATGGTTTGACGCGGTGGGGGTGGCGGCGGCTGTGGGGGGTGGGGTCGGTTCTGGATACCCTCTGTGTTTCCATTCTTCCCACAAGCAGACAGGTGTGTTGCAGTTGCTCTGCTGTATGGGACCTGCTGATCCCTCAGTGCTATTCTGTTCAATCAGGGCAGACACGCCGTTTTCTTGGAGATTATATGTTTTATAGTGATACAAGTTGTCTTCATGTCGGATTGTGTGTCTTAATTCATGGAGTAACATAATCTCAAAGTTTGTATTTGAAATGTGTTTACAATTATTGGAGTTATTCATATTAAAACTAAGTTTGAATACTATGTTGAGGTTTCAGCTGAGAGAGTGTTTGTAAACACAAACACAAAGAAAATAGCGTGGGTTTGCTCAATGACATATGTTCAAATGTTGACATCTTGACATCCTCAAATATAATTATTCTTTTTTTAAAATTGGAAAACAATGCCCCCCCCCCAACCCAACCGTAAACTCATTACATAGGTTCCGCCCCCTGTGTCTGTGAAAGAGATTCATTCTTAGTTCTGTCTATCCTCATTGTCACTGTTGATATGTATTTATTTTATTTTAAGCATTTTTTATATAGCGCTTACCTGAAAGCTCTAAGCGCTTTACAATTATTAAAAACATTGACTCATGAAGAGACTGTGATTGACCTCATTGTCACTGTTGTTATTCACTCATGAAGAGACTATGATTGACCTCATTGTCACTGTTGATATGGACTCATGAAGAGACTGTGATTGACCTCATTGTCACTGTTATTTACTCATGAAGAGACTGTGATTGACCTCATTGTCGCTTCTGATATTGACTCAAGAAGAGACTGTGATTGACCTCATTGTCACTGTTGATATTGACTCATGAAGAGACTGTGATTGACCTTATTGTCACTGTTCATATTGACTCATGAAGAGACTGTGATTGACCTCATTGTCGCTTCTGATATTGACTCAAGAAGAGACTGTGATTGACCTCATTGTCGCTTCTGATATTGACTCATGAAGAGACTGTGATTGACCTCATTGTCACTGTTGATATTGACTCATGAAGAGACTGTGATTGACCTTATTGTCACTGTTCATATTGACTCATGAAGAGACTGTGATTGACCTCATTGTCACTGTTGATATTGACTCATGAAGAGACTGCGGTTGACATCATTGTCACTGTTGTTTTTGACTCATGAAGAGACTGTGAGTGACCTCATTGTCACTGTTGTTTTTTGACTGATGAAGAGACTGTGATTGACATCATTGTCACTGTTGTTAGTAACTCACGAAGAGACTGATTGAACCGCTTACTCGGGCCGTGTGGCTTTCTTAATGTGTCCGGTAATTGGGCCAGTGTCTTGTTTGCTAAACGCCACAATTATTACTCACCAACACAATTATTACTCAACAACACAATTTTAAAACGTCACTTTTGTTACTGACTGGCAGGACGGCAAAATCCTCGAAAGGTAAAGTTCCCATTTCCCGTCAAGCTATCTAGATTAAACATGGCATATAGACTGGATTCAGATGACAAAACATTAGATCGAATTTTGAGCCCCAACCCCCCCATTCATTCTGTTTTCCTGTTTTTTTAATGGGAGAAAATAAAATTCCAAACAACTGGGCGAAATGAGATTCTTTAAAAAAATGAATGGCAAGTGCGTTTGGTGCGTACTATTTCCTTTTTTTCTGGAACAGTTGGTGACATTAATCTGCTATTTAAGAGCAAGTGGGTCTTTGGAATATTAATAGAGTTTAGCGGCGTGAAAAAAAGATGTATTGTATGAACGCATCCATTTGTTGTATGAACGCATCCATTTGTTGTATGAACGCATCCATTTGTTGTATGAACGTATCCATTTGTTGTATGAACGCATCCATTTGTTGTATGAACGCATCCATTTGTTGTATGAACGCATCCATTTGTTGTATGAACGCATCCATTTGTTGTATGAACGCAACCATTTGTTGTATGAACGCATCCATTTGTTGTATGAACGCATCCATTTGTTGTATGAACGCATCCATTTGTTGTATGAACGCATCCATGTGTTGTATGAACGCAACCATTTGTTGTATGAACGCATCCATTTGTTGTATGTACGCATCCATTTGTTGTATGAACGCATCCATTTGTTGTATGAGACGCATCCATTTGTTGTATGAAGGCGTCCATTTGTTGTATGAACGCATCCATTTGTTGTATGAACGCATTCTTTTGTCTCTGGTTTCTTTCTTCTTCTTCATTTTTTAAAATTTAATCGTGTGAATTGGGCATTCCGTGTATGGGAATTTTTGGCCCACTTTTTACTTTGGCAGTGGCGGCAAAAATCTTGATCACCCCGGATGGCACTAAGCTTAACTAGGGCGGCACTAACCTTAACTACGGTGGCACTAACCTTAACTACGGTGGCACTAACCTTAACTACGGCGGCACTAACCTTAACTACGGCGGCACTAACCTTAACTACGGCGGCACTAACCTTAACTACGGCGGCACTAACCTTAACTACGGCGGCACTAACCTTAACTACGGCGGCACTAACCTTAACTACGGCGGCACTAACCTTAACTACGGCGGCACTAACCTTAACTACGGCGGCACTAACCTTAACTACGGCGGCACTAACCTTAACTACGGCGGCACTACAGGGCATGAAGCAAGATAGCCCTTTGTCAGCGTAGAGACATTCACTTCCCCCTCCCCCCCCCTGGGCTATTTCGTTGTTTAGCTTTGAATCCCATGTGGCAACAAGCGTCATAGGTGGCGTGTCACTGTGTCAGTTTTCCTGACTCACATGTCAATGGCGACATGGGTGGCATGTCAGTGTGTCAGTCTGCCTGACTCAAATGTCAATGGCCTCATGATTGGCGTGTCACTGTGTTAGTCTGCCTGACTCAAATGTCAATGGCGTCATGGGTGGCATGTCACTGTCAGTCTGCCTGACTCAAATGTCAATGGCGACATGGGTGGCATGTCACTGTCAGTCTGCCTGACTCAAATGTCAATGGCCTCATGGTTGGCGTGTCACTGTGTTAGTCTGCCTGACTCAAATGTCAATGGCGTCATGGGTGGCGTGTCACTGTGTCAGTTTGCCTGACTCAAATGTCAATGACGTCATGGGTGGCGTGTCACTGTGTCAGTCTGCCTGACTCAAATGTCAATGGCGTCATGGGTGGCGTGTCACTGTGTCAGTCTGCCAGACTCAAATGTCAATGACGTCATGGGTGACGTGTCACTGTGTCAGTCTGCCCTGACTCAAATGTTAATGACGTCATGGGTGGCGTGTCACTGTGTCAGTTTTCCTGACTCAAATGTCAATGGCCTCATGGTTGGTGTGTCACTGTGTCAGTCTGCCTGACTCAAATGTTAATGACTCAAGGGTGGCGTGTCACTGTGTCAGGCTGCCTGACTCAAATGTCAATGGGGTCATGGTTGACGTGTCACTGTGTTCACTGTGTCAGTTTGCCTGACTCAAATGTCAATGGCCTCGTGGTTGGTGTGTCACTGTGTCAGTTTGCCTGACTCAATTGTTAATGACTCATGGGTGGCGTGTCACTGTGTCAGTCTGCCTGACTCAAATGTCAATGGCGTCATGGTTGACGTGTCACTGTGTCAGTTTGCCTGACTCAAATGTAAATGACGTCATGGGTGGCGTGTCACTGTGTCAGTCTGCCTGACTCAAATGTCAATGGTGTCATCTGTGGCGTGTCACTGTGTCAGTCTGCCTGACTCAAATGTCAATGGTGTCATGGGTGGCGTGTCACTGTGTCAGTCTGCCTGACTCAAATGGCGTTAAAATAACGGATCCTTGAATCTTAACAAGGGATTAACTGTGGGGTTAGGGAAAGGCAATGTGTGGGTTGTGTGTGGGGGTGGGTGGGGGGTGAGTTGTGGAGCGTTAATGCAATAAATGTATCCCATTCTTTCTATAGAGCAAGTTCAACCACTAATTTAATATTACGACGTTAGTTCATTAATGAGTGGAGCTTACTTATAATAAGCCTGAGAGTCATTTTAGACAAACATGCACCACTTTCCACTCGTTGTGTTACGTTGTGTTACGGAGCGCCCTTCCACCCCATGGCTCATGTCCGAAATAAAGGAAGCGAAGCAGAAGCAGCGACGTGCAGAACACAAATAGCGGAAGTCTAGCTTGACCGTGCACCGATAAATCTTTGTTGATCACAGGGAACGAACTAAGAAGTATGTCCTTGCAGCTAGGAATGAATATTATTCACCATATTGTAGATTGTGGCTCAAGTAGGGACTTATTTCGTATTGTGGGTCAGTTGACCGTTAAACAGAAGGGCGCATCTTTGCCAAATCACATTGCCGTAGGTGAGCTGCCAGACGCTCTAAATAATTTCTTTATTAAGAAAGTTAGGAAAATCAAAGCGATACTTTACATTTGCACCGATGCTCCCGAATTCTTGCCGTTTAAAGGCACTCCTATTTGCAAATTTTTAGAGGTCACAGAATCACATGTTAAAAAAATCCTGCTTGAGTCCCCGAAAAAGTCATGTTTGCTGGACCCTTTTCC
>CAXITT010000765.1:213586-228586 GCA_964033795.1 Lymnaea stagnalis | reverse complement strand
CATTGTACTTATGACTGAGTCCCACTCAATACCACATTGAACTTATGACTGAGGCCCATTCAATACAACATTACACTTATGACTGAGTCCCATTCAATACAACATTACACTTATGACTGAGGCCCACTCAATACAACATTGAACTTATGACTGAGTCCCACTCAATACAACATTGTACTTATGACTGAGTCCCACTCAAAACATGTGTAGTTTAGGCTGTTCACACTCCCAACTAGGTTTACTAGATCTAATCAGACCAAGGAACGTATTTTCATTTTGTGAAACACAGAACCCCCCCCCCCCCACCCCGGTCGCTTTTCCTTCTCAGTCAGTATCTGACGCTTTCGTTATTCTCTATTGAAAGGTTTTCTTCTCTCACGCTGGGTCTAACGAATCTATTACACCTTACTGCGTCTAACGAATCTATTACCCCCTTACTGCGTCTAACGAATCTATTACCCCCTTACTGCGTCTAACGAATCTATTACACCTTACTGCGTCTAACGAATCTATTACACCTTACTGGGTCCAACGAATCTATTACACCTTTCTGTGTCTAACGAATCTATTACACCTTACTGCGTCTAACGAATCTATTACCCCCTTACTGCGTCTAACGAATCTATTACACCTTACTGCGTCTAACGAATCTATTACACCTTACTGGGTCCAACGAATCTATTTCACCTTACTGCGTCTAACGAATCTATTACACCTTACTGCGTCTAACGAATCTACTACACCTTACTGCGTCTAACGAATCTATTACCCCCTTACTGCGTCTAACGAATCTATTACACCTTACTGCGTCTAACGAATCTATTACCCCCTTACTGCGTCTAACGAATCTATTACCCCCTTACTGCGTCTAACGAATCTATTACACCTTACTGCGTCTAACGAATCTATTACCCCCTTACTGCGTCTAACGAATCTATTACCCCCTTACTGCGTCTAACGAATCTATTACACCTTACTGCGTCTAACGAATCTATTACACCTTACTGCGTCTAAAGAATCTATTACACCTTACTGCGTCTAACGAATCTATTACACCTTACTGCGTCTAACGAATCTATTACACCTTACTGCGTCTAGCGAATCTATTACACATTACTGCGTCTAACGAATCTATTACACCTTACTGGGCCCAACGAATCTATTACACCTTACTGGGTCCAACGAATCTATTACACCTTTCTGGGTCCTACTAATCTATAAGACCTGACTGGGTCCCACGAATCTTTTACAGCTTACTGGGTCTAAACATTCTATAACACTTGACTGGGTCCAACGAATCTATTACGCTTTAATGGGTCCAACGAAACTATTACACCTTAATGGGTCCAACGAATCTATTACACCTTACTGCGTCTAACGAATCTATTACCCCCTTACTGGGTCCAACGAATCTATTACCACCTTATTGCGTCTAACGAATCTATTACGCTTTAATGGGTCCAACGAATCTATTACACCCTACTGGGTCCAACGAATCTATTACACCCTACTGGGTCCAACGAATCTTTCTGGCTTAATATTTGCTCTCATGTAGGCGTTCTTTCTAGGTTTATATTTGCAATCATGCAGGGTTAAGAATATTAAAAATAATATTGAGTGGTCTTTTATTGCCCGGTACCCCAGCCGAGGGCTGGGCTCACCGCGCTGTACATAAAAATCAAACGAGACATAATCATGACATTAATATCAAATACAACTTTGAAATAAAGAACATCATGAACCCCAGGACTTTTACAAGACAAACCATGGACGGCTGCCAACAAGATCATTGATCGGTCAGAGGAAGGGAATCAGTCAGGGAAGTAGAGTTTAAAGAGAGTGCAGTTTTGAAGGCCTGGGTGGTTGGTATATTGCGGATTTATAGTGGCAAAGAATTCCATTCTTTGGGGGCGCAGAAAGAGAAAGATCGTTCACCATATGTTTTAGTGTGTGCCTTGGGAATGGACAGAATACACGTGTCTGCTGAAAAGCGAAGCTGTCGAAGGGGTGAATGGACAGAAAGAAGTTCGGTTATAAAGGAAGGGCAGGAATCCGAGAAAAAGTTGTGACAGAGGACATACAACTTGTAGTCAATGCTTACGTGTATAGGGAGCAAATGAAGGGGGAGTGGAGTAGTGGAGTGGGTTCTTTCTGGGTTGAGATTTGCGGTCATGCGGGGGCTCTTTCTGGGTTAAGATTTAAGTAGACTACCATTTGGCGCATGGAATATTATTACATTAATTTTAAAAAAAATTAATTAATTTATACATTTATGTCTTTATATCTCATCTCTTCTACGTAATGCTGCATAATTTATTTTTTTTAAATTATCGGATAAGCCACCTGTTCGGGGGGGGGGGAAAGCCCTTCCCCCCCCCCCCCCCCATTTGCCCCTGCAGGAGTACACACAAGTCACAGTTTCCACAAGTTTACAAACCTGGTCTGCTCTTGTTGATTTCATGAACCTCTTTCATGGCGGGAGACAACCTTCTCTCCCCAGACGTCAGTCCGCTACGGACTACGGGTTGTCTGCCCCTTGTTCCCGCTGTCTCACATAAAAGGCGCTTCAAACGGCGCCTCTGGTAGACCCGCCCCGAGCGTGGGGTGCAATATTCATTGATCCCTGAACAGCGTGGTAAATCCCACGAATATGGACTCTGGCGCCCCATGTCAGCTTTGCACCACCCTACCCTCTATGGCACGTCAGCTAATGCCAGTGATGTCGACATGAAGCAGTATACATTTATAAAGATACTTTTTAAAATGCATTCATAAAGATAATTTTTAAATCAGTATACATTCATAAAGATACTTTTTTAATCAGTATATTCTTTTTTAATCAGTATACATTCATAAAGATATTTTTTTAAAACCAGAAGGAAAGTTAAAAATAACTTTCGGCCGAACCCGTTACGAAAAGCTTAACGAGACTTTTGGCCGAAGCCGAAACCAAACTGTTTAACGTGACTTTCGGCCAAAACGGGAATCAAAAGTTAAACTAGACTTTAGGCCGAACCAGAAATCTCTAAATATTTCAAAACTTGTTTTCGCACGCGTTCTGAGCCCCGCGAAAAATAACTCCAAAACTTTCGAGGCAATTTTGATCTAAAGTAACTCTCATACAATTCACTTACTTATAAGTCACATATTAATATTTTAAAAAAATTTGTATAAAATATATTTGTATAAATATGTTGCCCCCCCCCCGACCCCCAAACTATAAATAAGCCTAATTATTACTGATTACTTATATAACTCCAAAACTTTCGAGGCAATTTTGATCTAAAGTAACCCCCATCCAATTTCCCCAAGTAAGTGAATCCCTTCCCCCCCCCCCCCTCCCCACCTCACCCCCAAACTTCCTTTTTTTATTGTTCCGGCAGTGTCCCGTAAGCTAAAAAACGTCCGATTTTTTTTAAATCTAGCTGAACTTATTGGCTTGTTGGGACCTAAACATACTTATTGACTGATTGGGACCTAAACATTGGGACCTAAAGATACTTATTGGCTTATTGTGACCTAAAATACTTATTGGCTTATTGGGACCTAAACATACTTATTGACTGATTGGGACCTAAACATTGGGACCTAAAGATACTTATTGGCTTATTGGGACCTCTTCTTCTTTATTTTGAGAGCCCACGATCAATGAATTGATCATTCTGGCTCCTATATTTCAGAGGGGTTCGCGATGTTACTGTGCATGGGTTTCAAGGGGACACTTCTCTGGTTGCAAGGGCGACTCAGCAGTGGTGTTACTAATTGGGACCTAACATACTTATTGGCTTATTGGGACCTAAACATACTTATTGGCTTATTGGAACCTAAACATTGGGACCTAAACATACTTATTGGCTTATTTTGACCTAAAAACCTTATTGGCTTATTGGGACCTAAACATACTGACTTATTGACTTATTGGGACCTAAACACACTTATGACTTATTGGGACCTAAACATTGGGACCTAAACATAAGTGATGGCTTATTGGGACCTAAACATTGGTACCTAAACATTAGGACCTTAAAATTGGGACCTAAACATTTGGACCTTAAGATTGGGACCTTAACATTTGGACCTAAACATTGGGACCTAAGCATTGGGACCTTAACATTGGGACCTTAACATTGGGACCTTAACATTGGGACCTAAACATTGGGACCTAAACATCTCTGTTCAAGATTTTCATTGGATTGTGATTTAAGATTTCCCCTTAGATGTTCGCTCATTTAGCTTGTCATCACACACATCCACCAAACACACACCCCCACACCCCCTCCGACTGACACACATGTTGCCAGACGGAACAAATCAATGTAACCATTTTCCTGTACCTTCCCCGTGAACGGCTCTCGATAACAATCCATATGAGAGATTGGGTATTCTGTAATCTTAATGTTACAGTCAAAGTGTGTAATCCAGTCATCGAGACATATATATAAGAATGAGCTACAGTGACATAACGCCAAAGGGGAGATACGATTTACGTACGTTCGAGTTCCTAAAAACAATCATAGTTTTTTTTCTATTATTTTACGGAAATTGAATAAATGCGCAAAAAATATTTTAAATCCGCTTTTTATTTTAGTAAAAGTTTAAGTGTTATTATTATAAGTTACAAATACATTTTAAGTATCAAACAAGGAATTATTGTAAGCATTTTATATGTGTTTGAAAGTTATGAAAAAAATCGTGATCAAAGAATTACACTCTAATCACATCTATCGGGAAAACCGAAGCATCAGTCGTTTTTAGTGCGTCTTTTAGTGCGTTGTTAATATTGTGAAATAAATTACAAATTAATTTGTTATAAATAATCACGCAAATGACGTCATAGCGCTAATAGCCTATTTTGCCAAAAGTCTTAGCTTATTTTAAATTTAATAACCGCGCGTGACAAAACTGATAATGTATTTTCCCTTCTTAAAAGTAAAATTAATCAATACAATTGGTTGCTT
The DNA here is from genome assembly GCA_964033795.1 of Lymnaea stagnalis. Taxonomy (NCBI): domain Eukaryota; kingdom Metazoa; phylum Mollusca; class Gastropoda; family Lymnaeidae; genus Lymnaea; species Lymnaea stagnalis. Next base: position 223,628 of record CAXITT010000765.1, on the reverse strand, counting down.
ATTGATTGTTAATAAAACACACACACATTTTTGCTTTGTATATTTTTACATTTAAAAAGATTTGCCTTTTTGATTCCAAAAAATATACTTTTATTAATTTTATAACGCAATAACAACTAACCTTTAAATATAATTCTAATAAGAAAATGCGGTTTAAGTCAATCAGTGCAGCGCAACTCCGTAGCCAAATAGCATTGACTAATCCACTTATAACTCATACAAATAAGAACGAACCATATGAAGTGCAAATATGTTAGTTTGGGTATGAAAGGGACTACAATCCGGTTGAAGATTTTCTAAATTTATTTAAATCTGTGTGGAGGAGGCGTTGGTCACTTTGCACCAGGCAACACAAGATACGTCTCAAAATAAAGGAATGAATTGGATAAATAATTAACCTCCTTGGGTACACATATATCGGAGATAGGAAAAAGGGTGTGTACATTTTTACGTGGATGCCAATACATTTAAATCATATGGTACTGAATTTGTGAAAAAAGAGATGTTAAATTCTCTTTTGACAAATAAACATATGTTTACCAATTAAGAAAATTAATGGTTGTTTTTTTTTGGTAATGTAATTGTAGAGTACAGAAATCAATACTTTACCAAAATTGCCATTTAAGCTTGCTTCCACCTACTATAACCAGTACTCGGCCTACATTATAAAACATAGTTATAATATGTTTATAGTAACTAGCACAATAAACTAATAATACTATATTAATTTTACTACAACTCTCTTAAAGGCCTAAGTAAAGTTTGTATTTTTTTTTAAATCTGTGTAATAATAAATGTTAATTAATTGCTAAGTTAATTTTATATTCAATATTTCGCCTACTTAATGTGTGTCTTTAGTTTTACTTTAAGTTTTCGAGTCTAGTGTTGTTTAGTGTTATATAGACCCTAGGATGTAATTCTAGTGTTGTTTAGTGTTATATAGACCCTAGGATGTAATTCTAGTGTTGTTTAGTGTTATATAGACCCTAGGATGTAATATTTTCTTATAAAATATTAATCACATAAATGTCAAAATACTTGAAATAATAATTAATGACTTGTTTAAAATTGAGTAATATATAAATTAGAATATAAAATGTTTGTTAAGTGGCATTAAATAAATAAATAAGATTCAACAACGTCATAGTAATTATAATTTTATGAGGACAAATTAGTAGTCTACATAAATAAAAATAATGAAAATATAATTTATAACAAGATAATAAAAGAAATGTTACCATTCCCTCAAAACAAATGCACCATATTGTTTACCTTGGACTATGACACGCAAAACAAATGCACCATATTGTTTACCTTGGACTATGACACGCAAAACAAATGCACCATATTGTTTACCTTGGACTATGACACTCAAAACAAATGCACCATATTGTTTACCTTGGACTATGACACTCAAAAACAAATGCACCATATTGTTTACCTTGGACTATGACAACATTTATGTGCAAGATAAGGATAATTTCAAAATGTATGTCACAAAAGATTGATTTGATTAAATCTAGGGCTCCCAATTTTTAAAAATGAAAACAAAAATAATCACATAATTCTGACCATTCCCCGAGTTGGTTCTTTCCCAAAAACTATTGACCTTTTTCCTTGCCTTATTGAAATGTCATTTTTTGGAAATATTGGACAAGTCGGTCATCATGAAACTGTGAACAGCGTTTGCAGAGGGTTGGTTATATAGTATATGCTGTCAGCAAGACGTCGAGCAATAATAAATATGGTATGCCGGCCAACAGACAGGGGGAAAATCTCACATCTGTGCCGGCCGAAAGACAGGGGGGACAATCTCACATCTGTGCCGGCTGACAGACAGGGGGACAATCTCACATCTGTGCCGGCCGACAGACAGGGGGACAATCTCACTTCTGTGCCGGCCGACAGACAGGGGGACAATCTCACATCTGTGCCGGCCGACAGACAAGGAGGACAATCTCACATCTGTGCCGGCTGACGGACAGGGGGACAATCTCACATCTGTGCCGGCCGACAGACAGGGGGGACAATCTCACTTCTGTGCCGGCCGACAGACAGGGGGGGGGGGGAGACAATCTCACATCTGGTAGAAGACCGAAGTCCTCAATTGATTACTTTCGACCAGACGTCCGAAAGTCTCAATCACTTTCGGTCCAAACCGAAAGAAAACTGAAACTTAACTCTTCTGTTTCTACCGAAAATAAGTCGAAAGTTAACTTTTCTGTTTTGGCACAAACCGAAACTAATTATAATAATAATAATAAAGCTTATTTGAAAATCACGCTTGATCCCCAAAGGCTCGAAGCGCGGTACAAAGTCAACCACATTAAAAAAGAAATGGAAAAAATCTATATTTTACCATATTGAAATACAAAACGCAACATTACAAAAACTACATACGATAATACCCATTCTAAGCCTTTCATCCCTTGCAACCATAAACAACACAGGCCACTTTACATCCAGGAGATAATAGCTAACTGGAAAAGATGGTAGACAAATTCACCACAACAGGTGTTTGCGAAATAGATATGTTTTCAAATGGGTTTTGAATGACTCCAGTGTCTGGCTGTTTCTGAGAGTGACAGGAAGGGTGTTCCAAACTACTTCGAGAGTGATCAAATGGCAGCTTTCTTCACCAAAACCGAAATTCGGTCGGTGTTTGCTTTAAATGAAATAGCAAAACAAAGTGTGTAGAAGCTGGAATCTGGACCTTATTTTTATCACAGTACTAATATTTATCTTCTTTCACTTCTTGTTATCCCACTTCCGGCAACAACAAAAGAGGTTTATACATTTTTTTTTTACTGTTTCTCGTCGTACCTCTAGTTGTTCTGTTTGCTGAAGAAGGCTCTAAGCTGAACCGTTCTCATCTTATTCTCCCGTCTTTTGATTCAAGCTTCCACATATCGTGTTTTACTATTTCATTCACGAAGCTTGAATGCAGTCCTTCAATTATTATCTCTACTTTAAATAGTGTTTTGGTAATTTGAAATAATTATATGTTCAGAAATCTATTAATCTGGTGTCAATCTCAGTTAAGTCATGGAAGTGATTCGCTAAACGTTATGAGATAGTTGTAAATATTTGGAAGAAAAAAAAAAGATTTATCCTAAAATAGTTTTTAAAGCCTAACTGACTAAAATTGTGTACGCACCAAAAAATTTGATTTACTTGAAAAGCTGTTCTACTAGAATATTGATTGCCACCGTTTCGTCATGTTAGAAAGGTTATAAATCTAAAGGCTGATTTACCCCAAAAGTTGATTAGTCTAAAGGCTGATTTACCCCAAATGTTGCTTAGTCTAAAGGCTGATTTACCTGAAAGATTTTTATTCTTAAGGCTGATTTACCCCAAACGTTGTTTAGTCTAAAGGCTGCTTTACCCCTAAGTTGACTGAGGCGATAGCTGACTAATCTAAAATTTAGCCCACATGATAAGTGTGAATAACACTGTGACAGGCGTAATGGTCAGAGCCTAGTACTGTTATGTCCATTCCATCGGCCACCAGAGCCTGGCCATGTTAAGTATATTCCGTCGGCCACCAGAGCATGGCCATGTTACGTCCATTCTGTCGGCGCATTCGTCCAATTATTTGGCTATTGACTGTCACTGACGCCCTTTCATTCAGTGTTGTTGTTTACTGTCACTGACGCCCTTTCATTCAGTGTTGTTGTTTACTGTCACTGACGCCCTTTCATTCAGTGTTGTTGTTTACTGTCACTGACGCCCTTTCATTCAGTGTTGTTGTTTACTGTCACTGACGCCCTTTCATTCAGTGTTGTTAAGGATCGTAGATGTGCACTCGTTTCTGATCACGTGAATGTAACTGTATCTGCTGTAACCGGGGCTGATGTAATGAGGTATCCTTTAACTATTTATACTGTAAATGTGTCTACGGTAACTAGGTCTACGGTAACTGTGTCTACTGTAACGATGTCTACGGTAAATTTGTCTACGGTAACTGTGTCTACGATAACTGTGTCTACGGTAACTGCGTCTACGGTAACTGTGTCTGCTGAAAATGATCCCCCTGTAACTGTGTCTCTTATAATCGTGTCTCATATAACTTTATCTGATATAACAGTGTGTGCTATAACTGTATCTTATGTAAGTGTGTCTCCTCGAACTCTCCCTCCTGTTTCTGCTGTACCGGTACTGAACAGTCATACTGCAAAATGGGTTAGTTTTTTTTGTCCAGATGTAAACTCTCTAAGCGTAGGCGCTGTCTTTCATGCCATAATCAGAACTAAGTGATTCCCTGTTACAGCACAACAGTTCCAACATAATACTTGTGTCATCGTTCCATTCAAACATAACAGTAACAACAAGTTACTAGTGCCGTCCTTCCATTCATAGCAACGACGGTGCTAAGTGTTAACCTTCAGAACATAACAATTAAGGCATGTGCTGAAGTACTGAGGGAAAGCACCCGATAGTAGCCAAGCCAAAGTGCTGAAGTACTGAGGGAAAGCACCCGATAGTAGCCAGGCCGAAGTGCTGAAGTACTGAGGGAAAGCACCCGATAGTAGCCAAGCCGAAGTGCTGAAGTACTGAGGGAAAGCACCCGATAGTAGCCAACGCTGCAGCACTCAGTGCCACAGATAACAAATGTACATGTCATAAAATGTCAGTATCATGTGACTGAATACAAGATGTCACCTGAAATGACATGAAGGCGCTAAAGTGTACTATGAACGTGTGCCTTGTACAGACATGAACGCGCTAAAGTGTACTATGAACGTGTGCATTTTTGATCTATTGAATGTTTTCATGTTATTTGGTTCCACAACGGATCTCCTTGGCGCATGCGCCATGATCACAACCATGTGCTGACGTCAGAGCCATGGCTACGCGCACATGTCATCTACGCCCATGTCCTGAGAACACATGACATCTATGCCCAGGCTATGAGCAGTACTGCGTGTGATAAGAATGAGAAGGCCGAAGATGTACCACGCGGACTTAATGGACAGGAAGGATGGGACAATTCTTTACACCATCATCGTGACAGGGGAGACGCCCTGCGCCACAAGGGAGACGCCCTGCGCCACAAGGGAGACGCTCGGCGCCACAAGGGAGACGCTCGGCACCACAAGGGAGACGCCCTGCACCACAAGGGAGACGCCCTGCGCCACAAGGGAGATAACAGCGTCATTTTATTGGGAAAAAGGTCGAGGGTGAGTAGAAAGTGAGGCGAGTGGTCAGAGGAGTCTGGATTAGGGAGGAAGAGAGGGGTGGAAAGGGTGGAGTGAATTGTCAGTCTAGGGTAGGGAGACAGAGAGGGATTGAGTGGGTGGAGTGAATTGTCAGTCTAGGGTAGGGAGACAGAGAGGGATGGAGTGGGTGGAGTGAATGGTCAGAGGAGTCTTGAGTAGGGAGACAGAGAGGGGTGGAGTGGGTGGAGTGAATGGTCAGAGGAGTCTAGGGTAGGGAGACAGAGAGGGATGGATTGGGTGGAGTGAATGGTCGAGGAGTCTAGGGTAGGGAGACAGAGAGGGATGGAGTGGGTGGAGTGAATGGTCAGAGGAGTCTAGGGTAGGGAGACAGAGAGGGATGGAGTTGGTGGAGAGAATGGTCAGAGGAGTCTAGGGTAGGTAGACAGAGAGGGATGGAGTGGGTGGAGTGAATGGTCAGAGGAGTCTAGGGTAGGGAGACAGAGAGGGATGGAGTGGGTGGAGTGAATGGTCAGAGGAGTCTAGGGTAGGGAGACAGAGAGGGATGGAGTGGGTGGAGTGAATGGTCAGAGGAGTCTAGGGTAGGGAGACAGAGAGGGATGGAGTGGGTGGAGTGAATGGTCAGAGGAGTCTAGGGTAGGGAGACAGAGAGGGATGGAGTGTGTGGAGTGAATGGTCAGAGGAGTCTAGGGTAGGGAGACAGAGAGGGATGGAGTGTGTGGAGTGAATGGTCAGAGGAGTCTAGGGTAGGGAGACAGAGAGGGATGGAGTGGGTGGAATGAATGGTCAGAGGAATCTGGAGTAGGGAGACAGAGAGGGATGGAGTGGGTGGAGTGAATGGTCAGAGGAGTCTAGGGTAGGGAGACAGAGAGGGATGGAGTGGGTGGAGTGAATGGTCAGAGGAGTCTAGGTTAGGGAGACAGAGAGGGATGGATTGGGTGGAGTGAATGGTCAGAGGAGTATAGGGTAGGGAGACAGAGAGGGATGGATTGGGTAGAGTGAATGATCAGAGGAGTCTAGGGTAGGGAGACAGAGAGGGATGGAGTGGGTGGAGTGAATGGTCAGAGGAGTCTAAGGTAGGGAGACAGAGAGGGATGGAGTGGGTGGAGTGAATGGTCAGAGGAGTCTAGGGTAGGGAGACAGAGAGGGATGGAGTGAGTGGAGTGAATAGTCAGAGGAGTCTAGGGTAAGGAGACAGAGAGGGATGGGGTGGGTGGAGTGAATGGTCAGAGGAGTCTTGCGTAGGGAGACAGAGAGGGATGGAGTGCGGAGTGAATGGCCAGAGGAGTCTGGAGTAGGGAGTCAGAGAGGGATGGAGTGGGTGGAGTGAATGGTTAGAGGAGTCTGGAGTAGGGAGACAGAGAAGGATGGAGTGAATGGCCAGAGGAGTCTGGAGTAGGGAGACAGAGAGGGATGGAGTGGGTGGAGTGAATGGTTAGAGGAGTCTGTAGTAAGGGAATAGAGGATATAGCAAAGATGGGTGTTTTGAGGTTGAGAAAAGAGTGGATGAGTGGTTTATCAGATCTGGAGTAGCGAATGAGAGATGGGGGATGGAACAAGCATAATATATGGTTCAAGCTTATGGGATGAGTGTTAAAATTTACTACTGAAAAAAATTGATGTTTGCTTATTTATAAATATATATTTAATATATAACTAAATAAATGGTGTGATTTTGAGTGTGTGATATAAAATTATGCGCGGAACTCCACTGAGCCAGGCTGTCGTCCTTTGTGTTTTTCAAAGAACGTTTCTAGGTAAATAATTGCTCTCAGAATTCATCCAACTGCTCTCAGATCTCAGCCAACTGCTCTCAGAACTCAGCCAACAGCACTCAGAACACTTGACATTTTATTGATTGTTCAGCTTATTATATATAAGATAAGATAGGATTCTTTTATTGATCCAAACAAATGGAAATGTTTTTTGATTGCATTGCACATTTTCAGCACATAAATAAAACAATTTGAACACAAGAAAATTTATAATACATCATTTCACTAGTAAAAAAAAAAAAAAGCAGCCATTCAGTGAATTCTCTTAGCCATATCAGGGACTTATTAGGTCTCATTAAGATTTGTGACTTCAAGGGGAGCAAGCTGGTGAATTCGTACAGATTGGGGAACAAAATAGTTTTTATATCTTTCAGTCCTCGCCCTGATGACATAACTTTCCAATGAACCCTAGAGTCGGAGAATCTAACCCTAGAGTCGGAGAATCTAACCCTAGAGTCGGAGAATCTAACCCTAGAGTCGGAGAATCTAACCCTAGAGTCGGAGAATCTAACCCTAGAGTCGGAGAATCTAACCCTAGAGTCGGAGAATCTAACCCTAGAGTCGGAGAATCTAACCCTAGAGTCGGAGAATCTAACCCTAGAGTCGGAGAATCTAACCCTAGAGTCGGAGAATCTAACCCTAGAGTCGGAGAATCTAACCCTAGAGTCGGAGAATCTAACCCTAGAGTCGGAGAATCTAACCCTAGAGTCGGAGAATCTAACCCTAGAGTCGGAGAATCTAACCCTAGAGTCGGAGAATCTAACCCTAGAGTCGGAGAATCTAACCCTAGAGTCGGAGAATCTAACCCTAGAGTCGGAGAATCTAACCCTAGAGTCGGAGAATCTAACCCTAGAGTCGGAGAATCTAACCCTAGAGTCGGAGAATCTAACCCTAGAGTCGGAGAATCTAACCCTAGAGTCGGAGAATCTAACCCTAGAGTCGGAGAATCTAACCCTAGAGTCGGAGAATCTAACCCTAGAGTCGGAGAATCTAACCCTAGAGTCGGAGAATCTAACCCTAGAGTCGGAGAATCTAACCCTAGAGTCGGAGAATCTAACCCTAGAGTCGGAGAATCTAACCCTAGAGTCGGAGAATCTAACCCTAGAGTCGGAGAATCTAACCCTAGAGTCGGAGAATCTAACCCTAGAGTCGGAGAATCTAACCCTAGAGTCGGAGAATCTAACCCTAGAGTCGGAGAATCTAACCCTAGAGTCGGAGAATCTAACCCTAGAGTCGGAGAATCTAATTTTTTAGATTATGCTTTGATTTATATTATATCCGACTATGTTTGACTTGTTATCCTGTTCGAACGAAATAAGTGCATTCCACCTCAACGGTTTGAGACATGGGCGCCCGCAAAAAAAATTGCTAGGGGGGGGGGGGGCAAAAAAATTGATTAACTTTCTAGGGGGGGGGCAAAAAAATGTAAGTAATGTTTTAATATAGTTTTAATTTACTGTAGCGTATTTGTATGGTGAACGAACGGACAGGACATCAGCTTAGTTACTTTCTCTTTATTTTCTCTTTACTTTAATACATTTTTTGTCTATTTTTGTCTACAATTTTTTTATCCAATCAATCCAGGGAGGGGGGGCAAGTGCGCCCCCCTTGCCCACCCCCCTGCGGGCGCCCATGGTTTGAGACCTGTTGACGAAGATGAACTACTAGGAAAGCTATGAAGCGTTGACATTGTAGCGGGCCAAGGGACGAAATCAGATCGGACGATAAGGGTTGTCGTCCTTTGTAGTGTACTTATATGCAGGTTGCTGTCCCTGGGGTCACATTCCGCAAATAGCTCGCCCCAGAATGGGGTAGCCGAGGCGGTAATCTTATCCCACGGTGGTCGGCGCACTTAGAGCAGAGGATCTGGTTTGGGGGGAACAATGCGATACTTGGGGTGTCTGGTGGTGAAATAGAGATAGGGGCACCTAGGGTACCTAGAGGGCAGAATCTGCACAGATTACAGCTTGGACATTTAATATCCCCCCTCTCTCTCTCTCTCTCTCTCTCTCTCTCTCTGTTCTTCTCTCTCTCTCCTTCTCTCTCTCCCCCTCTCGCTGTCTTTCTTTCACTCTCTCTCTCTCCTTCTCTCTCTCTCTCCTTCTCTCTCTCTCTCTATCTCACCTTCTCCCTATCTCCGTATCTCTCTATCTTCTCTTTTTCCCCTTTCCTTACTCTCCTTTCTCTCTCTCTCTCTCCGTCTCTCTCTATCCTTATCTCTCTCCTTTTCTCTCATCTGAAGTTTTCCTTTTCTCTCCTCTTAATCTCAAAGTCTCTCTCTATTTTTTCTCTCTCCTCCTCTCTCTCATCTATTTCTCTTTCTCTATCTCTCCCCATCTCTCGTTCTCTCTCTCTCTCTCATTCTCTCTCTCTCTCTCATTCTCTCTCTCTCTCTCTCAACCACTTACATTGTTAACAGTAAGAACAGTTTCAGAAGCGAATATGGCGTTAAGCTCTCAAGGAAGTTATGTAACTGATAACTGAAAGCGATCACGTGCCACGTGCTCCAATTAATGTCACGTGGTACTCTTCGGACGACTGTCCCATCTTGCCTTCTCCACACCAGGGTCATCAAGGACAACTGTAGCAACGTCAGTTCAGTTCAACCCGACTCCTGATAGACCAGCCCCTTTATTGACCCCCCTCCTCATAGACCCGTCTCATCATAGACCTGCCTCCTCATAGACGGAATAGATCCGCCTACTGATAGACCCGTCTCATCATAGACCCGCCTACTGATAGACCCAATAGATCCGCCTACTGATAGACCCGTCTCATCATAGACCCGCGTACTTATAGACCCAATATGTCCGCCTACTGATAGACCCAATAGATCCGCCTACTGATAGACCCAATAGATCCGCCTACTGATAGACCCAATAGATCCACCTACTGATAGACCCAATAGATCCGCCTACTGATAGACCCAATAGATCCGCCTACTGATAGACCCAATAGACCCGCCTACTGATAGACCCGTCTCATCATAGACCCGCCTACTGATAGACCCAATAGACCCGCCTACTGATAGACCCAATAGACCCGCCTACTGATAGACCCAATAGATCCACCTACTGATAGACCCAATAG
>CAXITT010000765.1:177045-188080 GCA_964033795.1 Lymnaea stagnalis | reverse complement strand
GGGGTTTGTTGTTTTTTTTTTTTTTTTTTTTTTGGGGGGGGGGGGGAGGGGGGTTGTTGTTTGAGGGGTCCTGGTGAAATGATCATTACATTATTAAGTGGCGGGCGGGTGCCAAAGGTGGAGGGCGTGGGTCGGTGAGGCGTCTGGGTATGTGCCTGGTTGCATGTTTTTAAAAATAAAAAAAATCCAAGAAACATTGAGAGCCTTATTGAAATAGTTGACTTGCCCAAGTCTTGTTAAATGATAACAGCGCTACACTAGGATGGTTCTTTATTTTGTGCATGTCACGGGCCGCAGGAAAAGAGGGCTGTCGGGGAGGGGGGCGGTTGGGGGGGGGGTTACACCTACGTAGCGGCACAGTGTGGTCAACCTATGTGGCAACAAGGGGTGGTCCGCATATGTGGTGACAAGGGATGGTAACTTATTGGGTGGCACGGTGTTGTCCACTTATGTGGGTCATTTATTGGGTGGCACGGTGTTGTCCACCTATGTGGGTCATTTATTGGGTGGCACGGTGTTGTCCACCTATGTGGGTCATTTATTGGGTGGCACGGTGTTGTCCACCTATGTGGTTCATTTATTGGGTGGCATGGTGTTTTCCACCTATGGGGGGAGGGCACTTATTGGGTGGCATGGTGTGGTCTACCTATGTGGATCATTTATTGGGTGGCACCTTGAGGTCCACCTATGTGGTGACAAGGGATGGTAACTTATTGGGTGGCACCTTGTGGTCCACCTATGTGGAGCACTTATTGGGTGGCACGGTGTGGTCCACTTATGTGAGGCACTTATTGGGTGGCACGGTGTTGTCCACCTATGTGAGGCACTTATTTTGGGGGTGAAATTTTCGATAGATTTATTTACTTTAAATATCTATAAATGTGTAAATGCTTCTTAATGTGCTTCTTAATGTGCTTCTTAATGTGCTTCTTAATGTGATTCTTAATGTGATTCTTAATGTGCTTCTTAATGTGCTTCTTAATGTGCTTCGTAATGTGCTTCGTAATGTGCTTCGTAATGTGCTTCTTAATGTGCTTCTTAATGTGCTTCTTAATGTGCTTCTTTATGTGCTTCTTAATGTGCTTCTTAATGTGATTCTTAATGTGATTCTTAATGTGATTCTAATGTCAAGAGGTTTGACGCTAATAAGGAGCATCAAAAACTTTAGTTAACTCAATAGTGTAACACAAGGCCTGGTGTCACATTTGATTGTGACAACCCAAGACCTAGTGTCACATTTGATGGTGACAACCCAAAGCCTAGTGTCACATTTGATGGTGACAACCCAAGGTCTAGTGTCACGTTTGATGGTGACAACCCAAGGCCTAGTGTCACGTTTGATGTTGACAACCCAAGGCCTAGTGCCACGTTTGATTGTGACAACCCAAGGCCTGGAGTACCATTTGATTGTGAAAACCCAAGGCCTAGTGTCTAATTTGATTGTGACAACCCAAGGCCTAATGTAACATTTGATTCTCACAACCCAAAGCCTGGTGTCACATTTAATTGTGACATCCCAAGGTCTGGTGTCACATTTGATTGTAATAAGGCCGCAATGTTCCGATAAATCAGTCTTTGAAAACTGATATTGTTCCCTCCCATCCTATTTTAAAGAGGTAGTTGTAACTCCACTGCTACAGAAAGCAAATCTGGACCCAAATGTGTTGAAAAATTATCGCCCAATCTCAAATCTACATTTTGTTTCCAAACTTTAGAGAAAGTCGTTCTCCGTCAGCTCCTGACCACCTCACTCAGTGTGACTTGTTTTGAGCCCTTTTCCAGTCAGCATACAGGGCGCATCACTCCCTTTTGTCGTTACTTGATTCATCTGCAGCGTTCGCTACGCTTGACCACGGCAAACTTCTCAAACGTCTGCAAAAAACGTTCGGTCTCACCGATACCGTCCTGAGATGGTTCCGCTCGTATCTGACAAATTGGTCCAACCAGTTGTCGCAAACGGCTTGACCTCGAAGCAATCTATTATCGAATTCAGAGTACCCCAGGGCTCGGTCCTTGGTCCGGTGCTTTTCACTATGTACGTTCAGCCCCTGGGTGCAGTGATCAAGCAGTTTGACATGCTGTATCACATGTTCGCGGATGATACCCAACTTCATCAATCCGTGACCCCCTCTCAGTTCCCTCAGCTTCTTAGTATGACACAGAAGACAGTGGAGTCAGTTAAGCACTGGATGAACATAAACAAGCTCAAATTGAACGATGAAAAGACAGAGCTGATCCCCATTGCTACCTCTCAACAGCTAAAATCTGTAAATAACACACCATCCCTTACCCTCTCAGGTATACAGATTGAGTTTGCTTAAATAGTGCGAAAGATGGGTGTCTACTTAGACAGAACACTAACTATGGAAAATCATATTAACAAGATTTGCAAGGCGACAATTTTTCTAGAGCTGCGCAGAATTAGTCATATCAGACCTTTCTTAACGTTAGATGCATCAAAGAGGCTGATGTCTGCATTCGAGCTATCACGCATCTAGTACTGCAATGCTCTCATGGTGGGTCCTCCAGCTACGCTCCTGGATAAAATTCAAAAAGCAAAGAATAATGCGGCTCGTATTGTTCTTCGCAAACGCAAATTTGACCATGCTAAAACACTTCTGAGAGAGTTGCATTGGCTGCTGGTCCACGCTCGTATAGAGTACAAAATTGCAGCTCTGTGCTACCGCTGCTTGAATGACCTGGCGCCTTCCTATCTCAAAGCGCTCATGACGCCTTATGTACCCTCTAGAGAGCTCCGCTCATCCGATAGTGGCAAACTATCGATAATAATAATAATAATAATAAGACATCTTATATAGCGCGGTACCCCAGCCTAGGGCTGGGCTCACCGCGCTGTACATAAAAATGTTATCAAATGAGACATGACATTAAAATAAAATACATTTATGAAATAAAGAACAGCAATGTTTATTCACCCACCCCACCACATAACTTTTACAAGGCAAACCATGGACGGCAGCCAGCAAGATCGTTTATCGGTCAGAGGAGGGGAATCATTCAGGGTAGTATAATTTAAAAAGATATGTTTTGAGTGCAGTTTTGAAGGCATGGGTGGTTGGTATATTGCGTATGTGTAGTGGCAAAGAATTCCATTGTTGGGGGCGCAGAAAGAGAAAGATCGTTCACCATATGTTTTATTGTTTGTCTTGAGACTTACAGAAGGTGCACGTTCGCATTTGCTAGTCCAACAATTTGGAACACACTTGCTGTCGCTCTCAGAAACAGCCAGACACTGGAGTCTTTAAAACCGATTTGAAAACATATCTTTTTCGCAAACACCTGTTGAAGTGCTGTTGTCTAACATATTTTCCAGCTAGCTATGATCTCCTATATTCACAGTGGCCTGTGTTGTTTATGGTTGCAAGGGATGAAAGACTTAGAATGGGTATTCTCGTATGTAGTTTTTGTAATGTTGTGTTTTGTATTTTAATGTGGTAAAATATAATTTTTTTCATTTCTCTTTTAATATGGTTGACTTTGTACCGCGCTTTGAGCCTTTGGGGATGAAGCGTGATTTTCAAATAAGCTTTATTATTATTTAAATATTTAAGACTCTGGAATAAGTAGATTGTTATTTTTTGAGGAAGGTTGCGGCAAAAGTAGCATTAACCCTATCTACGCCACTGAATCCACGCATCACAAAACAGTTTAAGGTAATACTAACCCTGGCTACGCCACTGAATCCACACATTACACACCAAAGTAAGGTAGCACTAATCCTAGCTACGCCACTGAATCTACACATCACACATTAATGTAAGGTAGCTCTAAACCTGGCTACGCCTCTGAATCCACACATCACACAAAAATGCAGGCTTGAAACTGGCAACAGAAATAAATATTTTAACAAATGTATTTGCGCTAAAGTACACACAGGTAATTAACCTAATTTAAAATGTCGGACATAGGTAATATTTTAGAAAGTTATGTTTGGTCCAGTCTTGTCAATGCTTGTGTGCAACTAATGAATTAATTATGGCAGCCGGCACAGCCAAGTGCAGTGAATGAAGTGGTGGTCATGATAGAACTAAACAGGGCATCCCTGGACATTGTGGCTAAAAAGAATGTCTGTCATGGCATTACTGGACATTGTGGCTAAAAAGAGTGGCTGTTATGGCATTACTGTGCATTGTGGCTAAAAAGAGTGGCTGTTATGGCATCCCTGGACATTGTGGCTAAAAAGAGTGGCTGTCATGGCATTACTGGACATTGTGGCTAAAAAGAGTGGCTGTCATGGCATCACTGGACATTGTGGCTAAAAAGAGTGGATGTCATGGCATTACTGGACATTGTGGCTAAAAAGAGTGGCTGTCATGGCATCCCTGGACATTGTGGCTAAAAAGAATGGCTGTCATGGCATTACTGTACATTGTGGCTAAAAAGAATGGCTGTCATGGCATTACTGTGCATTGTGGCTAAAAAGAATGTCTGTCATGGCATTACTGTGCATTGTGGCTAAAAAGAGTGGCTGTCATGGCATTACTGGACATTGTGGCTAAAAAGAGTGGCTGTCATGGCATTACTGGACATTGTGGCTAAAAAGAGTGGCTGTCATGGCATTACTGGACATTGTGGCTAAAAAGAATGGCTGTCATGGCATTACTGGACATTGTGGCTAAAAAGAGTGGCTGTCATGGCATTACTGGACATTGTGGCTAAAAAGAGTGGCTGTCATGGCATTACTGGACATTGTGGCTAAAAAGAGTGGCTGTCATGGCATTACTGGACATTGTGGCTAAAAAGAGTGGCTGTCATGGCATTACTGGACATTGTGGCTAAAAAGAGTGGCTGTCATGGCATTACTGGACATTGTGGCTAAAAAGAGTGGCTGTCATGGCATTACTGGACATTGTGGCTAAAAAGAGTGGCTGTCATGGCATTACTGGACATTGTGGCTAAAAAGAGTGGCTGTCATGGCATTACTGGACATTGTGGCTAAAAAGAGTGGCTGTCATGGCATTACTGGACATTGTGGCTAAAAAGAGTGGCTGTCATGGCATTACTGGACATTGTGGCTAAAAAGAGTGGCTGTCATGGCATTACTGGACATTGTGGCTAAAAAGAGTGGCTGTCATGGCATTACTGGACATTGTGGCTAAAAAGAGTGGCTGTCATGGCATTACTGGACATTGTGGCTAAAAAGAGTGGCTGTCATGGCATTACTGGACATTGTGGCTAAAAAGAGTGGCTGTCATGGCATTACTGGACATTGTGGCTAAAAAGAGTGGCTGTCATGGCATTACTGGACATTGTGGCTAAAAAGAGTGGCTGTCATGGCATTACTGGACATTGTGGCTAAAAAGAGTGGCTGTCATGGCATTACTGGACATTGTGGCTAAAAAGAGTGGCTGTCATGGCATTACTGGACATTGTGGCTAAAAAGAGTGGCTGTCATGGCATTACTGGACATTGTGGCTAAAAAGAGTGGCTGTCATGGCATTACTGGACATTGTGGCTAAAAAGAGTGGCTGTCATGGCATTACTGGACATTGTGGCTAAAAAGAGTGGCTGTCATGGCATTACTGGACATTGTGGCTAAAAAGAGTGGCTGTCATGGCATTACTGGACATTGTGGCTAAAAAGAGTGGCTGTCATGGCATTACTGGACATTGTGGCTAAAAAGAATGGCTGTCATTGCATTACTGGACATTGTGGCTAAAAAGAGTGGATGGCATGGCATTACTGTGCATTGTGGCTAAAAAGAATGGCTGTCATGGCATTACTGGACATTGTGGCTAAAAAGAGTGGATGGCATGGCATTACTGTGCATTGTGGCTAAAAAGAATGGCTGTCATGGCATTACTGGACATTGTGGCTAAAAAGAATGGCTGTCATGGCATTACTGGACATTGTGGCTAAAAAGAATGTCTGTCATGGCATTACTGGAGATTGTGGCTAAAAAGAGTGTCTGTCGTGGCAGTACTGGACATTGTGGCTAAAAAGAGTGGCTGTTATGGCATTACTGGACATTGTGGCTAAAAGAGTGGCTGTGATATCACCAATTCTAGATGTACCTTGGACGAAGTCTATTGTAATATATTTGTTTTCGTGAACACAGAACGGTTAAGGGTGTCCTCAACCCCAGCTCTCACGTCCAACATGTGGTCATCAATACATACATTTCATCTCAACGCATACATTTTTCCTCTTCACATACATTTTTCCTGAAAACATTCATTTCTTCTCAACACATGCATTAGAGACCGACCGAAAGTGATTTTCTGATTTAGGCCAAAGCCGAAAATAGGCCGAAAGTTTAAAAAGGACTTTCGGCTGAAACCGAGAAAAAGCCGAAAGTTAAACATGACTTTCGGCCGAAGCCGAAAATGAAATATTTAGATATTTTGAAATTCGTTCCC
This sequence comes from Lymnaea stagnalis, assembly GCA_964033795.1. Lineage (NCBI taxonomy): Eukaryota > Metazoa > Mollusca > Gastropoda > Lymnaeidae > Lymnaea > Lymnaea stagnalis. The sequence continues at coordinate 181,700 of CAXITT010000765.1, read as the reverse complement.
GCATACATTCTGCATACATCGAAAATGATGTGGGAAAGTATAAATATTTACATTCTTTTTATAAAAAATGAGATAATCGTGAATATTAATAAATAAACATCTAATATAACATCTTGTTGTAATAGATCGTTTATTTTGTTCTTAAAGATGGCTTAGTTTGTTGTTAAAGATCGTTCAGTTTTTTGTTAATGATCGCTTTATTTGTTCTTAAAGATCGTTTAGTTTGTTCATAAAGATCGCTTAGTTTGTTGTTAAAAATCGTTTATTTTATTTTTTAAGATCGCTTAGTTTGTTCTTAAAGATCGTTTTATTTTGTTTAAAGACCTTTTAGTTGTTTTTTTTTTATTAAAGATCATTTAGTTTGTGCAAAAAAGAACGCTAAGTTTTTTTTCTGAAAGATCGCTTAGTTTGTTCATAAAGATCGCTAAGTTTGTTATTATGATAATTGATTTTGTTCTTAAATATCACTTAGTTGTTCTTAAAGATCATTCATTTATTTCTTAAAGATCATTTAGTGTTTTTTTTTGTGTAGATCTTTTAGTTTGTTATTAAAAATCATTTAGTTTGTTCTTAAAGATCGCTTATTTTGTTGTTGAAGATCGCTTAGTTTTTCCATAAAGATGGCTTAGTTTGTTCTTATAGATAATTTATTTTGTTCCTTAAGATCGATTAGTTTATTCTTAAAGATCTTTTAGTTTGTTCCTAAAGAACATTTAGTTTTCTGTTAAATAGCGCTTAGTTTATTCTTATAAATCATTTAGTTTACTATTAAAGATCATTTGTTTTGTTCTTAAAATCATTTAGTTCGTTCTTAAAAATCGCTTACTTTGTTCTTTAAGATCGTTTAGTTTTTTATTAAAGATTGCTTAGATTGTTCTTAAACATCGCTTAGTTTGATCTTATAGATAACTGATTATCGATACTCTTGAGAGCATATTCTCGTGCTTAGACGCATCCACTCATCGCTGATATGCTTCTTATTGAACACACTGGAATGTCTGTGAACAGACTGTCCACAACACGCTGCAGTGCTCATCAAGCTGCTGTGCAAAACAGTAAAAGATAAATTTGATGAATGTGGGGCGGCGATTGAAGCTCTCTGTGATCCTCTTTTAAATTTCGATACAAAAGGTAGAACACAAAGTCTGTGAGTTCACGTCACAAAGTCTGTGAGTTCACGTCACAAAGTCTGTGAGTTCACGTCACAAAGTCTGTGAGTTCACGTCACAAAGTCTGTGTGTTCACGTCACAAAGTCTGTGAGTTCACGTCACAAAGTCTGTGTGTTCACGTCACAAAGTCTGTGAGTTCACGTCACAAAGTCTGTGAGTTCACGTCACAAAGTCTGTGAGTTCACGTCACAAAGTCTGTGAGTTCACGTCACAAAGTCTGTGAGTTCACGTCACAAAGTCTGTGAGTTCACGTCACAAAGTCTGTGTGTTCACGTCACAAAGTCTGTGAGTTCACGTCACAAAGTCTGTGAGTTCACGTCACAAAGTCTGTGAGTTCACGTCACAAAGTCTGTGAGTTCACGTCACAAAGTCTGTGAGTTCACGTCACAAAGTCTGTGAGTTCACGTCACAAAGTCTGTGAGTTCACGTCACAAAGTCTGTGAGTTCACGTCACAAAGTCTGTGAGTTCACGTCACAAAGTCTGTGAGTTCACGTCACAAAGTCTGTGAGTTCACGTCACAAAGTCTGTGAGTTCACGTCACAAAGTCTGTGAGTTCACGTCACAAAGTCTGTGAGTTCACGTCACAAAGTCTGTGTGTTCACGTCACAAAGTCTGTGAGTTCACGTCACAAAGTCTGTGAGTTCACGTTTATCTGCTACCTTTACCTTAGGGCTGATCTACTTTGCGGAAGTTAATCTTACACAACAGTATCTCTGGACAAAGGGGTGACCAACCTTGAAGCCTTAAGATTTTTTATGCACGAGAACCGCTGTCACTTGGTGGAACATACTATTGTAAAGGCACTTTTGGAATATGGAATTTCGGTATAGAGAATATTAAGGATTTAAAAGAGAATGGCAGGAGAACAAGTAATAACTGGACTCTCTCTCTCTCTCTCTCTCTCTCTCTCTCTCTGTGAGAAGAAAACAGTTTGGAGATGGTGGAGTGTATTCATTGCTTTCATTCTTAACCCTAGATGAGATTACCAGCGATCAAGGAAGTAGAAGATATGTTTTGGGGGTGTTCAACCCAAGAGCCTGCTATCAGCAAGTGAAGAAGACTTGTTGGTATTCGTTCCAAAATTAACCTCTTTCTATGATGAGTTATCAGAAGATGAACTTTTAAAAGAAATACCAAGGCTTAGAAGACACCTAAAGGCAGCTGATATTGAATTTCACAAATTCATGGACTGGTTAGTATTTGATGTTTTGAAGTTCATCGCTGAATGGGACTTCCTAAAATTTCTTCCAATACGCTCGCTAAGCCTTCAGTTGTTTCGTACGATAAGTGCGTCTGTGGCCTCATGTGTGCGAACCTTTCCTAAGTCTTATCAAGAACTATTTACGACCCACCACGGGACATTCAAGCTTTCTGATCTAGCTCTACTATCAAATGAAAGTGAAACGGTGAAGGATATTGATTTTGATCAAGTGATTGACAGGCCTGCAGCTTTCAAGACCAGGAAAGTAACATTTTAAACAAAGTAAATCTTAATGTAAATATAACTACAATTGAACTTTGTTACAGTTCATCAATACATTTACCTCCTGACCTTTAATTCATGTGTTGTTCTTGTCATTGCTATACTGGGGACTTATTTAAACAAGAAGAAATCCATCGTGGAAGTCAAGGGGTGGGGGGGGGGGTGTGATACCAGGAGTTTACTGCACCGGTGACACCAACTCTAGCTACGGAACTTATATATATATAACTATTAAATGTCTTCGATATATGTTCGGGCTGGTATATAATTTTAAACAGTTCATTCAAGTGGGGCCAACATTTTACAAACGTCTTAAGAACTCCCGGGTGAGAGCCCCTCAGAATGTAGGTGTGGCAATTAAGCCCGCGCTTGAAGTCTTTTGTTCTGACTGCGACGGTAGACACATCGTCTTCAAGGGGGAGCTCACTGATGCTCACACGCCAAGTGGGGCACTGAGTTATCTGCCCATCGCTGTCTGTCTGCTCGCATTTTCTTCACTGCTTGCAGATGTTGACGTCGGCCCCGTTGGCGACCACGCACTTCCGGGCGTGAATAACTCTTGGCGTTGAGTTGCACGCAGTCATGGTTCGTGGAAAGTGGGTCGCTCTGGGAAAACTCCTCCAACATATTAAATCAGAGTTGCACAAAGTGGTCGTCCGTTGACAGGACCTCGATGCCCTCCTCCCCCCCCCCCCCCCCCCCCCCCCCCCCCCCCCCCCCCCCCCCAATCCCCTCACGGCCATCGGTCAGAGAACAAAGAAAATGGATGAAGATTAAAACAAGATGGATAATCAATAAAGTTGGCGCTGGTCACTTTTCCAAGGGGGATACATCAGTCCATTCCATTTCACCGGTGGTGTTGGACAAGACGGTGGGGGTATGGTGAGGGCGGTCCGGCCAGCATGGCAATCATATTGGGCAAACTGTCGAGTCTTTTGGTGCAAGATGGCGACACAATATTGGACCCGCCACGGGTGACTCTAATCCGAACAACGCTGCTGCATGACATTGAACAGTTTGAGAATCACCGCAATTAATTTGTAACACGTGTCCAAATATTAGTCAATGTCTTACTCGACTCTATGAATGTCTTACTCGAGTCTATGAATGTCTTACTCGAGTCCATGAATGTCTTACTCGACTCTATGAATGTCTTACTCGACTGTATGAGTCTTATTCGACTCTATGAATGTCTTACTCGACTCTATGAGAGTCTTATTCGACTCTATGAATGTCTTACTCGAGTCTATGAATGTCTTACTCGACTCTATGAATGTCTTACTCGACTCTATGAATGTCTTACTCGACTCTATGAATGTCTTACTCGACTCTATGAATGTCTTACTCGACTTTATGAAAGTCTTAAACGACAGTATGAAAGTCTGACTCGACTCTACCATATCAACTTTTACATAAGGTCGTAGTATCGTAATGAGGAGCTCTGTCCCTATTAAAACTCCACTGTAGATACATTAGCATCAGAACTCTGTTCCAGACAGACCCTGTCCCTGGTAGAACGGCAAGGCACGTCATTAGGGCCTTGTTTTCACAAGGCATCAGACAGACGCCACCAACCATCTCCAACACCTACAAGCTCCGCCACCCGACTACCCATCAACCGCACCCATCATCACACTCATCCACTGCACCCATCCATCTATTCCCCCTATATCATTAAACCCATATTCCCCATCCATCTCCCTCACCCACACATCTCCCCTACCCTTCTCCTTCACCCACACATCTCCACTACCCATCTCCTTCACCCACACATCTCACACACCCATCTCTTCACCCACACATCTCCCCACCCATCTTCTTAACTCACACATCTTCCCCAACAGTCTCCTTCACCCCTATATCTCCCCAAACCATCTCCTTCACCCACACATCTCCCCCACCCATCGTATTCACCCACACATCTCCCCCACACATCTCCCCCACCCATCTCCTTCACCCATCCTTCTCCCCCACCCATCTCCTTCACCCACCCATCTCCCC
>CAXITT010000765.1:141438-155951 GCA_964033795.1 Lymnaea stagnalis | reverse complement strand
GGTTGTATGTGTCTGTGAGGGGGTTGTATGTGTCTGTGAGGGGGTTGTATGTGTCTGTGAGGGGGTTGTATGTGTCTGTGAGGGGGTTGTATGTGTCTGTGAGGGGGTTGTATGTGTCTGTGAGGGGGTTGTATGTGCCTGTGAAGGGTTGTATGTGACGCCCATACCTCGCTCCATTATGGACGCCCATACCTCGCTCCCCTATAGACGGCCATACCTAGCTCCATTATGGACGCCCATACCTCGCTCCCCTATGGACGCCCATACCTCGCTCCCCTATGGACGGCCATACCTAGCTCCATTATGGACGCCCATACCTAGCTCCCCTATGGACGCCCATACCTCGCTCCTCACCATGGACACCCACACCTCGCCCGCCCCCCCCCCCAAACCATGGACGCCCTTATCTCGCCCTCCCCCTACACCAGCCTATTTACTGCGCAAAGAATGCATACAAACAAATCCATTAAAAAAATCATTTCTTTTCTTGGGATGGGCCGCCCGTTTGAAGGGAGAGCTATTTTGTCAACGATTTCTCCACAGCAATGGTTCAATGTTCATGAGTAGATTAGTAAAGAACATTAAATATGTGTTTAATGGAAAGATACGCATTGAGTCCTTGACACGATGTTCAGATGGTTGACCACTGTCATTGTGTCAATGAGAATTACCCAGGCTTTGACACTTCACACCACAAAAATGGCCCATGATGTGTGATAGCCTACCTCCAGTGGCTGGCCTTGTATTCCCTGGCTTTTCTAAGGACTAGCCTACCTCCAGTGGCTGGGCTTGTATTCCCTGGCTTTTCTAAGGACTAGCCTACCTCCAGTGGCTGGCCTTGTATTCCCTGGCTTTTCTAAGGACTAGCCTACCTCTAGTGGCTGGGCTTGTATTCCCTGGCTTTTCTAAGGACTAGCCTACCTCCAGTGGCTGGCCTTGTATTCCCTGGCTTTTTCTAAGGACACCTTTACAAACAGCGATGTGTAAGGACGATTACCAAACAACGTTGCGGGATTGATGAGCCTGCCAAGACGGGTTCGCCCTCAGCTGTACAAGTGAAAATAAGAAAGACAAACAAATGATTTTTTTTTAAAAATCACGGCTATTTATAGCCCCGCCCCACCTGTAGGCCTACCCCCCCCCTCCTCCCCTACATCCGTCACGTGCATATTCTGGAAGAACCTTATCAATGGAACGGGGTGTACATACCTGATGATTCATTCGGAAATACATGCTCTTCCTTTCTTTCTGTCACTTCATTTCTGTCCCTCTTTATTTTCTTCCTTTCTGCTATGCGTCTCGATCGCTCCCCCACGTTTCCGAACCCAACACATTCACCACGAATTAGCCACAACTACGTGACCTTCTCGGGTTATCTGGTCCCCCCCCCCCTCCGCTCCTCCCCACCCCATTCTCCTTCTGTCGTCTTGTTCATTGTTTGAACATGCTCTAAGATAAAACACAACGGCGTGCCGTCTGACCGTAACCTCCACCCAACCCCTCTTTTTTAAATCTTCCTTTTTGAGGCTTTCCTTCCCTTTCAAAAATCAGTCAACGTTATGACTATGTACTCTGGGCCAACGCGACACTAGATTTAAATATATTTAAATTGAAAACGCCTACTGGTTGACACCTAACACTAGGCCTGTTTGACACCTACCACTAGGATACCGTGGTCTACTGTCTCGTCTCAGCTGAAAGGAAGAGTGTAAAAAAACAACAAAAAACAACACACACACACAGACACAGACACACATAATCTAACGCACGGGGTAAGCCTCCGTTTGTGGCAGGCGTAGGAAACAGTGCACAGTGTTAATACAGGCAGTTGAAGTCTTCATTTTTCTATGTTGGGACTACTACTATCTCTCAGACTCTGGAAAGTGTTGTCATTCGTCTGGAAGTCAGTCAGACCATGACATGTCAATAAAACAGTCAGCACAAAGTCTTTTTGCCAAGGCGGAAAATGCTGTATTCTTGTGGTTTAAATTTGTAAGTAGGCCTACTTTACTACTTTAAATTTACTACTTTACTACTTTCTTTCTTTGAAAGCTTTTTGGTTGGCTCTATTTTAGAAATCACCTTTAGGTTGTCTGTAGGAATATGTCAGTTAAGTGCTATGTTTATGTGATACAGATAGGAATATGTCAGTTAAGTGCTATGTTTATGTGATACAGATAGGAATATGTCAGTTAAGTGCTATGTTTATGTGATACAGACAGGAATATGTCAGTTAAGTGCTATGTTTATGTGATACAGATAGGAATATGTCAGTTAAGTGCTATGTTTATGTGATACAGATAGGAATATGTCAGTTAAGTGCTATGTTTATGTGATACAGATAGGAATATGTCAGTTAAGTGCTATGTTTATGTGATACAGATAGGAATATGTCAGTTAAGTGCTATGTTTATGTGATACAGATTTAGATGTGTTATGCACCACCAATCCGTATATAGTAATAATAGGCCTAGTAATGAATACTAGAGTAGTTTAGCGGACTATGGTTATATACTATACTTATAAGTATAGTCTGATAGTCTATAGTGTTTAGTAGATTAAAAGGCCCCCTACTGATAGTCTATAGTAGTTTAGTAGACTATAGGGCCCCCAACTGAAAGTCTATAGTGTTTAGTAGATTAAAAGGCCCCCTACTGATAGTCTATAGTAGTTTAGTAGACTATAGGGCTCCCAACTGATAGTCTATAGTGTTTAGTAGATTAAAAGGCCCCCTACTGATAGTCTATAGTAGTTTAGTAGACTATAGGGCCCCCAACTGATAGTCTATAGTAGTTTAGTAGACTATAGGGCCCCCAACTGATAGTCTATAGTAGTTTAGTAGACTATAGGGCCCCCAACTGTGGCCCCCAACTTATAGTTTATAGTTGTTTAGTAGACTATAGGGCCCCCAACTGATAGTCTATAGTAGTTTAGTAGACTATAGGGCCCCCAACTGATAGTCTATAGTAGTTTAGTATACTATAGGGCCCCCAACTGATAGTCTATAATGTTTAGTAGATTAAAAGGCCCCCTACTGATAGTCTATAGTAGTTTAATAATAATAATAATAATAAGAGGTCTTATATAGACAGTTTAGTAGACTATAGGGACTTTTATTGATAGTCTATTGTAGTTTAGTATACGATAGACTCCTACTGATAGTCTATAGTAATTTAGTAGACAATGATGCCAGTTCGAATGTCTTTTTATTATAACTTAGACAAAGCTGGTTTGGTCTTGGTGCACTCGGACTCTACTGATAAATGCTGAAACGATACTAACAAGCACCCTGGTCTTCAACTTCAAGTGCCGTCAATCTTGCCGTTCGATGTCCATACATCGGTGAACAAATAAATAGCCGAATAGAATATGCTGGCCTATATATATGCTGGTCATCAGTTCGAGTTTAAGAAAACACAATAAACTGTCAGGGGAATGACCCCCAACCTGTCAAGAGCATAAGTCAGTAATCCACAAGAATAGTATTATTAGTAACAAAGGAAGAACCAAGTCTAGATAGAAGAACATTATTGCGTACCCACACCTGCATGTTTCAACACCGGGTTCAATGCACACCTGCATTTTTTGACACCAGGTTAAATGCACACCTGCATGTTTCAACACCAAGTTAAATGCACACCTGCATGTTTCAACACCAAGTTAAATGCACACCTGCATGTTTCAACACCAGGTTAAATGCACACCTGCATGTTTCAACACCAGGTTAAATGCACACCTGTATGTTTAAACACCAGGTTAAATGCACACTTACATTTTTTCTGCATAGGCCTAATTGATTTCAAGCCGTTTGACCATGTAAAGATAACAAATATGGAGTTTCTTGTATTCACTGAGAGAAGTGAATTATCGACTACTTTCTTTTTAAAAGTTAAGATATAATTAAATGTTTACTAAATCAATACATGACCACATTACCAAGTTTAAAAAAAGAAAAAGTTATATTTTCCACGAAGGGGTTGCTTGCCTGTGTCATATTTCTTGGGGTTGGTTGTCACAGTGTCACAAGCAACCCCTTTACTCTACCATTTCAAATTTAGAATTTAGTAAAAATCTAGGTCAATGATGACACTTTCTCAGTTTTTAGTTGGTTAAACATCATGAATATTACATTGGATTACATGTTACATTAATGACCAAAAACTGAAATAAGTTAAAAGCTTAATTAATTTTATTAATTAGAGACCTAAATACTTAAAACGTATATTAGATTTATATAAACATAATATAGTTTTTATATTTACCATAATATAGTTTTATAAATATATCGAGCAATATTTTGTATTTTCCCAGGATTATTTCACAAAGAAAATGAAATGAAATTTTCATTAAAAAAAAATAAATCAATAAAACACTCCTCCAGATAAAATACTGCAAGATTTCAAAGATATCAAATAAAGATTATTTCTAAATCCCCTAGCGCAACAGTCAACTGGCCTTGATGAGAAAATTCTTGTTCAATTAATTGCAATATAACCCATTTGAATTAGAGATAACATTGTTGTCTCTGAATGAATTTTTAAAATATGTTTTCAAAATAATTTTTGTCGTCAATGGGTATTTTGTCACAGTAATCATTGCGTATTTTGCCACAGTCGTCATTGGGTATTTTGTCACAGTAATCATTGCGTATTTTGCCACAGAAGTCATTGGGTTTTTTTTCACAGTCTTCATGGGGTATTTTGTCACAGTAATCATTGGGTATTTTGTCACAGTTGTAATTTTGTATTTTGTCACTGTAGTCATTGGGTATTTTTCGACAGTAGTCATTGGGTATTTTCTCTCAGTAATCATTGGGTACTTTGCCACAGTTGTCATTGGGTATTTTGTCACTGTAGTCATTGGGTATTTTTCGACAGTAGTCATTGGGTATTTTGTCACAGTAATCATTGGGTATTTTGTCACAGTCGTCATTGGGTATTTTGTCACAGTAGTCATTGGGTATTTTGCCAAAGTAGTCATTGGGTATTTTGTCACAGTAGTCATTGGGTATTTTGTCACAGTCGTCATTGGGTATTTTGCCACAGTCGTCATTGGGTATTTTGTCATATTAATCATTTGGGTATTTTGTCACAGTAGTCAGTGGGTATATTGTCACAATTGCCATTGGGTCTTTTGTCACAGTAGTTATTGGGTATTTTATCACAGTCATCATTGGGGATTTTGACACAGTCGTCATTGGGTATTTTGTCACAGTAGTCATTGGGGTATTTTGCCAAAGTAGTCATTGGGTAAATTGTCACAATAGTCATTGGATATTTGTCACAGTAGTCATTGGGTATTTTGTCACAGTCATCATGCTGTTCAATATTCTTTGGGAATTTTGTCACAGGAATCATTGTGTATTTTTTCATATTAGTCATTTTAGTTTTTTGTCACAGTAGTCATTGGGCATTTTGTCACAGTGTAATCATTGGGTATTTTGTCACAGTCGTCATTGGGTATTTTGTCACAGAAGTCATTTTGTATTTTGCCACATTACTCATTGGGTATTTAGCCACAGTAGTTATTGGGTATTTTATCACAGTTGTCATTGGGTATTTTGTCACAGTCGTTATTGGGTATTTTGTCACTGTGTAGTCATTGGGTATTTTGTCACAGTGTAGTCATTGAGTATTTTGTCACAGTAGTCATTGGGTATTTTGCCACAGTATTCATTGGGTATTTTGTCACAGTAGTCATTTTGTATTTTGTCACAGCAGTTATTGGGTATTTTTCCACTGTAGTCATTGGGTATTTTGCCAGAGTAGTCATTGGGTTTTTTGCCACTGTAGTCATTGGGTATTTTGTCACTGTAGTCATTGGGTATTTTTCGACAGTCGTTATTGGGTATTTTGTCACAGTGTAGTCATTGGGTATTTTGTCACACTAGTCATTGGGTATTTTGCCACAGTCGTCATTGGGTATTTTGTCATAATCGTCATTGTGTATTTTGTCACAGTCGTCATTGGGTATTTTGTCACAGTCGTCATTGGTTATTTTGTCACAGTAGTCATTGGTATTTTGTCATAGTCGCCTTTGGGTATTTTGTCACAGTCGTCATTTGGTATTTTGTCACAGTTTCCGTTTCGTATTTTGTCACACTAGTTAATGGGTATTTTTTCCATAGTAGTCGTTGTGTATTTTGCCACAGTAGTCATTGGGTATTTTGTCACAGTAATCATTTGGTATTTTTTCACAGTAGTGATTGGGTATTTGTTCACAGTAGTCATTTGTTTTTTTTTCGCAGTAGTCATTTGGTTTTTTGTTACAGTTGCCGTTTGGTATTTTGTCACAGTAGTTATTGGATATTTTGCCACAGTATTCATTGGGTCTTTTGTCACATTCGTCATTGGGTATTTTGCCACAGTTGCCGTTTTGGTTATTTGTCACATTCGTCATTGGGTATTTTTCGACAGCAGGCATTGGGTATTTTGTCACTGTAGTCATTGAGTATTTTGCCACAGTAGTCATTGGGTATTTTGCCACAGTAGTCATTCGGTTTTTTGCCACAGAAATTATTGGGTGTTTTGGCACAGTAGTGCATTTAGCCACTGTAGTCATTGAGTATTTTGTCACAGTACAATCATTGGGTATTTTGTCACTGTTGTAATTGGGTATTTTGCCGCAGTAGTCATTGGGTATTTTGTCACAGTTGTCATTGGGTATTTTGCCCATAGTCATTGGGGATTTTGACACAGTAGTCATTTTGTATTTTGTCACAGCAGTCATTGGGTATTTTGCCACTGTAGTCATTGGGTATTTTGCCACAGTAGTCATTGTGTATTTTGCCACAGTAGTCATTGAGAATTTTGCCACAGTAGTCATTGGGTAATTTGTCACAGCATTAACTGTGTATTTTGTCACAGTAGTCTTTGGGTATTTTGTCACAGTAGCCATAGGTTGTTCTGTCAAATTTGTTAAGGCTCATTTTTTGATTTATAGATGTGTGTTTCCTGTCAAAAGTCACATACCTTTAAAAAAAAAAATATACATTTGAGTTTGTTGTATGCATTGCTGACTGTTTGAATAAGCTATTTGAAATTTCTAACTTTTAATTATTTTACAAAATTTAACTATCTCTTTGGATTCTAGTGTCTTCTCATGTATATGTAGCATCTTGTGCAGCGGTCCCCAAAATGTTTGGGACCAGGAACGATTTTGTGGAAGACTATCCTTTCACAGGCGAGGTTAAAGTGGGTGGGGGAGGGATGCTGGGTGTGGGGGTTTTATGTTTAGCGTTTGGTTCAAGTGTACAAAAAAATCACCGTATCACCGTGCAGCCAAGTACATAATAGATCACCTGATCACTTCAGTCCTCTACTGTGTTTACTTCTTTCCTCTACCATGTTCACTTCTGTCCTCTACTGTGTTCACTTCTGTCCTCTACTGTGTTCACTTCAGTCCTCTACTGTGTTCACTTCTGTCCTCTACTGTGTTCACTTCAGTCCTCTACTGTGTTCACTTCTTTCCTCCACTGTGTTCACTTCTGTCCTCTACTGTGTTCACTTCTGTCCTCTACTGTGTTCACTTCTTTCCTCCACTGTGTTCACTTCTGTCCTCTACTGTGTTCACTTCTGCCTTCTACTGTGTTCACTTCTGTCCTCTACTGTGTTCACTTCAGTCCTCTACTGTGTTCACTTCTTTCCTCTACCGTGTTCACTTCTGTCCTCTACTGTGTTCACTTCTGTCCTCTACTGTGTTCACTTCAGTCCTCTACTGTGTTCACTTCTGTCCTCTACTGTGTTCACCTCAGTCCTCTACTGTGCTCACTTCTGTCCTCTACTGTGTTCACTTCAGTCCTCTACTGTGTTCACTTCTGTCCTCTACTGTGTTCACTTCAGTCCTCTACTGTGTTCACTTCTGTCCTCTACTGTGTTCACTTCTTTCCTCTACTGTGTTCACTTCTGTCCTCTGTGTTCACTTCAGTCCTCTACTGTGTTCACTTCTTTCCTTTACTGTGTTCACTTCAGTCCTCTACTGTGTTCACTTCAGTCCTCTACTGTGTTCACTTCTGTCCTATACTGTGTTCACTTCTTTCCTCTACTGTGTTCACTTCTTTCCTCTACTGTGTTCACTTCTCTACTGTGTTCACTTCTGTCCTCTACTGTGTTCACTTCTTTCCTTTACTGTATTCACTTCTGTCCTCTACTGGGTTCACTTCAGTACTCTACTGTGTTCACTTCAGTCCTCTACTGTGTTCACTTCTGTCCTATACTGTGTTCACTTCTTTCCTCTACTGTGTTCACTTCTGTCCTCTACTGTGTTCACTTCTTTCCTCTACTGTGTTCACTTCTGTGCTCTACTATGTTTATTTCTGTCCTCTGTGTACACCACGGTCCTCTCCGTGTACACCATGCTCCTCTCCGTGTACACGATGGTCCTCTCCATCTACACCCCGGTCCTCACCGTGTACACAACGGTCCTCTCCGTGGACACCACGGTCCTCTCCGTGTACATCACGGTCCTCTCTGTGTACATCACGGTCCTCTCCGTGTACACCACGGTCCTCTCCGTGTACACCACGGTCCTCTCCGTGTACACCACGGTCCTCTCCGTGTACACCACGGTCCTCTCCGTGTACACCACGGTCCTCTCCGTGTACACCTCATGGTCCTCTCCATCTACACCCCGGTCCTCACCGTGTACACAACGGTCCTCTCCGTGTACACCACGGTCCTCTCCGTGTACACCACGGTCCTCTCCGTGTATACAACGGTCCTCTCCGTGTACACCACGGTCCTCTCCTTGTACGCCACGGTCCTCTCCGTGTACACCACGGTCCTCTCCGTGTACACAACGGTCCTCTCCGTGTACACCACGGTCCTCTCCGTGTACATCACAGTCCTCTCTGTGTACATCACGGTCCTCGCCGTGTACACAACGGTCCTCTCCGTGTACACCACGGTCCTCTCCGTGTACGCCACGGTCCTCTCCGTGTACACCACGGTCCTCTCCGTGTACGCCACGGTCCTCTCCGTGTACATCACGGTCCTGTCCGTGTACACCACGGTCCTCTCCGTGTACATAACCCTCCTCTCCGTGTACACAACGGTCCTCTCCATGTACGCCACGGTCTGTTTGTGTTTAGCAAAGTCCCGTCACGCCTCCATGACCCCAGGCTTTATTCCTCCTGTTCATATGTCTCTATTTGTGTGTTGTGGAATGAGGAGTCTGTACTTTTGGATGGAATAACACCAAATAAAAATAAAATATTCTATTTATATTCAGAATTTGATGGCGTCACGAGTATTCATTTAAAATACCGAGACTGAAGAGAACACGACAAGAGTGGCCTCAAATGTCCAAGTCAGAGACTCTATGGACTGAATACCTTATGCTACTTTAGAAATCCTCCATGCAAACCCACCATTGCACACCTTGTTTTGGTTACTTCTCAAAAGTAGACACGCTCTGTTGAATCTGTTGTAGGCAACATAAAGACCTTGTCCTGTGAGGGGGGGCTTTGAGCCCCCCCCCCCCCTTTTTTTTCCCTCCTGCATGTTGTTTGCCAGAGGAGCTGCACGCCCCGTACCGCTGCACATGTTTGTTGTTGGCGAGGGAAGGCGCCCGAAAGATTGGCTCCATCGAGACACTCCAAAGCTCCCCCGTGACACGACAGATCAAAGTCTCGATTCACTCTAGTTTATATATAAATGACGTCACTTCCGTCTATCAGGAGGGTAAGCACTACGTCATGTTTGTTTTTTCTAGCTGCTAATTTTCTAGCATTGCTTACTACATCATAGGTCGTCCATTATATATAAATGTGGGTATAATATATACATAGACAAGTCGTGTTTATAATTTAAAACGGTGTTCATTACTGCTGATACTTGTGATGTAATTAGTTCATTATTAGTTCAGTCAGGGGGAGAAAACATGTACGTCTACATAGCGTTGCCCATCTCTTGACTTCAGTCAATTACGCCTTTGAAACCAACTCTTTTTTTTTTTAAATCAGTGACAATGTTATATCAATCCAAGTCTTGTTCATTTGAGGTTCACGTGACCTATTTATTTTACGTGACCTATTAATTTTACGTGACCTATTTATTTTACGTGTGATATTTATTTTATATGTTTTTACATACACTAAAGTAGAGCTATGTTAACTCAATTCTTAAAATTCGGACATAAAAATACCCATACCCCAGAACACCCATACCCCAGAACACCCATACCCCAGAACACCCATACCCCAGAACACCCATACCCCAGAACACCCATACCCCAGAACACCCATACACCAGAACGACCGTCAGTGACAACCTAATCTTTCATGTAACCTGATTTGTATCGTGACATTAAAGAACACGCCTAAGTAAATTAAATCTGTATACATTTCAATATATATCTACATGGGGAACACGTGTATCTTGATATCATTGCCTGTCAAACATAGCAAACAAGTATGCAGAACAGCGGCTGCAGAGCGCAAGAGACATGCCAGGAAGGCCCGGCCTGACTCTGCTCCCAGAGATGTCCCATCATTCCCTGCACCTACTGAGCCTACTGCACAAGACAATTTCATGCCAGAATCTGCCTTATTGGCTATCTGCGCATCCACATATACACTGTAACACACGACCAGAACCAGCACAAATCTGATGATTAAATTCGTCATGGTTGACTTCCATCTGTGGAACAACTTTGGGGGGAAGTTCCCATTACCCTTACCTCTAAATTAAAGTGGTTGTAAGTTGTGATGTTGTTGGTTGCTTTTGAAACTTGCGTGTTATCGCGAGCCTTCATGGCGGCCACACTTGACGATCTGCCGTGTTGTGACGATCTGACGTGTTGTGACGATCTGCTGTGTTGTGACGATCTGACGTGTTGTGACGATCTGACGTGTTGTGACGATCTGACGTGTTGTGACGATCTGCCGTGTTGTGACGATCTGACGTGTTGTGACGATCTGCCGTGTTGTGACGATCTGACGTGTTGTGACGATCTGCTGTGTTGTGACGATCTGACGTGTTGTGACGATCTGACGTGTTGTGACGATCTGACGTGTTGTGACGATCTGACGTGTTGTGACGATCTGACGTGTTGTGACGATCTGACGTGTTGTGACGATCTGACGTGTTGTGACGATCTGCCGTGTTGTGACGATCTGCCGTGTTGTGACGATCTGCCGTGTTGTGACGATCTGCCGTGTTGTGACGATCTGCCGTGTTGTGACGATCTGCCGTGTTGTGACGATCTGCCGTGTTGTGACGATCTGCCGTGTTGTGACGATCTGCCGTGTTGTGACGATCTGCCGTGTTGTGACGATCTGCCGTGTTGTGACGATCTGCCGTGTTGTGACGATCTGCCGTGTTGTGACGATCTGCCGTGTTGTGACGATCTGCCGTGTTGTGACGATCTGCCGTGTTGTGACGATCTGCCGTGTTGTGACGATCTGCCGTGTTGTGACGATCTGCCGTGTTGTGACGATCTGCCGTGTTGTGACGATCTGCCGTGTTGTGACGATCTGCCGTGTTGTGACGATCTGCCGTGTTGTGACGATCTGCCGTGTTGTGACGATCTGCCGTGTTGTGACGATCTGCCGTGTTGTGACGATCTGCCGTGTTGTGACGATCTGCCGTGTTGTGACGATCTGCCGTGTTGTGACGATCTGCCGTGTTGTGACGATCTGCCGTGTTGTGACGATCTGACGTGTTGTGACGATCTGCCGTGTTGTGACGATCTGCTGTGTTGTGACGATCTGACGTGTTGTGACGATCTGCCGTGTTGTGACGATCTGCCGTGTTGTGACGATCTGACGTGTTGTCACGATCTGACGTGTTGTGACGATCTGCCGTGTTGTGACGATCTGACATGTTGTGACGATCTGCCGTGTTGTGACGATCTGACGTGTTGTGACGATCTGCCGTGTTGTCAAAAGGAAACGCCTCTCCAGATGGCTCGACGGTCCGCTCTTAAGTCTGAGTGCTGGACAACGACGCCCCCCCCCCCCTTTTCCCTTTGAAGTTAGGCCCAACTTGTGACACGTTCTTAAAGTAACCATGTCGATTGTGATTTAAGGAAGGGGTTCGCCTTGGACTCGTACTGAGTGCTGGCTCAATGTACTGAGTGCTGGCTCAATGTACTGAGTGCTGGCTCAATGTACTGAGTGCTGGCTCAATGTACTGAGTGCTGGCTCAATGTACTGAGTGCTGGCTCAATGTACTGAGTGCTGGCTAATGTGCTGAGTGCTGGCTCAATGTGCTGAGTGCTGGCTCAATGTACTGAGTGCTGGCTCAATGTGCTGAGTGCTGGCTCAATGTACTGAGTGCTGGCTCAATGCGGCTCATTCAAATGTCATCTCTAAGGCGCACAGACACAGAGCGCACCCACACACAGAGCGCACACACACACACAGTGCGCACACACACACGCACGCACAAGGGGAGGTAATATAAAATCAAAAACAAATATTTCCCATTTCCTGGCAGTCCACGTGATATCAAGTACGTTGAGGGGGGGGGCGGAAGTACTCTAATAATATGATTTATTATTTTACAAATAAACTTTTCCTGAATTGAAATCGGCGTCATCAAAACACCCCCCCCCCCCACTAATCAAGCTTACTTATTAAACGTGCACGCGCGTTATGTGCAGTGGCGTATCTGAAACAGTTGGACCTTGTCTCATTGAACACTCTCTAACTGGTCGGCTGTCATATAATTGTACCATCTTCAAACTGTCTGTCATATGACTGTACCATCTTCAGACTGTCTGTCATATGATTGTACCATCTTCAGACTGTCTGTCATATGATTTTACCATCTTCAGACTGTCTGTCATATGATTATACCATCTTCAGACTGTCTGTCATATGATTGTACCATCTTCAGACTGTCTGCCACATGGCTGTACCATCTTCAGACTGTCTGTCACATGACTGTACCATAATTGACTGGAACATTTTAGGATAAAATAAAAACTCCTTGTTTGATCAGTCGGTATGTCTTTGTCGTTCGTTTCCCATTGCGTGTCTCGCCGTCTGCTCTAAGCCTAGTCACCTTTTGTTTCAAGGGGACGTTTGACTGTTTCCTGGAGTCAAAGGATTGTAACTTTCTCATTGACACGCCCAGATTATAGGTTTTGGAACTTGAGCCATGGCGCAATTATAATGTTGTGAGCCAATCGGCCATGTGTCGATCAATGAAAGAAATTTTGTAGAGAGAGTATGAGACTTTTTAGTTGGATCATCGGGGCAGGTCATGTTGTGTGTTCTAAGCATCATGGGTCAGATCATGTTGTGTGTGCTTAGCATCATCGGGGCAGGTCATGTTGTGTGTTCTAAGCATCATCTGGGCAGGTCATGTTGTGTGTTCTAAGCATCATGGGGGCAGGTCATGTTGTGTGTTCTAAGCATCATGGGGGCAGATCATGTTGTGTGTTCTAAGCATCATCGGGGCAGATCATGTTGTGTGTTCTAAGCATTATCGGGGCAGGTCATGTTGTGTGTTCTAAGCATCATCGGGGCAGGTCATGTTGTGTGTTCTAAGCATCATGGGGGCAGGTCATGTTGTGTGCTCTAAGCATCATTGGGGCAGATCATGTTGTGTGTTCTAAGCATCATCAGGGCAGATCATGTTGTGTGTTCTAAGTATCATCGAGGCAGGGCATGTTGTGTGTTCTAAGCTGTTGTAAAGTGTTTTCAAACCTAATTGAAATGACAGATTTTTAATTGTAAAGCGAGTATTATTTGGATGACATCTAGGTTTGCAGCCCCTGTCGTACCAAAGGACATCTAAAGTGAAACAAACAAAGACATCATTATATTACCAGGACATCCTTACATCACCGGGACATCATTATATCACCGGGAATCATTAGATCACAGTGGCATACTTATATCACCGGGGCAAACCCTAATATAACCGGGACATCATTATATTACAGGGACATCCTTATATCATCGGGACATCCTTAAATCAGCGGGACATCCTTATTTCACCGTGACTTACTTAATTCACCGGGGATCCTTATTTCACCGGGACATCCTTATATCACCGGGACACCGTTATATCACCGGGACATCCTTATTTCACCAGGACATCCTTATGTCACCGGGACATCCTTATTTCACCAGGACATCCTTATATCACCGGAACATCCTTATTTCACCAGGACATCCTTATGTCACCGGGACATCCTTATTTCACCAGGACATCCTTATGTCCCCGGGACATCCTTATTTCACCAGGACATCCTTATGTCACCGGGACATCCTTATTTCACCAGGACATCCTTATGTCACCGGGACATCCTTATTTCACCAGGACATCCTTATGTCACCGGGACATCCTTATTTCACCAGGACATCCTTATATCACCGGGACATCCTTATATCACCGGGACATCCTTATATCACATAAATACATAGAAAAACTTCAGAAGGCACAGAACTCAGCATGCAGACTCATTTTTAAATCAAAGAAACATGACCACATTCAACCACACATGCGGCAACTCCACTGGCTTCCAATATCCTCTCGCATCAAGTACAAGTCTGCCAATCT
>CAXITT010000765.1:101595-129165 GCA_964033795.1 Lymnaea stagnalis | reverse complement strand
CAAGTGGTAGGACTTTGGGGGACCAAGGTAGGACTATGGGGGGACCAAGTGGTAGGACTTTGGGGGGACCAAGGGTAGGACTTTGGGGGACCAAGTGGTAGGACTTTTGGGGGTCCAAGAGTAGGACTTTGGGGGACCAAGAGTAGGACTTTGGGGGACCAATTGGTAGGACTTTGGGGGGAACAAGGGTAGGACTTTGGGGGGACCAAGGGTAGGACTTTGGGGGGACCAAGGGTAGGACTTTGGGGGACCAATGGTAGGACTTCAATTTTTTAACACAGTGTTGGACAAATCCTCTCCTGATTTTATAGTCTTTTAATCGATGCTCTCCAGTAAGTAGAGCTAATCTTTTGTTCCAGTGAGTAGAGCTAATCATATGTCCCAGTAAGTAGAGCTTAGCATATGTCCCAGTGAGTAGAGCTAGTCATATGTCCCAGTAAGTAGAGCTAATCATAATTCCCAGTAAGTAGAGCTAATCTTTTGTTCCAGTGAGTAGAGCTAATCATATGTCCCATTGAGTAGAGCTAATCATATGTCCCAGTAAGTAGAGCTTAGCATATGTCCCTGTGAGTAGAGCTAGTCATATGTCCCAGTAAGTAGAGCTAATCATATGTCCCAGTAAGTAGAGCTAATCATATGTCCCAGTAAGTAGAGCTAATCACATGTCCCAGTAAGTAGAGCTAATCATATGTCCCAGTAAGTAGAGCTAATCATATGTCCCAGTAAGTAGAGCTAATCATAAGTCCCAGTAAGTAGAGCTTATCACATGTCCCAGTAAGTAGAGCTAATCACATGTCCCAGTAAGTAGAGCTAATCATATGTCCCAGTAAGTAGAGCTTATCACATGTTCCAGTAAGTAGAGCTAATCGCATGTCCCAGTAAGTAGAGTTAATCATAAGTCCCAGTAAGTAGAGTTAATCATATGTCCCAGTAAGTAGAGCTAATCATATGTCCCAGTAAGTAGAGCTAATCATATGTCCCAGTAAGTAGAGCTAATCACATGTCCCAGTAAGTAGAGCTAGTCATATGTCCCAGTAAGTAGAGCTAGTCATATGTCCCAGTAAGTAGAGTTAATCATAAGTCCCAGTAAGTAGAGCTAATCATATGTCCCAGTAAGTAGAGCTTATCATATGTCCCAGTAAGTAGAGCTAATCATATGTCCCAGTAAGTAGAGCTAATCATTTGTCCTAGTAAGTAGAGCTAATCACATGTCCCGGTAAGTAGAGCTAATCATATGTCCCAGTAAGTAAAGCAAATCAGCCGTACACGTAATTAAAGCTATCAGCTGTCCCAGTATGTAAAGCTAATTCTGGGGACGCAAATTATATTCTTTAAACAATAAAATGGGTAAAACATTTACAATGACTAGTATTTATAAAAGATTGATTGCATTGTTAGGGAATAGCCGATTTATAAATCCTTTCAGCCAATGTATAAAACCTTTTAGCCAATGTATAAGACATTTTAGCCAATGTATAAGACATTTTAGCCAATCTATAAGACATTTCAGCCAATGTATAAGACCTTTTAACCAATGCATAAGACCTTTTATCCAATGTATAAATTTTTTAGCCAATGCATAAGACCTTTTAGCCAATGTATAAGACACTTTAGCCAATGTATAAAACCTTTTAGCCAATGTATAAGACCTTTTAGCCAATGTATAAGACATTTTAGCCAATGTATAAGACATTTCAGCCAATTTATAAGACCTTTTAGCCAATTTATAAGACCTTTTAGCCAATGTATAAGGCAGAAATTTGACCATACACTCATAAGGCAACTTAAAGTCTCGGGTAAAGGGCGCGTGCTATCCCACACATTGGCCCACACATTGGCCCACACATTGGCCCACACATTGGCCCACACATTGGCCCACACATTGGCCCACACATTGGCCCACACATTTGCCCACACATTGGCCCACACATTGGCCCACTTGTTAAATTTACGTAAGGTTAATTTGTTGTGTGGAGTTCGTCGACTGAAAATTTAAATTAGCCTCGGTCTCCCTTGTTTCGCAAAAGTTCTTACAATAGACTGTGTACAACAAATGTTCTTACGACAGACTGTGTACAACAAATGTTCTGACAATAGACTGTGTACAACAAATGTTCTTACAATAGACTGTGTACAACAAATGTTCTTACAATAGACTGTGTACAATAAATGTTCTTACAGTAGACTGTGTACAACAAATGTTCTTACCATAGACTGTGTACAACAAAATAGCTCTAATTCTTTGAGATGGCCCCAAAAGTTGGCTGTGTTGTTTCAGAGGTGAATATCGTTTTACATTTCTGAAGTTATTTGGAATATGTTGAGCTGCTGCCGTCTTTTGTAAACAAACTGTAGTCAATAGCGTTACGCTGAATTCAACAGCTCTTTCGTTTCGGTGTTTAAAAACCTTGGAAATTTAAATTATAAATATTTATATTTGTTAATTTTTTTTCAAAGGCGTAACTGGCTCAAGGTCAACGCTTTAAGTTTTTCAAGGACCTATCTGTATACTGGTACATTGCTTTGATGCAAAGATGGGGATATAGATGACTTTGCCTTTGACGGCCATAGTTTTGGTCAGCTTGGATGGAAGTCTTTAAAGTTCCCGTTTCAAAACTGTGGGCGTGGAAACGTACATCTTTATGCTTGTTCATAGGGCGCATTAATTTTCGTGTTATTTTAAAATAGTGTGTAGTGACTGATGAAAAATAATGTCAATAATTAGAAAACCATTGCTTATTTTGAGCCACAGTTTTGTGTTTGTTTCTTCGGTTGTTTTGATAGATAAATCTATCTTTATTTGTTTGTGCTTACCTCCCCTTCTTCTCTCCACAGCGTTTTTCCTCCATCGAGCCGCGCTCCCCTACCTCCCCCCACACCCCAAATGGTAACGACAACATCTACTCACTACCCGATGATGAGGACAACGTGTTCGCCGACGAGAAGGAAGTGCCCAAATCTCCCAGCAACTTCGTCCCTCCCCCACCCACCCCGGGCACCGCCCCTTCCCTGGAGTTTAACAAGAAAAGTTGGGGCACGCGCAAGCTGCTCGTTCGTCACGTGGTACTGATCCTATTCGGCGTGGTCCTGGTCGTGGGACTGGCTGTTGGAATCACCCTCGCTGTCATTCTTGTAAATACTTCAGGTACCAAGTTCTTTTCATCAATTTATTGGTAACGTTTGCATTACACTGAAACAGCTAATGAAAGAAATGTAGCAATGTCTTCCTTAAGTAATAAAATGACTAACATATATTGCATGGAGATCTTTAAAGAGCATTGTTTCCTAGACTACTTTATAAAATGATCGTTTGTACATTTTGTTGTTCTTCTCAACTAATTTTTAAATTTTCATTTTTTCGAAATAATAATTATTCATTTATGAACACAAAGATTCTCTGGGTTAACCATTCGTTTAGTAGAACATTAAATTATTTAACGTGACTTTGGTATATTGTTAAATGCTCTCTTGACATATTTTTTTCTACTAATGAATCACAGGAAATTCAATCAGTACTTTTCAATCTGTGTTTGTTTTAAGCTTTATTCTCCAATTCGCTCAACCTCTTCGATTTCTGTCTCTCTCACTCTCTTTGATTTCTGTCTCTCTCACTCTCTTCGATTTCTGTCTCTCTCACTCTCTTTGATTTCTGTCCCTCTCACTCTCTTTGTTGAGCTCCCTGGGGTTGAAGCCGGCAGTGCCATGATAGTAGAAATCCGTTCAGAGTTGCCACTTCAGACATTTATTTTGTTTTTGGGCATAAGTTTCTGGGATATCCCGTCAAATGCACCGAACTCTCCCCCCTCCCCCCCCCAACCCCCGTGTCGGAGTTAAGCGAGAGGCTTCTTGAGCTCACCAACTTCCTAACCAGGAAGTAAGGACTTGACCAGTAGACAGTACGCTATAACGTCACCACGTTATTTGGCCGGGGCCAGAGCGGACAGTAAATAAGCTCCTTGGCCCTTCTTGGCTGGTCTCCTTGGCCCTTCTTGGCTGGTCCAAACGATTGGGCTCTCGAGGTTCTTTGAAGTCCAGACTCAAGAAAACACTGGCCAGCCATAATCTGGACCTTGGAATCTTACTTGATGTCTAGTGGAATATGAAGAGACCTTTAAACCAAGGGGCAAAACCTTTCTAAATAAGACTAATTGTCTAGTGGAATATGAAGAGACCTTTAAACCAAGGGGCAAAACCTTTCTAAATAAGACTAATTGTCTAGTGGAATATGAAGAGACCTTTAAACCAAGGGGCAAAACCTTTATAATTAAGACTAATTGTCTAGTGGAATATGAAGAGACCTTTAAACCAAGGGGCAAAACCTTTCTAAATAAGACTAATTGTCTAGTGGAATATGAAGAGACCTTTAAACCAAGGGGCAAAACCTTTCTAAATAAGACTAATTGTCTAGTTAGGACCCGAACATTTGGAGGAGGGATTTTTTTACGGCCAGTTAAACTTTTTTAATTTACACAATTGTAACCTTCCAATCACTCACACACACCACACACACACACACACACACACCACACACACTAATTTGAGCTAAAGGGAAACCATTGGGACAATGTATCATAATCACGTAGTTCAATATAGGACAAGAGGCATCTTTTCATTCCTTTGCTAAGTTTAATATTAATTGACACTGTGATAGGCCAAGGTCCATGGGGTATCTTAAAATTCTTTAATTTCAAAGTTTCTGAAACTGTTTCTGTAACTAATTTGATTAAAATTCATCTTGCATTTTTTTTCTAAAACTAAATCAGGGTTTTTAACCTTCTTGCAATTTGTTTCCCTTGAGTACCTTCCCTTGCACTCAATGGAAAGGGCGGATAATCAATCATAATTAAACCAGCGTTTTATTTATTTAATAATATTTTTTATAATTTATTTATTGGGGGGGGGGGGGTTTGCCGTATGGGGGGGGGGTGGGGTTGCCGGGTGGATTTCCCGGCTACTTTCTTTGTAATAAGTTGTCATGGAAAGAGGCATGGCGGGAATGTCTATTTTAATAACTGCGCAATTCACCCCTTAACCACCCCCCCCATACACTCACACACCCACAAACACATACAGACACACACACTTCTGTTTCTCCACCTACTGAGTATCACTGATGTTGATTAGTTTAGGAAGTCCACTCGCAGCTTCCACTTCCGTAAGCTCGAAGCAAAACAAACTGAACAGACACATTTAAAAACGAGACCATTTGGTTCCTAGGATATTTCTAGGCTTACATGTGTTTAGTCGTTGTAGATCCAACGCCAACGTTGTGTTGCAGGTTTGCCAGATAGGCCTTTATATTAAGTTATGTAAACTAGTAATTATAACGATTTTAAGTAATACACAAATACTTGTTATTTTCTGTTTAGTTGTAATACAGCAACATGATACAATAATGCAACATCCATTGCTTTTGTTTAGAGAGCTTAATTCATTGTTTCTGAGCATTTCTCAAAAATTTTCTGCAATATTTCAGTAATCCAATCTTTCAGCGTTTCCTAATTATTATTATTATTTTTTTTAAAGTATGATTATTATTTTTGTAATAATCAGGATTGAGTTGTTGTAAATTAGAAAGTACAATTTAAATGTAACAGATTATCATCATTATAACAGGAACAGTAATTTAACGATTGGCTAAAAAAGTAATAGTACTCTACTTGTAAAATTTCAAAGATAATAGACTATAGAGATTCTGCTGACGCTTTACTTTCTTTTGAAATTGCAGAGTCTACATCCATATCAACAAAGTCAACAGATGAAGGTAGCTACATTTGTTTCACCCTTACTAATCATTTGTAAACACAGTTCTATCATTTCTAACTATTATTTTTAGTATACACTAATTTTTTTTATATAAATAACACTATAACACTTCTTTGTAAAAATAAATCAAGTGTCCCCACCCCCATTTTTTTTTGGTCTCTCCTCTCCCTTTCTCTCTCCTCTCCCTTTCTCTCTCCTCTTTCTCCTCTCACTCACTGTCTATCTCTCCTCTCTCTATGCCTTTAAGGGGTTTTTATTCGTGAAATGACCTGTTTGATGAATCTTGTCAAATGTTCCCCAACACCACCATTGCGAACTTTTGCGTTAGACAGATCCACATTTGATGTCTTTATTTTTAATAGAAATTGACCTAATTAAAACAATAATAATAATGCAGTGGTCTAATATGGTGTGGTACCCCAGCTTCGATTTAGGGTTGGGCTCACCGTGGTACCCCAGCTTAGACTTAGGGTTGGGCTCACTGTGGTACCCCAGCTTAGATTTAGGGTTGGGCTCACCGTGGTACCCCAGCTTAGATTTAGGGTTGGGCTCACCGTGGTACCCCAGCCTAGACTTAGGGTTGGGCTCACCGTGGTACCCCAGCCTAGATTTAGGGTTGGGCTCACCGTGGTACCCCAGCTTAGATTTAGGGTTGGGCTCACCGTGGTACCCCAGCTTAGATTTAGGGTTGGGCTCACCGTGGTACCCCAGCGTAGATTTAGGGTTGGGTTTTAGGGTTGGGCTCACCGTGGTACCCCAGCTTAGATTTAGGGTTGGGCTCACCGTGGTACCCCAGCTTAGATTTAGGGTTGGGCTCACCGTGGTACCCCAGCTTAGATTTAGGGTTGGGCTCACCGCACTTCACATAAAAATGTTGCAAAAATAAACATGACATTAAAAGGTTACATAAATTTATTGATATAAAAACATTTATAAAAATGATTCGTAGGACATTTAGTCTGTTAAAAATACACTGTGGCTAGAGTCGTAGGACTTTTATACTGTTAGAACTACACTGTGGCTTGAGTCGTAGGACTTTTAGACCGTTAGAACTACACTGTGGCTTGAGTCGTAGGACTTTTAGACTGTTAGAACTTCACTGTTGCTTGAGTCGTGGGACTTTTAGACTGTTAGAACTACACTGTTGCTAGAGTCGTACTACTTTTAGACTGTTAGAACTACACTGTGGCTTGAGTCGCAGGACTTTTAGACTGTTAGAACTACACTGGCTTGAGTCGTAGGACTTTTATACCGTTAGAACTACACTGTGGCTTGAGACGTAGGACTTTTAGACTGTTAGAACTACACTGTTGCTAGAGTCGTAGGACTTTTATACTGTTAGAACTACACTGTGGCTTGAGTCGTAGGACTTTTAGACCGTTAGAACTACACTGTGGCTTGAGTCGTAGGACTTTTAGACTGTTAGAACTTCACTGTTGCTTGAGTCGTGGGACTTTTAGACTGTTAGAACTACACTGTGGCTTGAGTCGTAGGACTTTTAGACCGTTAGAACTACACTGTTGCTAGAGTCGTAGGACTTTAAGACCATTAGAACTACATTGTGGCTTGAGTCGTAGGACATTTAGACTGTTAGAACTATACTGTGGCTAGAGTCATAGGACTTTTAGACTGTTAGAACTATACTGTGGCTAGAGGCGAGATAGAAAATATGGGTGTCAGCACAAGTTAATTTGTTTTTCATTTAGAGATGGCAAGTGCGAACGTCGCTGCACCCCTCCCCCCAAAATCCCTTCACACGCCAGCTATACCCTCTAACTAGATATCGTCGCTCATCCCCCCCCCCCATGTTAGTTAAGCCCTCTAACTAATTATGGCAGTCTGTTTTTTTTTATTGCTTATTAAAAGGGCATATGTCTTATGTTTGATTCATTACAGGAGAGCTTAATTGGATCATTTCTTAAGTGTTAGTATTCAGAGCACAAATAGTTTGTTTTTCTCTATACAAAGTGCTTTCTTTGAATTTGAACTTGTTTGAGATCTTGCTTTAAAAAAAAAAAATCATTTCCTCTTGCTAAAACTTAAATGTTTTGTTTATGACTTCATAATCCATTTTGTGAGACTAAACTTAAATGTTTTGTTTATGACTTCATTATCCATTTTGTTAGAATAAACTTAAATGTTTTGTTTATGACTTCATAATCCATTGTGTGAGACTAAACTTAAATGTTTTGTTTATGACTTCATAATCCATTTTGTGAGACTAAACTTAAATGTTTTGTTTATGACTTCATAATCCATTCTATGACACTAAACGTAAATGTTTTGTTTATGACTTCACAATCCATTGTGTGAGACAAAACTTAAATGTTTTGTTTATGACTTCATAATCCATTGTGTGAGACAAAAGTTAAATGTTTTGTTTATGACTTCATAATCCATTGTGTGACACTAAACTTAAATGATTTGTTTATGATTTCATAATCCATTGTGTGACACTAAATTTAAATGTTTTGTTTATGACTTCATAATCCATTGTGTGAGACAAAAGTTAAATGTTTTGTTTATGACTTCATAATCCATTGTGTGACACTAAACTTAAATGATTTGTTTATGATTTCATAATCCATTGTGTGACACTAAACTTAAATGTTATGTTTATGACCTCATAATCCATTCTATGACACTAAACGTAAATGTTTTGTTTATGACTTCATAATCCATTCTATGACACTAAACGTAAATGTTTTGTTTATGACTTCATAATCCATTCTGTGATACTTTCATGTTATATAAACTCTGAAACATTTCTATTTTCATTCCAGCGATTCAGTTCTACGGCCATCTCACTTTATCCACACCATGGATAAATTCTTTGATGGAACTAAATGTTTGCTTTACATCTGATGTAAGTTTCTTTTAGCTATTAAGTTAAAAAACCTTCCACTTGCTGTGTTTACAGTTTATTGAACGCCTCCAATGTTGCTTTGGTGGATTTTGCAGAGTGTTATTTTTTTAGAGAGTAAAATAAATGGAGATGCTACTTTAGTTTTAATGAATATTTTAAAGACCAATTATTTTGGCTATACTATACAATTTATTGAAACCTGAAATGTCAGACTCAACACCAGAAGTAAAGGTGTGAAGTCAGTCTCAACACTGGAAGTAAAGGTGTGAAGTCAGTCTCAACACTGGAAGTAAAGGTGTGAAGTCAGTCTCAACACCAGAAGTAAAAGTATTAAGAGGATGGCCCGGTAGTTTTGGTAGTTTTTATTCTTTTTAACTGGAGTCTTAGTTAATTTTGAAAAAAAATATTAATAATGTAAATATGTGAAAGTTGAAGAGTCATCGAGGGCAAAGGTGAATGTTCCTCGTAGAACTCAGGACTGACATTTGTCAAAAGTCCATCTCAAGGGAAACAACTCCAATCTTTTTATTGCTAGAATTTTCAGAAAAGCCATTGTGGTCAGCTCCTGTGATAGTACAACGTATGTCATTAAAACATCGCCTTATTTGCTTTGCCTGTTTGGTCTCAATTCTATGTCTCTTTCAGGTTAGTTTCTCTTGTACTTGAGTAAGCAGTGTTTGAATCGATTTATTTTAAACAATTTTTGTGTGACTCTTTATTTTGACAGTTTGAACTCATTATAAATTCATCAGAATTGTACAGATCTTTCATCAAGTCATCTTTTATAAAATTAAGGTAAAATATTTTCTTAACATTAATTATGAACTGGATAAATTTGTGTAATTCACTTCAAATATGATGCTAATTTAGCTCAATTTGTATCAAAGAATCTCAGCTACTGTAAATATCTGAAACTTCAAAGACTGACCCTCCCTACCCCCACCCCCTATTTCTTATTACCTTGAGGTTAAAATTATATTAATAAATAAATTTTATCAAAATGGTTTTTAAAAGCATATATGTAAAGGTCTTAATCAAATAGGCCTATTCTGTCATTGTCTTAATCAAATATTCTGTCCTTTACAAAGTTCATATTATGTACTGTAATATTTAATCTTTGGTTTCTTTTGCTCCCTCAGTCCAAATAAAACAATATTGTATTTCACAATTGACTTCAAAGGGAATTTGCTGGAAAAAATCACTGATGAGGTCTCAGAGATTTTATTGGCAAAAACTGTCCAAGACATTATACAGACACAGGTTGTGAAACATGCTGAGAACATTACGCTCTCTATAGTGGCTGGCACCATTGTGATCTTAGGTAGGTTCTCTATTGTGGCTGGCACCATTGTGATCTTAGGTAGGTTCTCTATTGTGGCTGGCGCCATTGTGATCTTAGGTAGGTTCTCTATAGTGGCTGGCACCATTGTGATCTTAGGTAGGTTCACTATTGTGGCTGGCACCATTGTGATCTTAGGTAGGTTCTCTATAGTGGCTGGCACCATTGTTATCTTAGGTAGGTTCACTATAGTGACTGGCACCATTGTGATCTTAGGTAGGTTCACTATAGTGGCTGGCACCATTGTGATCTTAATTAATGGAATGAAAAATGTGCTGTAACGATTAGTTTTAACATCTTTGTTAAATTGAGTGTTTTCCTTGGGACTTTAGAACTGAGCTTTTTTGTCTTGTCTACAGTTGCAGTTATAGTGGATTGAAAGACTTGATAGTCTTTTTTAACATAGGGACGGTTGCCCTCCTATATTCAAAGACCTATTCCTAGACAAATGAAGACATTACATAAAGGGATGATAAATATAGGATTTATAATAAGCTGTAATGAAACTTGTTTTGGTTACTTTCTTATGGGAGGACATTTCTTTGTTGATTGAAGTTTTGTCAGTGACATCAATGAAAGCTTCTATGTTTTGAATATCAAATGTTGTGTGTGTAGTGAGTGTAGTGAGTGTAGTGGGTGTAGTGGGTGTAGTGAGAGTAGTGGGTGTAGTGAGAGTAGTGAGTGTAGTGAGTGTAGTGAGTGTAGTGAGAGTAGTGGGTGTAGTGAGAGTAGTGAGTGTAGTGAGTGTAGTGAGTGTAGTGAGTGTAGTGAGAGTAGTGGGTGTAGTGGGTGTAGTGGGTGTAGTGAGAGTAGTGGGTGTAGTGAGTGTAGTGAGTGTAGTGAGTGTAGTGAGTGTAGTGGGTGTAGTGGGTGTAGTGAGAGTAGTGGGTGTAGTGAGTGTAATCTTTACCAAATATGGAAATCTTGTTTTAAACATGAAATTCAATTCAGTTTTTATGTTCAGATTCTAGGCTGGAGAGTCTTTAAACTATTCAGTTGGTCTTTATGTTAGTCTTTATGTTAGTCTTTATGTTAGTCTTTATGTCGCTACTTGAACTGGAAGAAGGTGAAAGGCATGAAGACACCTCTCTAATTTATGAATTATTATTCGCCTCATCCAGACCCCTCCTACCAACCCCTCAAATGTTCCCTCTCGTTTTTGGAGGAGCTGAGAGAAAAGAATTTGCTTTTGGCAATCTTTTTAAAAGAAGAAAAAAATGTGCACATATTGAAAATAATGTTGTAAAGTAAAATATGCAAAAAGCAATCCATTAGCAAGTGGTTACCCATTGCGTAATAGATACATCACACAGACTACAGCAAGGGTGGCAAATACAATCACACAGACTACAGCAAGTGTGGCAAATACAATCACACAGACTATAGCAAGGGTGGCAAATACAATCACACAGACTATAGCAAGGGTGGCAAATACAATCACACAGACTACAGCAAGGGTGGCAAATACAATCACACAGACTATAGCAAGGGTGGCAAATACAATCACACAGACTACAGCAAGTGTGGCAAATACAATCACACAGACTATAGCAAGTGTGGCAAATACAATCACACAGACTATAGCAAGGGTGGCAAATACAATCACACAGACTATAGCAAGTGTGGCAAATACAATCACACAGACTACAGCAAGGGTGGCAAATACAATCACACAGACTATAGCAAGGGTGGCAAATACAATCACACAGACTATAGCAAGGGTGGCAAATACAATCACACAGACTATAGCAAGGGTGGCAAATACAATCACACAGACTATAGCAAGGGTGGCAAATACAATCACACAGACTATAGCAAGGGTGGCAAATACAATCACACAGACTATAGCAAGGGTGGCAAATACAATCACACAGACTACGGCAAGGGTGGCAAATACAATCACACAGACTATAGCAAGGGTGGCAAATACAATCACACAGACTACGGCAAGGGTGGCAAATACAATCACACAGACTATAGCAAGTGTGGCAAATACAATCACACAGACTACGGCAAGGGTGGCAAATACAATCACACAGACTATAGCAAGTGTGGCAAATACAATCACACAGACTATAGCAAGGGTGGCAAATACAATCACACAGACTACAGCAAGGGTGGGAAGCAAAAATGGGTTTTAAGGACCATTTTCTTTATAGGCCACATCTTAGTCCATCTATGAAATAAAATAAACACCAAATAAACATTGCACAGATTTATTTATGTATTCTTTCTTACTGCAAGCAATTCTCAAATGATAATACTTGTATGTGTAAATGTTTAAAAAAATTGTGAATGATACATCACTGATATTTATTAGAAGTTGATCACATTGTCACATTTGTTTCATGTGTCCACCAGATAACATTCCAGTGACATTACCCGCCACAGTGATCATCACATCATCCACATCTACTGTGTCAACCAACTCAGCATCAATGCAATCATCCTCATCGTTGACAACTGTCAGTACTACTACAGAAATTACAGGTAAGCAGCTAGCCTCTGTCCTTCAGGTGTTGCACACCTGAGAAAAGTCTCAGCACATGGTGGTACACCAGTGGACCATCTCAGCACATGGTGGTACACCAGTGGACCATCTCAGCACATGGTGGAGTGGACCATCTCAGCACATGGTGGTACACCAGTTTGATATCTCTGCACATGATGGTACACCAGTTGACCATCTCAGCACATGGTGGTACACCAGTGGACCATCTCAGCACATGGTGGTACACCAGTGGACCATCTCAGCACATGGTGGTACACCAGTGGACCATCTCAGCACATGATGGTACACCAGTTGACCATCTCAGCACATGGTGGTACACCAGTGGACCATCTCAGCACATGATGGTACACCAGTGGACCATCTCTGCACATGATGGTACACCAGTGGACCATCTCTGCACATGATGGTACACCAGTTGACCATCTCTGCACAATGGTACACCAGTTGACCATCTCTGCACATGGTGGTATACCAGTGGACCATCTCTGCACATGATGGTCAACCAGTGTACCATCTCTGCACATGGTGGTACACCAGTGGACCAGTGAAAATACGGAAGAAAAAAGTCACTGAGGACTTAACAGAAATGATAATCATAATTCATAAAATATTTAAAAAAAATGTTTTTATAAATTTAATATTATCAATTTAACATTCCATGGCTTTTGAACATCCTAGGTTAACTTAGATCATATTAACCACATTGGGGACTTTATGTCCATGGTACATTTTATTCTGCATGGCTGACTATTTTGATGACAGGATAAGAGCAGATGGTACAACTGCCTGACATTACATTCTTTTAACCATTTTGGCGTAAAATTAAAATCTTTTCTTATTTTTATTCTTTTTTTTAAAAAATTACTGTGAACTTATTCCTCCTTTCATTTTCCATCAGTTTTAATCTTCTATCCCCAGGGCAATGCCTACCCATGACATTCGAACCGTGCCATTCCCTCTTGGGTTCTCCCAATTTTTATCTTCCCAACTATTATCATCACACGATCGGCCAGCAAGCAGAAGACTGGTACAGGAAGCTGTCGGGGCCTCCGTTGCAGTTGAACTGTTCAGATTCATCCATCTTATTTTTGTGTTCTTTATTGTTTCCTCCATGCACGAATGTTATTTCGGCTTTTATGCAACCTTGTGATACATTATGTGAAGGTTGGTAGTGAATTATTGTGCATGATGACTATCATACTTTTAAAGGGTGAAATGTTAATGGCATACTCAAAAACATGAGGACCTCTTTAGTGACAAAATATACTGAAAATATTGCTGTTATTTATAGTAATAAATGTATGCTTTAAATAGAGATGCAGTTTGTAAAAATAAATTTATGAATTTAATAATGATGTATTTAAATGACAAATTATACTAAAATAATAATGAGACCTTTCAAGTCTCGTCTGACCTGGCACACCAAACATGATTTTAAAAGAATAAGACATTTAATGTGAATACTTTGGCTCCATCGGTTTATTTGCTATCTTTCATTTTTCAAGCAAGCTGAATCTGTTTTTGGTGTTATAAATTTATCTTCACTGTTACAAAGTAAAAATAACCACTCTGATCCATGTAACCTCAGCGGCTTCTAAACATTAATGAAGTTTTTCTTGCTCAATTCTTAGTGAAACGTTATAACATTATTGTATTTGGCTTGCAGTTGTGAAAGACGAGTGTGATACTCTCATTGGTTGGCCACAGGATTGCACCACCTTCCCTAAAATAAACTGTATAGCCCCAGTGATAAAAACAAGTACGCCTTCAACGACAGTGGCGACAACAACACCCAAAACAACTACTGCACCGACGATGATGACAACAACAGAACCAACAACAGCAGCAGCAACAAGTACAACACTTGTGACTACATGGACATCAGTCACTTCAACAAAAGCAGTCAGCACAACAACAGAGTCGTCTACAACACCATTCCCAATACGTATGTTTCTGTTGTGTCTAATTTAATTGAAAGTTTAAATTAAAAAACAATCAAATTATTCTTAAAATTATCCCCATTCCCCAAGGCATCCTTTTCCACTACCTGCCTCTCCCACTATTTGCCTCTCCCACTACCTGCCTCTCCCACTACCTGCCTCTCCCATTATGAAAAGCATATTGGATATAAGTGTTGGACATATTACAATTAACAAAAAGATCAATTGGTTTCACCGTTCACATTTTTACATTTTAGTAACTAATTCTATGGAATCATTAAAATCTTATCACATTCAATGTACATTTTTATAATATATTATATGGTTAGGATAAAGTGAGACTCTTAACTGATTAACTACCAGATTGAAAAACAGGCTGTGGCCAAATGAAATTTAGATCACATTTTCTCATTTGAAGGTGTATGTAGAAATTCAGCTGCACGTTTCTTAAGTACAAATATTTTCAAATGAGTAATAAGTCATTTTTGTAGGTAAATTAGTTGTCTATAAGATAAACATAAAACTTTTGTAAAAATTAAGTTCTGGTAGGAAATTAGTAATTACAACAGAACAAAAAAATTAAATTATATAAATGTACAAACTTACCTATAAATTTTAAATTGCAAAAACATTTAAAGCCTTTGATTTGGTGATTTCCAAATAGTATATCCAATAATAAGAAAAATACACCCAAGAACACAGACAATGACTTAAATGCCTTTAGTAACCCTGACGATTGTTGTCATGGTAAACAAGTTTTACAGTTTTGTAACTAGCCTGGCACTTTACTCAAAATGAATTTACAGATTGTTTTCTAAAACCTTCTGCCGATAGCATGTGGTTCCAAAATAAACAAATTGTCAGTGAATTAACATCTCAGACCAAAACAGGAACAGAATAATATAAATATTTGACTCAATGGCCCTACCACCAGCTCATAGCCATAGCTAAAGAAGAGCTTTATCCCTACCACCAGCTCATGGCCACATCTAAAGAAGAGCTTTGGCCCTACCACCAGCTCATGGCCACATCTAAAGAAGAGCTTTGGCCCTACCACCAACTCATGGCCATAGCTAAAGAAGAGCTTTTGCCCTACCAGTGGCTCATGGCCATTTCTAAAGAAGAGCTTTGGCCCTACCACCAGCTCATGGCCACAGCTAAAGAAGAGCTTTGGCACTCCCAGTGGCTTAGCGTAGTTAACCTGTTAAGCTTATATTGTAGTGTGGATCTGAAATTTGTTTTGTAACTAAAATGTTTATATAATTAGTTCATCTCATTTTTTTCTTCATTAATTTTCACCCTGTAATGAAATGTGAATTTGACAGCTGTCTGTGAACCAGTGGAAGACTTTCCCATCTGTAATGACCTGGGATTTCATAGGACGCCATTACCAAGCGAAGTGTTCATGTGTTCGGATGTTGAATGTTTGAAACAAGTAAGTGGCTTCTAAGACTTTGACAGGCGGCAAGTGGTGCAGTTAAAATTTGAACTATGTGGATCACACTGATTTTATTTCCACAGTAATTTAATCTTGGAACCACACACAGGTGGTGGCTAGTGATTTATAAATGCAGGTTCTACTGAAGCAACAGAAATAGTTTGAGAAATACAACTTCACAATAACTGTTTCTAAGTTAAAACTGTTTATTTTAATCCATATCAAATTGGTAAACAATATCTAGATGCTATAAGTATAGTCATAGTAGCTACGTTAGTTCATAGGAAGACCTGAGTTTTTGCATTAAATTGTAGTAAAATATTCCATCAAATTATGGTAAAATTTGTTTCATGAATTTTTCTGTCCAAAATCAACATATGAATTTAATATTTTCTTCGTATAAATAATAAATATTTTCTTAAAAATAAATATATTTTATTTAATATCTCCTGATCTCATCCTCCTCATGAATTGCCTGTGTAACAGACCTTCCTCTGTGTCAGACCTTCCTTTGTGTCAGACCTTCCTTTGTGTCAGACTTTCCTCTGTATCAGACCTTCCTTTGTGTCATACCTTCCTCTGTGTCAGACCTTCCTCTGTGTCAGACCTTCTTTCGTGTCAGACCATCAGACCTTCCTTTGTGTCAGACCTTCCTTTGTGTCAGACCTTCCTCTGTGTCAGACCTTCCTTTGTGTCATACCTTCCTCTGTGTCAGTCAGACCTTCCTTTGTGTCATACCTTCCTCTGTGTCAGACCTTCCCTAGTGTCAGACCTTCCTTTGTGTCAGACCTTCCTTTGTGTCAGACCTTCCTCTGTGTCAGACTTCCTTTGTGTCATACCTTCCTCTGTGTCAGACCTTCCTTTGTGTCATACATTCCTCTGTGTCAGACCTTCCTCTGTGTCAGACCTTCTTTCATGTCAGACCATCAGACCTTCCTTTGTGTCAGACCTTCCTTTGTGTCAGACCTTCCTTGTTTCTGACCTTCCTTTGTATCAGACCATTATACCTTCCTCTGTGTCAGACCTTCCTTTGTGTCAGACCTTCCTTGTGTCAGTCCTTCCTTTGTATCAGACCTTTCTTGTCTCAATGTAGGGATGTATGTAATAGATGATGTTACATCCTCAGTGACACATGTAATAGATGATGTTACAACCTCAGTGATGTATGTAACGGATGATGTTACATTCTCAGTGATGTATGTAACGGATGATGTTACATTCTCAGTGATGTATGTAACGGATGATGTTACATCCTCAGTGATGTATGTAACAGATGATGTGATATCATCAATGATGTATGTAACGGATGATGTTAACAACCCATTTTAATCTCCCCTCCAGGAGTTTGAGGCCTTTGCCAATCAAAGCCTTACCAGTAAATGTACAGATGATTTGAGTTTCTTCTGTGGATATGTGTTTCCCTTCTGTGACAAGCACAACAATCCGATTCATCCATGTCAAGAAAACTGTTATGGTAATCTTTTACTCTGAGATCACATACCACAAAATAAAGAGGAAATGTATGATGTATATGAGCCAGAAATTACTTACACTTCCTGTAGTAATGGAAACATTCATCAGGATCACACAGATGCAGTCATACATTATTTTTATTTTTTATTTTTTTGGAATAGTCATTTTTTTAGTGGCATTACAGAAAAGCCTGGCTAAGATATTATTAAGAAAAGTTACTGCCTTCTGACACAATCCACAACACTTAATGTGAGCTCTGTAATGACACAATCCACAACATTTAATGTGAGTTCTGTAATGACACAATCCACAACACTTAATGTGAGTTCTGTAATGACTCAATCCACAACACTTAATGTGAGTTCTGTAATGACACAATCCACAACACTTAATGTGAGCTCTGTAATGACACAATCCACAACACTTAATGTGAGTTCTGTAATGACACAATCCACAACACTTAATGTGAGTTCTGTAATGACATAATCCACAACACTTAATGTGAGTTCTGAAATGACACAATCCACAGCACTTAATGTCAGTTCTGTAATGACACAATCCACGACACTTAATGTGAGTTCTGTAATGACACAATCCACAACACTTAATGTCAGTTCTGTAATGACACAATCCACAACACTTAATGTAGGTTCTGTAATGACACAATCCACAACACTTAATGTAAGCTCTGTAATGACACAATCCACAACACTTAATGTCAGTTCTGTAATGACACAATCCACAACACTTAATGTGAGTTCTGTAATGACACAGTCCACAACACTTAATGTCAGTTATGTAATGACACAATCCACAACACTTAATGTAAGTTCTGTAATGACACAATCCACAACAATTAATGTAAGCTCTGTAATGACACAATCCACAACACTTCATGTAAGTTCTGTAATGACACAATCCACTACACTTAATGTGAGTTATGTAATGACAAAATCCACAACACTTAATGTGAGTTCTGTAATGACACAATCCACAACACTTAATGTAAGTTCTGTAATGACACAATCCACACCATTTAATGTGAGTTCTGTAATGACACAATCCACAACACTTAATGTGAGTTCTGTAATGACACAATCCACAACACTTAATGTAAGCTCTGTAATGACACAATCCACAACACTTAATGTAAGTTCTGTAATGACACAATCCTCTACACTTAATGTGAGTTCTGTAATGATACAATCCACTACACTTAATGTAAGTTCTGTAATGACACAATCCACAACACTTAATGAGTTCTGTAATGACACAAACCACTACACTTAATGTGAGATCTGTAATGACACAATCCACAACACTTAATGTGAGTTCTGTAATGACACAATCCACTACACTTAATGTCAGTTCTGTAATGACACAATCCACAACACTTAATGTCAGTTCTGTAATGACACAATCCACTATACTTAATGTAAGTTCTGTAATGACACAATCCACAACACTTAATGTGAGTTCTGTAATGACACAATCCACAACACTTAATGTGAGTTCTGTAATGACACAATCCACAACAATTAATGTGAGTTCTGTAATGACACAATCCACAAAACTTATTGTGAGTTCTGTAATGACACAATCCACAACACTTAATGTGAGTTCTGTAATGACACAATCCACAACACTTAATGTGAGTTCTGTAATGACACAATCCACAACACTTAATGTGAGTTCTGTAATGACTCAATCCACAACACTTAATGTGAGTTCTGTAATGACACAATCCACAACACTTAATGTGAGTTCTGTAATGACACAATCCACAACACTTAATGTAAGTTCTGTAATGACACAATCCACTACACTTAATGTAAGTTCTGTAATGACACATTCCACTACACTTAATGTGAGTTCTGTAATGACACAATCCACAATACTTAATGTGAGTTCTGTATTGACACAATCCACTACATGTAATGTCAGTTCTGTAATGACACAATCCACAACACTTAATGTGAGTCTGTAATGACACAATCCACAACACTTAATGTGAGTTCTGTAATGACATAATCCACAACACTTAATGTGAGTTCTGTAATGACACAATCCACAACACTTAATGTCAGTTCTGTAATGACACAATCCACAACACTTAATGTAAGTTCTGTAATGACACAGTCCACAACACTTAATGTAAGCTCTGTAATGACAAAATCCACAAAACTTAATGTAAGTTCTGTAATGACACAATCCACAACACTTAATGTAAGCTCTGTAATGACACAATCCACAACACTTAATGTGAGTTCTGTAATGACACAATCCACAACACATAATGTGAGTTCTGTAATGACACAATCCACAACACTTAATGTAAGCTCTGTAATGACACAATCCACAACACTTAATATAAGCTCTGTAATGACACAATCCACTACACTTAATGTGAGTTCTGTAATGACACAATCCACAACACTTAATGTAAGTTCTGTAATGACACAGTCCACAACAATTAATGTAAGCTCTGTAATGACAAAATCCACAACACTTAATGTAAGTTCTGTAATGACACAATCCACAACACTTAATGTAAGCTCTGTAATGACACAATCCACAACACTTAATATAAGCTCTGTAATGACACAATCCACTACACTTAATGTGAGTTCTGTAATGACACAATCCACAACACTTAATGTGAGTTCTGTAATGACACAATCCACAACACTTAATGTCAGTTCTGTAATGACACAATCCACAACACTTAATGTAAGTTCTGTAATGACACAGTCCACAACACTTAATGTAAGCTCTATAATGACAAAATCCACAACACTTAATGTAAGTTCTGTAATGACACAATCCACAACACTTAATGTAAGCTCTGTAATGACACAATCCACAACACTTAATGTGAGTTATGTAATGACACAATCCACAACACATAATGTGAGTTCTGTAATGACACAATCCACAACACTTAATGTAAGCTCTGTAATGACACAATCCACAACACTTAATGTAAGTTCTGTAATGACACAATCCACAACACTTAATGTGAGTTCTGTAATGACACAATCCACAACACTTAATGTAAGTTCTGTAATGACACAGTCCACAACAATTAATGTAAGCTCTGTAATGACAAAATCCACAACACTTAATGTAAGTTCTGTAATGACACAATCCACAACACTTAATGTAAGTTCTGTAATGACACAATCCACAACACTTAATGTAAGCTCTGTAATGACAAAATCCACA
This sequence comes from Lymnaea stagnalis, assembly GCA_964033795.1. NCBI lineage: Eukaryota > Metazoa > Mollusca > Gastropoda > Lymnaeidae > Lymnaea > Lymnaea stagnalis. The sequence goes on along the minus strand of CAXITT010000765.1, from coordinate 108,606 downwards.
ACACTTAATGTAAGTTCTGTAATGACACAATCCACAACACTTAATGTAAGCTCTGTAATGACACAATCCACAACACTTAATGTGAGTTATGTAATGACACAATCCACAACACATAATGTGAGTTCTGTAATGACACAATCCACAACACTTAATGTAAGCTCTGTAATGACACAATCCACAACACTTAATGTAAGTTCTGTAATGACACAATCCACAACACTTAATGTGAGTTCTGTAATGACACAATCCACAACGCTTAATGTAAGCTCTGTAATGACACAATCCACAACACTTAATGTGAGTTCTGTAATGACACAATCCACAACACTTAATGTAAGTTCTGTAATGACACAATCCACAACACTTAATGTAAGCTCTGTAATGACACAATCCACAACACTTAATATAAGCTCTGTAATGACACAATCCACTACAGTTAATGTGAGTTCTGTAATGACACAATCCACAACACTTAATGTGAGTTCTGTAATGACACAATCCACTACACTTAATGTCAGTTCTGTAATGACACAATCCACAACACTTAATGTGAGTTCTGTAATGACACAATCCACAACACTTAATGTGAGTTCTGTAATGACACAATCCACAACACTTAATGTGAGTTCTGTAATGACACAATCCACAACACTTAATGTGAGTTCTGTAATGACACAATCCACAACACTTAATGTGAGTTCTGTAATGACACAATCCACAACACTTAATGTGAGTTCTGTAATGACACAATCCACAACACTTAATGTGAGTTCTGTAATGACACAATCCACAACACTTAATGTGAGTTCTGTAATGACACAATCCACAACACTTAATGTGAGTTCTGTAATGACACAATCCACAACACTTAATGTGAGTTCTGTAATGACACAATCCACAACACTTAATGTGAGTTCTGTAATGACACAATCCACAACACTTAATGTGAGTTCTGTAATGACACAATCCACAACACTTAATGTGAGTTCTGTAATGACACAATCCACAACACTTAATGTGAGTTCTGTAATGACACAATCCACAACACTTAATGTGAGTTCTGTAATGACACAATCCACAACACTTAATGTGAGTTCTGTAATGACACAATCCACAACACTTAATGTGAGTTCTGTAATGACACAATCCACAACACTTAATGTGAGTTCTGTAATGACACAATCCACAACACTTAATGTGAGTTCTGTAATGACACAATCCACAACACTTAATGTGAGTTCTGTAATGACACAATCCACAACACTTAATGTGAGTTCTGTAATGACACAATCCACAACACTTAATGTGAGTTCTGTAATGACACAATCCACAACACTTAATGTGAGTTCTGTAATGACACAATCCACAACACTTAATGTGAGTTCTGTAATGACACAATCCACAACACTTAATGTGAGTTCTGTAATGACACAATCCACAACACTTAATGTGAGTTCTGTAATGACACAATCCACAACACTTAATGTGAGTTCTGTAATGACACAATCCACAACACTTAATGTGAGTTCTGTAATGACACAATCCACAACACTTAATGTGAGTTCTGTAATGACACAATCCACAACACTTAATGTGAGTTCTGTAATGACACAATCCACAACACTTAATGTGAGTTCTGTAATGACACAATCCACAACACTTAATGTAAGCTCTGTAATGACACAATCCACAACACTTAATGTAAGTTCTGTAATGACACAATCCACAACACTTAATGTGAGTTCTGTAATGACAAAATACACGAAACTTAATAACAGTTCTGTAATGAAATTATCCACAACACGTAATGTGAGCTCTGTAATGACACAATTTGTGTCTCTACAGGTCACTCCCATCAGAATACAAACACATTCCATTCAAAATCATTTTGATCGGCATCAGTGCATTCAAGCAAAACTTGCTAGATCAGTCTTATATTGTCACAAAGGCGACCTTGGAGGATAACATGATTTTAAAAATCACTTTGGGAACTGATTCCTCTTTTTGAGATAAAAAGTTTCAATGATAATGTGTGTCTCATGTTTTATACATAAATATGTGTTTCCATTTTACTTAAGGTTTCCAAAAGAATTAGGAGAATGCATTTTTCTAAGTTTTCGTTTGAAGGCAGACCATTCTTCTTAAGCAGGTTCTGGATATTTTTTTAAATTTAACTAATTGACCCATTCATAGGTTTTAGAGATGATCTATCCTATTTCAGCAAATGATCTCTATTTACACAGATACCTTGCACAAATGTCAAGATCATTTTCCTTATGTGCCAGACTGCTCTTCTTTCCTCAACGAGACACAGGATCCCATAGTGTGCATTCCAAGTCTGACATCACCTACCATACCACCACCCTTGCCAGGTACAAGCTACAGTTCATTATATTTCTAAAAATAATTTTGTTGGAAAGAGGGTGGGAGGGCATCGCGTGTAATCATGTAAGTACAAAGGGATCAGATGGCTGGTCAGTGTTTGCTAGAGGAAGTAATCCTGACATTAGTAGCGGTTAGCCTTTATTTTAACAACAAGCAAATTTAAGCATTTTTATGAAATCGCCTTGAATAAAGTTTTAAAATTTGAATAAACTTACAGCAAACATAATGTCACTAGTTGAATTCACCGTCACAACAACCTCTTTTTCAAATCTTCTTTTATTTATTGCAGTATTTTTTAGTGTGCTGAGTTGAAGCCTGGCATCATGACCATGGCGTCATAACCATGAGCCTAGTGTCAGTAGTATTTTTTGACAATATAATTGTGGTTCGCAGTGTGTCAGGCTATTAGATTTGATATTTTGACCCCCAACTTAATGGAAAGCTTTTGTAATTCTTCTCACAAGCATTCAGTACTTCCAGCCATCCTATTATTTTTATTGATTTACCAGTGTTAATTATTCAGCTAGTGACTTTCTAAAAAGATACATTAACCCAGATATCAGACGAGCAAAGACTTGTTTATCTGAAATATCTACTTGCTCCTAGGAAGCTGTGTCCCACTGTCCTACGACTACTGTGCCAGCGAAGGTCTGGCTGTCACTTACAGTCAGACGATAATTTACTCATCACTGGAAGAGGGGATAATGAACTTCAAGGACTGGGCCCTTCCCACCATTGAATCGGGCTGCTCTCCAGTGGTCAAGCAGTTCTACTGCAGCCTTTACTTTCCAAAATGTGAAGAAGGCAAACCCGCGACGTATCCCTGTTCAACTTTTTGTGAGAGTAAGTTTCATATGTTGTACGCCACACTGGGACTAACATACCCAAGCCCCAACAACATGGGTGATTTTAACGATTATGGGGCACTGTAATCTTGGTGGTTGTGGCTGGGAGATAGGGGGTGGGTAATTATCTGCAGACAGTAAATTTGGGGACGTCGTGAGGAATGATATGCTGGTGTTTCATTCTGCGAGATTATTTAATACTCTTAATATCTTAGGCTTATCTCATGCCAGCAAAGCTTTTTTTTTTTAGTATCAAAAAGGATGTAGACATACTCCATCAATTGTATGTGAGAGTACTTTGTTGTGTATTGAAGGAGGTGAGAGTACTTTGTGTATTGATGGAGGTGAGAGTACTTTGTGTATTGATGGAGGTGAGAGTACTTTGTTGTGTATTGAAGGAGGTGAGAGTACTTTGTGTATTGATGGAGGTGAGAGTACTTTGTTGTGTATTGATAGAGGTGAGAATACTTTGTGTATTGATAGAGGTGAGAGTACTTTGTGTATTGATGGAGGTGAGAGTACTTTGTGTATTGATGGAGGTGAGAGTACTTTGTTGTGTATTGAAGGAGGTGAGAGTACTTTGTGTATTGATGGAGGTGAGAGTACTTTGTTGTGTATTGAAGGAGGTGAGAGTACTTTGTGTATTGATGGATGTGAGAGTAATTTGTGTATTGATGGAGGTGAGAGTACTTTGTTGTGTATTGATGGAGGTGAGAGTACTTTGTGTATTGATGGAGGTGAGAGTACTTTGTGTATTGATGGAGGTGAGAGTACTTTGTGTATTGATGGAGGTGAGAGTACTTTGTTGTGTATTGATAGAGGTGAGAATACTTTGTGTATTGATAGAGGTGAGAGTACTTTGTGTATTGATGGAGGTGAGAGTACTTTGTGTATTGATGGAGGTGAGAGTACTTTGTTGTGTATTGAAGGAGGTGAGAGTACTTTGTGTATTGATGGAGGTGAGAGTACTTTGTGTATTGATGGAGGTGAGAGTACTTTGTGTATTGATGGAGGTGAGAGTACTTTGTGTATTGATGGAGGTGAGAGTACTTTGTGTATTGATGGAGGTGAGAGTACTTTGTGTATTGATGGAGGTGAGAGTACTTTGTGTATTGATGGAGGTGAGAGTACTTTGTGTATTGATGGAGGTGAGAGTACTTTGTGTATTGATGGAGGTGAGAGTACTTTGTGTATTGATGGAGGTGAGAGTACTTTGTGTATTGATGGAGGTGAGAGTACTTTGTGTATTGATGGAGGTGAGAGTACTTTGTGTATTGATGGAGGTGAGAGTACTTTGTGTATTGATGGAGGTGAGAGTACTTTGTGTATTGATGGAGGTGAGAGTACTTTGTGTATTGATGGAGGTGAGAGTACTTTGTGTATTGATGGAGGTGAGAGTACTTTGTGTATTGATGGAGGTGAGAGTACTTTGTGTATTGATGGAGGTGAGAGTACTTTGTGTATTGATGGAGGTGAGAGTACTTTGTGTATTGATGGAGGTGAGAGTACTTTGTGTATTGATGGAGGTGAGAGTACTTTGTGTATTGATGGAGGTGAGAGTACTTTGTGTATTGATGGAGGTGAGAGTACTTTGTGTATTGATGGAGGTGAGAGTACTTTGTGTATTGATGGAGGTGAGAGTACTTTGTGTATTGATGGAGGTGAGAGTACTTTGTGTATTGATGGAGGTGAGAGTACTTTGTGTATTGATGGAGGTGAGAGTACTTTGTGTATTGATGGAGGTGAGAGTACTTTGTGTATTGATGGAGGTGAGAGTACTTTGTTGTGTATTGAAGGAGGTGAGAGTACTTTGTGTATTGATGGAGGTGAGAGTACTTTGTGTATTGATGGAGGTGAGAGTACTTTGTGTATTGATGGAGGTGAGAGTACTTTGTGTATTGATGGAGGTGAGGAGGTGAGAGTACTTTGTGTATTGATGGAGGTGAGCGTACTTTGTGTATTGATGAAGGTGAGAGTACTTTGTGTATTGATGGAGGTTAGAATACTTTGTGTATTGATGGAATTATGGAAAAGAGTTATTTCAAACATTCTAATAAGTGAGATTCAACAGCCAAAAATTAAAAATTTTGATGAGATACTTGAAGAGTTTTCCATACTGAAAGTGCATGGAAATATAATCTGTAGAAAGGGAAATTTGAGAAATTGGTTTAATAAATCTAATGAAAAATAGATGTGAAATAAAATTATGATTGTCGTGTTTTTCCCAAAATGCCTTTATTTCTTGTATTTCATTTTAATATGGGGACATGTTTTAATATGGGGACATGTTTTAATATGGGGACATGTTTTTGATAACCTCGAGGCCAAAAGTATTTGCATAAGATTGATACCTGATGTGCAGGAGAACCATCTTTCTCCTGACTCATCCTTTAGCATTAGTTCATTTGGACTGGAACCACCCGACCTACACAAAATTATAGGCAAAATAAAGATTTTAAAATACTTAATACTATTGATAACACTGATCTATTTTTATTAGAGAAATTTGGGGAGGACTTCGTTCAGGTTGAAGCAATAAGAAATATACAAAGGGTAGAGGAGCACCTGAAGAATAACTTTCTGTTATTGTCCTTCTTTTATTTTCTTTCTTCAGGTTATCTGCTACCCTTTGTGTATCATCTATTTTTAATGTGATATATATTTTGTTCAATGCTATTTATTCATTTAAATATGTTCATTATGATATTTATATTTATAGTAATGTTGATTCTCAAAGTATTTATTTAAACTTGTCTAAGCGCATACTTTACTAAAAATTTGTAATTACCAGTAACGATTTAGCAGGAAGAAGTTGGACATTCCACTAAACAAAATCTAGAAATACAGCATCACTGCGTTTTATTTTCAGAGAGCTATGTATATTCAAATTGAAATAATTATGTTATTTTTAGATAGAGTTGTTTTTGCTTCTATGAATGAAATTAATAAATCATCCGATGAGAAACAAATGTCTCTCCAGTGGTGAACACACAGTGTCCGGATTCTGTTTACCTGTTTGATTGTTCAGTATTAAAGAATGATAGTTCGTGTGTGCGTCCTCCAAGTACAACCACATTATCAGTTGTCAAGACCACGACTCCTCCTGCGTGTAAGTTAACTCTAATTTGTATTATTTTTGCTTTGTAATGTTTCTATTTACAATTAAAACATGTTTTACTCATTCTTCCATTTCTGGGACAGGTATCCTTTTTTGATTAGAAATACTTCTGTAGTTGTTTGCCTTGGTTAAGGGCAAAATTTAATTTGAAAAGGCTTTTTTCCTCTTCTTTTCATCTGCTGCAGTGAGTGAATTTTCTTGGTCTGCGCCTATCTCTATGTACTCACCTTGATGTTGCCCACCCCTCTCTCACCCCTCTCTCACCCCTCTCACAACCCTCTCTCACCCCTCTCTCACCCCTCTCTCACTCCTCTCTCACTCCTCTCACACCCCTCTCTCACCCCTCTCACAACCCTCTCTCACCCCTCTCTCACCCCTCTCTCACCCCTCTCTCACCCCTCTCTCTCCCCTCTCTCTCCCCTCTCTCTCCCCTCTCTCACCCCTCTCTCACCCCTCTCACAACCCTCTCTCACCCCTCTCTCACCCCTCTCTCACCCCTCTCTCACCCCTCTCTCACCCCTCTCTCACCCCTTTCTCACTCCTCTCTCACTCCTCTCACAACCCTCTCTCACCCCTCTCTCACTCCTCTCTCACTCCTCTCACAACCCTCTCTCACCCCTCTCTCGCCCCTCTCTCACCCCTCTCTCACCCCTCTCTCACCCC
>CAXITT010000765.1:82244-100569 GCA_964033795.1 Lymnaea stagnalis | reverse complement strand
CTCTCCCTCCTCTCTCTCTCCTCTCTCTCCCCTCTCTCACCCCTCTCTCGCCCCTCTCTCACCCCTCTCTCGCCCGTCTCTCACACCTCTCTCTCACCCCTCTCTCACCCCTCTCTCGCCCCTCTCTCACACCTCTCTCTCACCCCTCTCTCACCCCTTTCTCACTCCTTTCTCACTCCTTTCTCACTCCTTTCTCACCCCTCTCTCACCCCTCTCTCGCCCCTCTCTCACCCCTCTCACAAGTCTTGCTGATAACATCTGGAAATATTCTTTTATTCCTGCCAAGTAAAAAATCTCTGTAGGCAAATACTTTATTTATTGTTTTTCTGGGAAAAGTTTTCCAAAACATTTTTATTGTTTTTGAAAAAATAATTAATCAAATGTTTCTTTGCCTTCAGCTTCCAGACACAATTTAATAATGTTTACATGAAAGCAAATATGTTAATATATTTAATGCTGTTTTGTAAACAGTGCCCTTACCATAACATTAGTTTTATTAATTCTTGATTTATCTCATTTCGTAAACCTTAACCCCAAATTATATGTAAACAAAATATCTATTAATAGAATTAAACGACTGATTTGCTTGACACTGTCTAATCCCTTTTTGACAGATGCATGTCAGCCTTTAAATTTCACATTTTGTTCTGGATTCGGCTACTCCTTGACAACATTTCCCAACATGTGGCGAGGCATCTCTGCTGAGGAAGCTTTCAAAAGCTACAATAAATTGGTAGAGCCAGCTGTAGCCTCTGGATGTTCTGAGAACATTCTATTCTATGCCTGCTCCATACTTTTCCCATACTGTGAAAGTGATGGCAATGTCAAGCTTCCATGTAGATCAATCTGTGAAGGTAAATGTTCTGTGACATTCAAGAGTGGGGGGGGAGGGGGCACTTTCTTTTAACATTTTATATCCATGAATGGAAAAGTTAACATTGCTCTGACTTTGACTCCATGAATGGAAAAGTTAACATTGCTCTGACTTTGACTCCAATAAATGATACAATTCAGCAGATTTTATCCTTTTAGAATAAAAATAAAACAAATAATAATGATAAAATACTAACTTTGAGTCATTCAGTAGCAACCTCAGCTCCATGACTTCAAAGAAATAGTGGAACAAGAAATTTTTAGGCTTGAAAAAAAAGATAGAACAATTTGTTTTTTTCAAACCTTATCATATCTTGTTCCACTATTTATTTCATTTACATCATTGTTCGAATGCAGTCCCTCATTTATTATCCATAACTTCAACTCTGCTGTTAAGGAAATTGAAATTTTTAGAAAGAAAATAATAACCTAGCAAGTTCCAACCCTTTTAACAACACAATTGAAGACAAGAAAGATAGCTTAAAAGTAGAATAATTTTTTTTATTTTTAATGAATTAAATAACTTCACAAAATTAGAGTACACATATTTGTATTTTTATTTCTGCTAGAGCATGAATTATTTATGTGTTGGCCTACTGTTAAAGTAGTTTTTTTATGATGTCCATTTATACTTAAACAGAGATAAATAAAAACTGTTCCCTGTTCCTGGCTCCACAAGATTGTGATGAAATTGATCATTGTTGGATGCCACCCCCCAAGAAAGGTAACTTGACCTAGTTTTTGAATGTGTCATTTTTGATATTTTTCATAGAAGCCATCTCTTTGACCTGTTAACCTGATGTATTCAGAACAATTGGACCGATTTATTTTGGATTTGCTATTTTTGTTAGAGGGGGATCTGGAAATTGTATGTATTATTGCTGAAAAATATTGTAGTCCACTACTGGGATTTGCTGTATGAAGAGGATTAAAAGGGTTAAATATGCCTAGTGCACTCTTGGCCTCGTGGTTAAAGGGCCTCAAAATTAATAGGAGAGCTCCACTTAAGGTTGGAAAAGTTTTTTCTTCGCATCAATTTTAGTCGTCCATCATTCAGCAGTTTTTCTGTTTTATCTCCAGTCTGCCAAGATGATGAGTTTACTTGTGTCAATATAAATAACTGTGTACCTAAATCAGCCCTTTGCAATCAACGGAATGAGTGTGGAGACTGGTCAGATGAACGTCAGTGTAGTAAGTTCTTTTTTTTTTGTTTTTTGGAGATAACATTTTCTGATATCCTCTCTGAAGAGCTCAGTGTTTTTCTTCTATATTTCCTAAATACTTAGACCCAATCTGTGAATTTGAAGCATTCTTATTCTAGTAATTTGAGCAAACATTTCCCAAAAATAAAGTAGTAATACATAAACTAAACATTTGAATATTTTAAAAAGGTAGGAACTTATTAAAAAAAATTATAATATCCTGCCACACAGTTTAGAATCTAGTTAGTTGCCACTTATGAAAAATTATGGTAATCAGGGAAGACATGTATAGGTCACTGCAACCGACAGAAGAAGCAGAGTATTTTGCCTTTCTTAAAATTTTCGCCTAGAAAGTAGAAACAGTAACTTGATAAGTACAAACAGACGTCATGATACAAGCTGTCAGCTTTTATTTTGTAAAAAAACAAAAGTGGCGTAAATCACTTAGGTTTTCTCTTTATTTTTAGTTAACTAAATGCAGCCTGCCAGTCATGCGATTAAATGAAAATATTTGTAAAGGTGATTTTATTTTATGTGGAAAGGACATTTAACAATATTGCGTAAAAGATTACAAGTCAAGTTTGAAGACCAATTCAAAGAAAAGTTGATTAAACTGAATGTAGTTCATTGAGACGACTTGAAATGGACAACTGCATATTTATTGATGAATGTCATCACTTCAATAATTAATGTCTTGCCTGTATCAAATCAACATAGAAACTTAATCGACAGTTATGAAGTTGATTCTAACACAGGTGTTAGTTTCATTCCAATGATACCAATATGAGTATGCTTTAAAATTCTAATCAGCTACCGTTGCTGCCACTCAAGCTCAAAATTTCAAATGCATCTAACATGCACAAAAAGCATATGTTTGAAAGGGTCTGCATTTAACTTTCCAATGATTATCTTTTGATCACTTATAGAACAAAGATTATTATTTTTTAAATGGCCTTTTTTAACTGATTAACTACCAGATTGAAAAACCTGCTGTGGCCGAATTAAATCTAGGTCACATTTTCTCATTTTAGGTGTAGGCCATGAACAATTTCAGCTGCAGTTTTCTTAATTATAAACATATTCTAATGATTAATAAACCATTTTGTAGTTAATTGAATTGTCTATAATATAAACTTAAAAAATTTGTAAAGTTAAGTTTTGTTAGGAAATTATTATATGTTAAATTAGTATTTTCAACAACAAAACAATAAAAAATATATACATATGCCAACTTACGAATAAATTTAAAATTTTCAAATAATTTAAAGCCTTTTATTTGGTGGTTCCAAATAGTATATCCAATAATAAGAAAAATGCAATAAAGAACACAGAAATTGAACAATATTTACACTGCCAGTCACTTAAAGGGCTTTAATAACCCTGACATTTGTTGCCGCGGTAAACATGTTGTACAATTTTGTAACTAGCTTGGAAATTAAATCAAAACTAATTAACATTTCACTTGTTAAAACATTTTGCCTATAGCATGCTTTTCGAATATAAAAATCCTGTCGGTAAATTAAAATCTCAAAGCGAAACGGGAACGGAATAATATATATGTTTGACTCGATTGACTATGATACTAACATTGGCGCTACCAGCGGCTCATGGCCATAACGGAAGAAACGCCAAGCCACTCCCTGCGGCTCATGGTAGTTAACCAGTTAGGTCTTTTCAGTGTGATGCAGAATTATTATTAGTCTAATTAGTAGGCCTATTAATCTTTCTTTAACCCTTTTGTGACCAATGATGTCGACATTGTTAAATTAGAGCTAATCTGAAAGACACTTTTTTTATAATTCACTATATTATGCTTGTTGATAATTCATTTAGTTAATACAGGATAATTCTTTTTCTGACAGAGTGTGATCCTGACTTTGAATGGCAGTGTAAAATGGGAATGTGTATTCCAAGCTACCAAAAATGTGATGATGATATTCAGTGTCCTGATAATAGTGATGAGATTTGTTTGGATGGTAAGTCCAAGCGTTAATAGCTTCTCAAATCTCTTATTTTACAACTGAAGCCTTAGTCCTTGTTTTCTAACTAAAGTAAAATTATTGTTAATAAACATTAGCTGTCTACACATTTTAGTGATGCTGCCCAGGGTTTTTATGATACTGCCCAGGGTTTTAGTAATATCACCCAGGGTTTTAGTAATATCACCCAGGGTTTTAGTGATACTGCCCAAGGTTTTAGTGATATCACCCACGGTTTTAGTGATATTGTCCAGCATTTTAGTGATATCACCCAGGGTTTTAGTGATACTGCCCAAGGTTTTAGTGATACTGCCCAGGGTTTTAGTGATACTGTCCAGGGTTTTAGTGATATTGCCCAGGGTTTTAGTGATATCACCCAGGGTTTTAGTGATACTGCCCAGGGTTTTAGTGATATCACCCAGGGTTTTAGTGATATTGTCCAGGGTTTTAGTGATACTGCACAGGGTTTTAGTGATACTGCCCAGGGTTTTAGTGATACTGCCCAGGGTTTTAGTGATACTGCCCAGGGTTTTAGTGATACTGCCCAGGGTTTTAGTGATATTGCCCAGGGTTTTTGTGATACTGCCCAGGGTTTTAGTGATACTGCCCAGGGTTTTAGTGATACTGCCCAGGGTTTTAGTGATACTGCCCAGGGTTTTAGTGATATTGTCCAGCATTTTAGTGATATCACCCAGGGTTTTAGTGATACTGCCCAAGGTTTTAGTGGTATCACCCAGGGTTTTAGTGATATTGTCCAGGGTTTTAGTGATACTGCCCAAGGTTTTAATGATATTGCCCAGGGTTTTAGTGATACTGCCCAGGGTTTTAGTGATACTGCCCAGGGTTTTAGTGATATTGCCCAGAATTTTAGTTATGCTGCCAAGGGTTATATTGTTACTGTTTTCACATATTACGGTTTCTTTAAATTAGTTTTTGACTTAACTTATTTCCAGCAATATACACTCTTTCAGAAAGTTTCATTTTAAACATTTGATCTACATAATAAAATAAGATAAACAGAAGTTTACACAATAAAATCAAGGCTTTGTGATAATCTGATAAATTAAAAATTTTGAGATACTTTGCGACTATGTTCATGTTTATCAATGCATTTCCCAGATTGTAAGAAAAACCAGTTCAAATGCACAAAAGATGGTAGATGTATCATGCCAGAGTGGCTATGTGATGGTCAGAATGACTGTGATGATGGTGCAGATGAAAATGGCTGTGGTAATTATTTTATACTTAAATTTCTTAAAGATTTTCAATAAAAAAAATATTTTAATTATGGTTTTCATCTCATCCACAATAAACTTGTACTAAATTAATTGAAATCTATTTCATGAGTAAATAGGAACTGAACTGCTCTTTTGTTTTACTATTATTTTGAAATAAAGCTTACCTGTGTTATATAATGTTTAAATATATGTGTATTGTAAATAAATAAATATGTATACATACATAAGGGATACATACATAAGGGACAGACCACTGTTTCATTGTATTAATCACAAAAAAGCACTACCATATAAATTTTCATTTTATGGATTGCACCATTTTCTGTTGATTCCTACCTTCTCTTGAATAAAGTTAATTCTTGAAGACTTTATTTTTTTTACTAAATAATTGTGTATTAGAAATTAACACTTATTTCCAGATGCTTGCTCAGAGAATGAATGGGCGTGTGTGAACAGACAGTGCATTCCCCTCTCTGACCGCTGTGATGGCATTTATCAATGCAAAGATCATTCGGATGAAACAGCATGCAGTAAGAGAACTTAATTAAAGTTGTTTAGTATAAGCTACTTTCAACCCACCTCATAGACCATTATGAAATAGAACATGCAGAGTAGGGGAAAACCTGAAAGATTGCAAAACTTAACAATCAAAATTTTGACTAAGAAGTCTTCAAAAGCAAACCACAAGGGACAAGAAGATAAACTTAGCTGTTTTTAGTTTTATAAACAGGAAATCATTTTTAAGTGTGTGTGGAAGCTGTAAAAAAAATCACTCAACTTGGGTTGTAGATTAACAGAAAGTTAAAACTAAATAAATCCTTGAAATGATCATCATCATGTCCCTTAGTCCTTGGACCGTTGGGGCGCCACAGATGACATGTGAACTATCCTCCTCCATTCCTCTCTGTCTTCTGCACCACGCACAGCATCGCCCAGTGCTAGTCCTGTCCACTGTTTAATGTTATCCTCCCAACGTTTTCTTTGTCTTCCTCTTCTTCTCCCTCCTCTTGTGGTGCCCTGCAATATTTCTTTGGCAAGCCCTTGTTTCCTTGTTACGTGGCCGTACAATTGTAGTTTGCGTTTTTTTCACACTCACCAGTAGGTTATCATACTCCCCAATTGCCTGGCGAACCCTTTCTTTCACTGTATCATTGGAGATATGGTCCCTATAGCAGATGCCAAAAATGCTTCTGAAGCATCTCATCTCCATCGCCTTTATTTTCCTTTCAAGATCTGCTGTTATGTCCAGGATTTGCAGGCATACAGGAAAATGGAGAGGACTAATGAGCGCATCAGCCTGATTTTGGTGCCGGGGGCTATATTTTTGTCATTCCATATTTTCTTGAGCCTCTTTACTGCTGTTGTAGTCTGCGCAATCCTGGACATCAGTTCGGGCTTGGAGCCTTCTTCTGAGACTATTGCTCCTAGGTATTTGAAGCGGCCTACGTTGAAGCGGCCTACAGTAGGGAATTCAAAGGTTACCATAGGTGCAGTTGTGTAATTTGATTAAATGCTGCCCTGGTCAAATTTCCAATTTGCCCCCATAACACACATAAACACATCATTTATTTAATGAATAAATACAGTCCAAAAAGGGATGTTTCTCCCTTCACAACCCCTTAGGCTCACCACTGCACAGATGCAATAATATTAATTGTAATGTATAAAAATAAACCATTATTCTGATTTCTTCCTATTGTCTGTTTCCAAATTATTAAGGTTAGCAATTTAAATTAACATTTTTATATGAACAATTAATGGTAAGGAACTTTTTCTTAGAAAAATAATTTTGAAGTTGATAATCATTCATTTAAAAAAAAAAAAAAATTAATTTAAAATCAGTTTCAAAGGGTTCAGGAGACGGTCCATTTTTTGTGTTGACATCAGCTGACCTATATAGTGGGGTGTGTGCTGTAATATCAATTTTGACTTTTACGCAAAATGAATAAAGACAAATACGCAAAATGAATAAAGAAAAATTTGTATTGCAACTTATTGTACTGTATTGTAAATGAAACTTGGCATACACATTAAATTTAAAATCAGTTTCAAAGGGTTCAGGAGACGGTCCATTTTTTGTGTTGACATCAGCTGACCTATATACTGGGGTGTGTGCTGCAGGATTCAATCAAACTTATGGAGAAAGAGCTTGTATTAAACTGGGAGAACAGTACGTTTTGTGTCATTGAGTATTTTATGTTAAACCAGACCAACATTTTGGTGTATGTATTTTTGCATTTAACATTTTATTTACTCAAGTAAGACTTCTTTTTAAAAATTATTTTTATGTTAAATCAGACCAGTAAGTTTTGTGTAAATTCCTATTTTAAGTTCAATAAGTTTTATGGAGTCATACAATTAAATAAGTTCCCAACTCAATTGTATAAAAACACACTAATTTCCTTTGGAATTTTTAAAACCCAAACTTTGTAGCGTATCATTTTAAAATATATTGTATCATGTCCTGAAGGCAAGCTTTGACAAATCCTATTTAACTTGATTTATTATTGTGATGATTAAAATTTGCTTAACAGATGTGGTTCTTTTCTTTTCAGAAGTTTAAAGAATTGGAAAGCAATCCAATATGATTATAAGGAGCTCTTCCAGCTTGACCAAGATGGAAACACACCAAGTGTTTTGGGACGAGGAAGGATAGTGTAAGTCTGACAATTTTACAATAATTGACAATATCTTATTACAATTTCGTCCATATGACCATAATTTTAGAAGATTGCCAACTTGAGGCTCTGTTATATTAAATCTGTTTACAATTACAATTACTTACTATGTTTATCATTCAAATGTTAAGTCAGGGGTCAGGGATACTTTGTTTCTTTTTAGTTTTATAGAGGCACTTAATTATATTAAGATACATATTTCATGTTAACGAGCCATTTCAAGCTTTTCATTTATGTACGTGGACACCAAAACAACCCCCCTCCCCCACTCCTTCACCCCCAATCACCAAGTTTGAAAACAGCTGTGATAAAAGGGTAAAGGAAGTCTTCATTTTCTTGACTGAATTAATCATTATTTCAGATTAAGCTGCCCAGAGGGAAATATTGTATCGATAGACTGTATTCCTAAAGGTACGCAACTCGCTATCAAAAATATTTAAAGATGAGATAAATCTAACATTCCATTTTTCTGTTGGGAATAAAAATTGTATCAAAATCCTTTGATTGTGGATAAAAACATGTTACAAGAAATATATATTTTAATTATTAGATTTATTTATTAATAATGTAAAATAGAGGGGTAAAACTCCGCTGAATACAAATAATTCTTTTGAGTGTAATATATGTAGGTCTTACATATCAATAAACATTTTGCAATGATTATTTCCCTCATTTCAACCATGAAAAATTATGATTTATTAATTACCCTACAGTATTACTGACGGATTAAGCTATTCTAAAATGCCAGCAAGCAGACTGAGTTAAAAGCATATCAAAGACAAATTGAGCTGGAAGCTTTCACAGTTATTTACCTCTAGAGAAAATTGTCCTTTTTCCCCAGCTTACATCCAGGAGACTATACTATCCTCATCAATCTTTTGACTGACCAAAGAATTCGCCTTTTGTTGTCTTCCTCTGTAAACTTGAACATTGACTACTTACATGTGTCACTTCTAACAAGCAAAACAGAATTATTTTTTTAATTTAAATATACCCATCCGCATCGATATTAAAACTCAAATTCCACACAAGTTTTGGTTCATTTAATCCCTCTAATCACACAAGTTTTGGTTCATTTAATCCCTCTAATCACACAAGTTTTGGTTCATTTAATCCCTCTAATCACACAAGTTTTGGTTCATTTAATCCCTCTAATCACACAAGTTTTGGTTCATTTAATCCCTCTAATCACACAAGTTTTGGTTCATTTAATCCCTCTAATCACACAAGTTTTGGTTCATTTAATCCCTCTAATCACTCAAGTTTTGGTTCATTTAATCCCTCTAATCACACAAGTTTTGGTTCATTTAATCCCTCTAATCACACAAGTTTTGGTTCATTTAATCCCTCTAATCACACAAGTTTTGGTTCATTTAATCCCTCTAATCACACAAGTTTTGGTTCATTTAATCCCTCTAATCACACAAGTTTTGGTTCATTTAATCCCTCTAATTGACAGAATGCGGCCATCCAAAACAAAATGCACCTGATAGCATTATCAAAGGAAGAGATTCCGACCCGGGCGCCTGGCCCTGGATGGCATCTATGCAAGAATTTGGGGTCCACATATGTGGTGGCGCCATCATACATCCATACTTTATACTAACAGCTGCTCACTGTGTTGAGTAAGTCAATTATATCATTTACAAGAAAAAGCAGGTTTTAACCCAGATAACAGTCGTAAGCAGTTTGCACTGCAATCTTTGTTTTTAAAGTGAACTTTTCTGAGAAAATGAAATACAACTTTATTAAAAATGTGAGTAGTTAAAAAGACTTAAGAGTGTGGTTCAAAGTTCAACCAGATCAGCCTCGGACTACAATGACTACACACATTTCTCTTTAAATATTATTTATGTCGTCAAAAATTACATACTCTTGTGTCACCAACATACCCTTGTGTCACCAACATAACCTTTTGTCACCAACATACCCTTGTGTCACCAACATACCCTTGTGTCACCAACATAACCTTGTGTCACCAACATACTCTTGTGTCAACAACATACCCTTGTGTCACCAACATACCCTTGCGTCACCAACATACCCTTGTGTCACCAACATACCCTTGTGTCACCAACATACCCTTGTGTCACCAACATACCCTTGTGTCACCAACATACCCTTGTGTCACCAACATACCCTTGTGTCACCAACATACCCTTTTGTCAACAATTAAGCTATGAATTGTGTTATTTATTTTCAGCTCTTACACAGCATTTGACGACCTCAAGATAGTAACTGGAACAACAAAACTCACACAGTTGGCCCCCAGTTTCAAAGAGTACATGGTTCGCCGAGCCATCATCTATCCGACATATAGGAAGCTGAGTGGGGATGACATCGCCTTGCTTGAGCTACGGCAGCCAATTGTCTACAATGATTTTACGCTGCCACTGTGCTATCCTGAGAAGGATGATGTCTTCACCAAGGCTAACAGATGTTTTATTGCTGGGTGGGGGCATACCCTTAACAACCCAAGTAGGTCAAAATAGTTAACAACCCAAGTAGGTCAAGACACTTAACAACCCAAGTACGTCAAAATACTTAACAACCCAAGTATTTTGACAATACTTAACAAAAACAACCCAAGTAGACACTTAAAAACCCAAGTAATAACAACCCAAGTAGGTCAAAATACTTTAAAACCAAGTAGGTCAAAACACTTAACAACCCAAGTAGGTCAAAACACTTAACAACCCAAGTAGGTCAAAATACTTAACAACCCAAGTAGGTCCAAACACTTAACAACCCAAGAACCTCAAAATACTTAACAACCCAAGAACCTCAAAATACTTAACAACCTAAGTACATCAAAATACTCAACAACCCAAGTACGTCAAAATACTTAACAACCCAAGTACGTCAAAATACTTAACAACCCAAGTAGATCAAATTTGACAGTTTAAAGGCCAATAAGTTTAAATCAGATTATTTTCACACATGCAAATGTCTTTCATGTTTGTTACAAAAATTTAAGCAAACTCTTTTTAAGTAATGAATGAAAAAATGCAGTCTTTTTCTTAATTTACTTTCAAGTATAATACATATGTGAATTCTCCTAGGGTAGATGTTTTTGTAGCATTTTTTTAAAATGTACTTAATACAAATAAGGAAAATTTAAAGTTGTATATATTAAAACTTCCAATGGAATTTTTGTAAATGAAGGAAAAAATACCAGATCCTTCAGATTCACATATACATATGCCCAATGAAAATGGAAAACTCACTTAGAAACTTAAATTAGTTTTATTGAGATTTAAAGAATTATTGTAGTAAAAGGATTGAAAGAAGTGCACATTTTCTTTTTTAAAAATCCCAACAGAGCCATCAGATATCCTACAGTTTACCAAGTTAACCCTCTATGGCAATGATAAATGTAATGGCAGTTATATGTGGAATGGTCAAATGGCAGCCACGGAAGGATGTGCAGGATACTTCAATGGAGATATAGCTGCCTGTTCTGTAAGTGTGTAGGCCTATATATTTTTTTATTGTACGCTTTCACAAATTTTAGTTAACATCGAAATTAGGAATTTATAAAGTGGAAATCCCAGAAACATTTATTTAAATGCAAATAATTTTAAAGATTGACATTGGGCAAGCACAGGAATGAGTGAGGTTAACATTTGCCTTAAGGATTTTAAATCTGCTTTTAAGTTGTGAACACTAACATTGGGATCAGGGCTGCAACTGTGCAGAGAAGATATTTGTCCTGGAATCTGGAAACTACTTTTTGACTCAAAATAAGGAAAATCGTCTCAGATGTTAGCTTAAGGGTGCTTTCCACTAATTCCGCATTCATGTTTAAAAATTTAGAAAAACAGAAGAAATACAATGCTTTTAATTTTACTTTTTAAAATATATATATATTTCATTAAGAGACACGCTTTCATCGTCCTGGCAATATATTTAATGTGCTATGATACACTTATAAAGGCCAGCCAATGTATTTGTGTACCATTAGTATACTAAATGAAAACTACTGACCTGGCTGTTGTAGCTATTAAATATTTCTATCTAGGGAGACAGTGGCAGTCCCATAGTCTGTGAGGATGAAACTGGTACCTACAAGTCTGTTGGAATCGCCAGCTATGTGTATAAATCCTGCAATGTTGCCACCAAGCCAATGGCATATACAATAACACAGCTATACATCGACTGGATCAAAAACAATACCGGTGAGACCATGTGTGTAAATTGGATGTGTACTGTGACTTTTTAACTGGTTGTGAAATGTTACAGCAGGAAAAAAATAATTTTCAAACCTAACAATTTGTAATAGTATATCAATGAGCATATTTAAATATATATTCACAAACTGGCATAACCTACTGCTTTATTTTTCAGTGTGCCATTTCAAGTGTGACAATGGGCTCTGCTTATTTGACAAGAATATGTTATGCGACACTGTTGATGACTGTGGGGACAACAGTGATGAGATCAGACTTTGTGGTAGGTTTTCTGTTACTATCATCCCTCTCAGTACTATCATCCATGTCAACACACAAATACTGTGTAGTATAATGGATACTGGGTGGCCGAGTGGTCTAAACTGAGCAAATCTCAAGTTGGTGGTCTGGAGTTCAATTCCAGCAAGAGCCCAGTCAAGCAAAAACACCACCAGTACCCCAGGTAGATGGGACTCGTTAACCATGGACGGCAACTCATCTAAGAGAAGGAAACTCTGAAAACAAACCCGGAGATGGAGTCCCGAAAGGCGGAAAACATTGATACAATGAAACATTCCGACAACTCCTGTGACGTCCCTGGTGCCAAGCAGTATCATCCAATGATGTTCCCTTGGGTTATCCAGTGGCGTGGAGAGAGGCAATTTGCTGTTGGGAACCAGCTAATAATCCTTGAAGTTTAATCCCAGGCCATGTGGATTTCATCCTCCGAAGCCCACTCCATCGTCACATTGTGACGGACTGATGCCAGCATAATGGATACTCAAAACCTCATTAGACCACCCTCTTTCAAAACCATCACTAGACCACCCCCTCTTTCAAACCCCTCACTAGACCCCCCCCCCTCTTTCAAACCCATCACTAGACCACCCTTTCACACCCATCCCTACACCCCCTCTTTCACACCCCTCACTAGACCCCCTCTTTCAAACCCCTCACTAGACCCCCTCTTTCAAACCCCTCACTCTACCCCCTCTTTCAAAACCATCACTAGACCCCCTCTTTCAAACCCCTCACTAGACCGCCTCTTTCAAACCACGACCATTCATTCTAATTCACATCCTTTATTAGTCCACTTCAGTCATCAAATTTTTTTTTAAAATTCATTCCTTTAATGCATCATTATTGTACATCACATTCTAGTATATCTTGAGAGGACACATAAAATTAAAAAATTTCTTTTTTCAGATGTCAACTTCAATTGCTCATTCACTGACAGATTTCTATGTGGCTACAAAAAAGCGAACATTTACTGGAAGCTGGTGTCCAGGGGAGGAGAGTCTCTGGTCAATAGATTCCCACTGTATGACCATAGTGTTGGGAAATATCCAGGTAGCTTTTACACATCCTAACATTCATATACATGTTTGGTTTCATAAATAAAGGCACTGGGTACAAATTAGGACAGTATGTCCAAAATATGACACAAGGTCCAAAATATGACATTAGGTCCATTATATAACAGTAGGTCCAATATGTTAGAAGAGCGGAATCTGTGACATTAAATGTTATACATTTTGCTTAAAATTTTTCACTGATACTGTTAGACCAATAAAAATTCAGCATTTTTAAGGTGAATCATTAATTTTTTTAATTGATCTGAATTGAATATTTACATAGCGCTTGTATCCATGCTACTTTAGTATGCTCACAGCACACTGGTGTTCTTAAATCTATTTAAATATAAAAATCTTTAAATGTTTCTTAAATGATTTTCAATCATTTTCAATTTCCCTCAAAGATTGGGGATAACTGTTCCATAATTTTGGCGCTATCGCTTCAAAAGAGTGCAGTCTGTATGACTTTTTCTGTGTCCATCCACACTGGGAACTCTCAGTAAGGACTGTGTTAGAAACAGGATCTGGAGCAATAATACATGTTTTGTTGACCAGCTGCGCCTGCCTGAGACCAGATTTTAGTTCAGTGTAATCATTTCATTCTTTGTTAGACATTGCTCAAGAGTAATGTAATGTAATGTAATGTGCCAGTTCTTCTTAGTTCAACTTTTAAACAGTATTACATTTGAAATTCCTCTTTGCAGAATTGATTACATTGCATGTGCTTCTCTAATTTAATATTTATTCAGAGTAAATCTAACTTAGTTGCATCCCTTGAAAACCTTTTATCCAACACTAAACATGTTCAAGAGCTACATGCACAGGTAGTTGCTACATGCACAGGTAGTTGCTACATGCACAGGTAGTTGCTACGTGCACAGGTAGTTGCTACATGCACAGGTAGTTGCTACATGCACAGGTAGTTGCTACATGTCCTTTCTGTTCTCCGCACACAGGTAGTTTTCTACTTGCCCTGTCCAGAGACAAAGACTTTTTGACTCCACTGGCCAATCTGACTCAGCCTCACTGTCTTCGTTTCCACTTCCACATGCGAGGAAAAGTCGACTACGGCATGTCTGTTTTTCAAACCATTCCTATTAACAAAAACGTATGGGAAATCCAGGAGGTAAGGTGACAGTTAAATTGTTAAGATTGCAAGATGAGATATATCAGTACCATGTCATGAATGGCATGTAGTCAGTGGCATGTCTAGGGAAGACACAGGGCATCATTTTATTTCCAGAAAATTTATATTGATTAATTTTTATTAAATAAAATACATCTGACACACCTGTGTCCTCACTATTATTTTTTTGTTGTACCTCCATTTCAATTTTGTACCAGTACCACTTTTTTGTTTTTGTGTGTTCACTTATAGTTTTTGAGACCTTGTTGAGAACCTGTGTCATTCTATTTTCTAGATCTGCCACTGCTTCAAGCTACTGATTAATTTTCTAAATTTGCCATTGTTACAAGATACTGATTAACGAGTTGACTTGAAGAAATTATCATATTGTTAATTTATCACTTTTCTTGGCAGTTCTATTTTGCAACTTAAAATATGACCAAGGTGTATGTTTGTTTTAAAAGAAAATAAATCTGCAACACAATATGCTCCCTCCAGTATAATGCACCAGACATGTGGCTAATGGGCATGTTTGATGTCCCACCTGGTCTCTCTCAATTTCTCTTCCGTCCTTACGATAACTATAAAGTAGCCATTGATGACATGTTGTTGATCGAAGGGACATGTGACAAAATGAGTACGTATTGCAAGATGATTTGTTTTGTCTCTAAAAATATTGATATTATTCTGAGCAGCAACACAATTCACAATTATTTTTAAAACAGCTGCACAATCAACCTTGAAATATCAACATTCTGCACACTTTTTCTTCAAGTATCAACATTCTGCACTTTTTTCTTCAAATATCAACATTCTACATATTTTTTCTTCAAATATCAACATTCTGCACACTTTTTCTTCAATTGTCAACAAACTACACATATATGATTATTATTATTATTTTTAGAGTGCCTTGATGGAGAATTTATGTGCGTGACTTATAATTACAAGAACTGTCTTCCCATGGCTGTGATGTGCAATTTTGTTGTTGACTGTGATGATGAATCTGATGAGATGGACTGTCAAGGTCAATATCAAATATTGCAATGAGCATGTCGATTACAAATTAGTAAAAACATTTGAAATGAAACAAATTATATGTAATGAAGCTAAATTAAAAATGTATATTATTGTGTTGGGGCACAATATTTTATGGCAAAGAAAAAAAATTAAATCTAAAAAATAGTAAACCATCATAAAAGGCTGGTATCAATACTTAAGATATGTAACGAACAATTACTGTTGTTTGTTAATGACACAGTAAATATAAAATGAACTTAATTGTTGCAGGATTCATCTATACTTTATCCATTGATGACTAGAAATTTTCTATCCATTAACTAGGAATCGTACGTGAAAAGCACTTCATTAATCATCTAATGAAAAAATAGTGCCCAAAAAAACAAATGCTAAAAACACTCCTGGTGAAAATTGTATTCATACATCTGGTTTCCTCAGCTCCCTTGTACAAGTGTGACTTTGAAAATGGAAACAATTGCGGCTTGCAACAACAGACCAATGACACCACCATCAGTGAATGGATGATGGTCAACTCCAGCATGACACCTTTGAACATTCAGGACCACACTTTTGGAAATGCCTCAGGTCATTTTAAATTATCCAAATGACTGCAGGATTTAAAATCAATTATCCCCGTACATAGCACATACTAATTATTGGTCATCTGTTACATGGCACATACTAATTATTGGTCATTTGTAACATGGCACAGACTCAATTGATAAATTTTGTGGTATGGCACATAAATATCATTGATAAATTGTGACATGCCCCAAACTGATTCTTTGATAAATTGTGACACATCACAGACTAAACATTGATAGATCTTGTCATTTGGATTTGATAAAAAAAACAAAATGATTTGGCTCATGGAGTAACCTGGGTCTAAGATTTGAAATGTAAATTTTAATGAAAATAATTCACCACAAGTCAACTTGATGATCTATTTCACTTGATGATCTATTTCACTTGATGATCTATTTCACTTGATGATCTATTTCACTTAATGTTCAAAACAGTGATGTAAAGCAATTATATGTTGCAATGTTTCCTGTCTGTGTTCTTTTGGGTTAAGTACTGCTCTTTCTTGATGCTCTCACATTTGACTACCAATGTCTCACATTTAACTACCAATGTCTCACATTTGACTACCAATGTCTCACATTTGACTACCAATGTCTCACATTTGACTACCAATGTCTCACTACCAATGTTTCACAACCAATATCCCACTACCAATGTCCCACTACCAATATCTCACTACCCATGACTCTCTACCCATGTCCCAGTTCCCATGTCCCACTACCCATGTCTCACTACCCATGTCTCACTACCCATGTTTCACTACCCATGTCCCACTACCCATGTCCCACTACCCATGTCCCTCTACCCATGTCCCACTACCAATTTCTCACTATCAATGTCTCACTACCCATGTCCCACTATCCATGCCTCACTACCCATGTCTCACTACCCATGCCCCACTACCCATGTCTCACTACCAATGTCTCACTACCCATGTCCTACTACCCATGTCTCATTACCAATGTCTCACTACCCATGTCCCACTACCCATGTCCCACTACCCATGTCTCACTACCAATGTCTCACTACCAATGTCCCACTACCCATGTCCCAGTTCCCATGCCCCACTACCCATGTCTCACTACCCATGTCACACTACCCATGTCCCACTACCCATGTCTCACTACCCATGTATCACTACCCATGTCTCACTACCCATGTCTCACTACCCATGTCTCACTACCCATGTCTCACTACCCATGTCTCACTACCCATGTCACACTACCCATGTCTCACTACCCATGTCTCACTACCCATGTCTCACTACCCATGTCTCACTACCCATGTCTCACTACCCATGTCTCACTACCCATGTCTCACTACCCATGTCTCACTACCCATGTCTCACTACCCATGTCTCACTACCCATGTCTCACTACCCATGTCTCACTACCCATGTCTCACTACCCATGTCTCACTACCCATGTCTCACTACCCATGTCTCACTACCCATGTCTCACTACCCATGTCTCACTACCCATGTCTCACTACCGATGTCTCACTACCCATGTCTCACTACCCATGTCTCACTACCCATGTCTCACTACCCATGTCCCACTACCCATGTCCCACTACCCATGTCCCACTACCCATGTCCCACTACCCATTTCTCACTATCAATGTCTCACTACCCATGTCCCACTACCCATGTCTCACTACCCATGTCTCACTACCCATGTCCCACTACCCTTGTCTCACTACCAATGTCTCACTACCCATGTCCCACTATCCATGTCTCACTACCCATGTCTCACTACCCATGTCCCACTACCCTTGTCTCACTACCAATGTCTAACTACCCATGTCCTACTACCCATGTCTCATTACCAATGTCTCACTACCCATGTCCCACTACCCATGTCTCACTACCAATGTCTCACTACCAATGTCCCACTACCCATGTCCAAGTACCCATGTCCCACTACCCATGTCTCACTACCCATGTCTCACTACCCATGTCTCACTACCAATGTCTCACTACCAATGTCTGACTACCCATGTCTGACAACCCATGTCTCACTACCCATGTCCCAATACCCATGTACCACTAC
The DNA here is from genome assembly GCA_964033795.1 of Lymnaea stagnalis. Lineage (NCBI taxonomy): Eukaryota > Metazoa > Mollusca > Gastropoda > Lymnaeidae > Lymnaea > Lymnaea stagnalis. Next base: position 82,293 of record CAXITT010000765.1, on the reverse strand, counting down.
CCATGTACCACAACCCATGTCCCACTACCCATGTCTCACTACCCATGTC
>CAXITT010000765.1:24843-82191 GCA_964033795.1 Lymnaea stagnalis | reverse complement strand
ATGTCTCACTACCAATGTCCCACTACCCATGTCCCAGTTCCCATGTCCCACTACCCATGTCTCACTACCCATGTCTCACTACCCATGTCTCACTACCAATGTCTCACTACCAATGTCTGACTACCCATGTCTGACAACCCATGTCTCACTACCCATGTCCCACTACCCATGTACCACTACCCATGTACCACAACCCATGTCCCACTACCCATGTCTCACTACCCATGTCTCACTATCCATGTCTCACTACCCATGTCTCACTACCCATGTCTCAATACCCATGTCCCACTTCCCATGCCCCACTACCCATGTTTCACTACCCATGTCTCACTACCCATGTCTCACTACCCATGTCTCACTACCCATGTCTCGCTAACCATGTCTCGCTACCCATGTCACGCTACCCATGTCCCGCTACCCATGTCCCGCTACCCATGTCTTGCTACCCATGTCTCACTACCCATGTCTCACTACCCATGTCTCACTACCCATATCAAACTACCCATGACTGACTACCCATGTCTCACTACCCATGTCTCACTACCCATTTCTCACTACCCATGTCTCACTACCCTTGTCTCACTACCCTTGTCTCACTACCCATGTCTCACTACCCATGTCTCACTACCCATGTTTCACTACCCATGTCTCACTACCCATGTCTCACTAACAATGTCTCGCTAAAAATTTCTGGCTACCCATGTCCCGCTACCCATGTCCCGATACCCATGTCCCGCTACCCATGTCCCGCTACCCATGTCCCGCTACCCATGTCCCGCTACCCATGTCTTGCTACCATGTCTCACTACCCATGTCTCACTACCCATGGTTCACTACCCTTGTCTAACAACCCAGGTCTCACTACCCATGTCTCACTACCCATGTTTCACTACCCATGTCCCACTACCCATGTCCCACTACCCATGTCCCACTACCCATGTCTCACTACCCATGTCTCACTACCCATGTCCCACTACCCATGTCTCACTACCCATGTCTCACTACCCATGTCTCACTACCAATGTCTGACTACCCATGTCTCACTACCCATGTGTCACTACCCATGTCCCAATACCCATGTCCCACTACCCATGTCCCACAACCCATGTCTCACTACCCATGTCTCACTACCCATGTCTCACTACCCATGTCACACTACCCATGTCCCACTACCCATGTCTCACTACCCATGTATCACTACCCATGTCCCGCTACCCATGTCCCGCTACCCTTGTCCCGCTACCCATGCCTACTACCCATGTCTTGCTACCCATGTCTCGCTACCCATGTTTCACTACCCATGTCTCACTACCCATGTCACACTACCCATGTCTCACTACCCATGTCTCACTACCCATGTCTCACTACCCATGTCTCACTACCCATGTCTCACTACCCATGTCTCACTACCCATGTCTCACTACCCATGTCTCACTACCCATGTCTCACTACCCATGTCTCACTACCCATGTCTCACTACCCATGTCTCACTACCCATGTCTCACTACCCATGTCTCACTACCCATGTCTCACTACCCATGTCTCACTACCCATGTCTCACTACCCATGTCTCACTACCCATGTCTCACTACCCATGTCTCACTACCCATGTCTCACTACCCATGTCTCACTACCCATGTCTCACTACCCATGTCTCACTACCCATGTCTCACTACCCATGTCTCACTACCCATGTCTCACTACCCATGTCTCACTACCCATGTCTCACTACCCATGTCTCACTACCCATGTCTCACTACCCATGTCTCACTACCCATGTCTCACTACCCATGTCTCACTACCCATGTCTCACTACCCATGTCTCACTACCCATGTCTCACTACCCATGTCTCACTACCCATGTCTCACTACCCATGTCTCACTACCCATGTCTCACTACCCATGTCTCACTACCCATGTCTCACTACCCATGTCTCACTACCCATGTCTCACTACCCATGTCTCACTACCCATGTCTCACTACCCATGTCTCACTACCCATGTCTCACTACCCATGTCTCACTACCCATGTCTCACTACCCATGTCTCACTACCCATGTCTCACTACCCATGTCTCACTACCCATGTCTCACTACCCATGTCTCACTACCCATGTCTCACTACCCATGTCTCACTACCCATGTCTCACTACCCATGTCTCACTACCCATGTCTCACTACCCATGTCTCACTACCCATGTCTCACTACCCATGTCTCACTACCCATGTCTCACTACCCATGTATCACTACCCATGTCCCGCTACCCATGTCCCGCTACCCTTGTCCCGCTACCCATGCCTACTACCCATGTCTTGCTACCCATGTCTCGCTACCCATGTTTCACTACCCATGTCTCACTACCCATGTCACACTACCCATGTCTGACTACCCATGTCTCACTACCCATGTCTCACTACCCATGTCTCACTACCCTTGTCTCACTACCCAGGTCTCACTACCCATGTCCCACTACCCATGTCCCACTACCCATGTCCCACTACCCATGTCCCACTACCAATTTCTCACTATCAATGTCTCACTACCCATGTCCCACTATCCATGTCTCACTACCCATGTCTCACTACCCATGTCCCACTACCCATGTCTCACTACCAATGTCTCACTACCCATGTCCTACTACCCATGTCTCATTACCAATGTCTCACTACCCATGTCCCACTACCCATGTCTCACTACCAATGTCTAACTACCAATGTCCCACTACCCATGTCCCAGTTCCCATGTCCCACTACCCATGTCTCACTACCCATGTCACACTACCCATGTCCCACTACCCATGTCTCACTACCCATGTCTCACTACCCATGTCTCACTACCCATGTCTCACTACCCATGTCTCACTACCCATGTCTCACTACCCATGTCACACTACCCATGTCTGACTACCCATGTCTCACTACCCATGTCTCACTACCCATGTCTCACTACCCTTGTCTCATTACCCATGTCTCACTACCCATGTCTCACTACCCATGTTTCACTACCCACGTCCCACTACCCATGTCCCACTACCCATGTCCCACTACCCATGTCCCACTACCAATTTCTCACTATCAATGTCTCACTACCCATGTCCCACTATCCATGTCTCACTACCCATGTCTCACTACCCTTGTCTCACTACCAATGTCTCACTACCCATGTCCTACTACCCATGTCTCATTACCAATGTCTCACTACCCATGTCCCACTACCCATGTCTCACTACCAATGTCCCACTACCCATGTCCCAGTTCCCATGTCCCACTACCCATGTCTCACTACCCATGTCTCACTACCCATGTCTCACTGCCAATGTCTGACTACCAATGTCTGACTACCCATGTCTGACTACCCATGTCTCACTACCCATGTCTCACTACCCATGTCTCACTACCCATGTCCCACTACCCATGTCCCACTACCCATGTCCCACTACCCATGTCCCACTACCCATGTCTCACTACCCATGTCTCACTACCCATGTCTCACTACCCATGTCCCACTACCCATGTCCCACTACCCATGTCTCACTACCTATGTCTCACTACCCATGTCTCACTACCCATGTCTCACTACCCATGTCTCACTACCCATGTCTCGCTAACAATGTCTTGCTAACAATGTCTCGCTAACAATGTCTCGCTACCCATGTCTCGCTACCCATGTCCCGCTACCCATGTCCCGCTACCCATGTCCCGCTACCCATGCCCCGCTACCCATGTCCCGCTACCCATGTCTCGCTACCCATGTCTCGCTACCCATGTCTCACTACCCATGTCTCACTACCCATGTCTCACTACCCATGTCTCACTACCCATGTCTCACTACCCATGTCTCACTACCCATGTCTCACTACCCATGTCTCACTACCCATGTCTCACTACCCATGTCTCACTACCCATGTCTCACTACCCATGTCTCACTACCCATGTCTCACTACCCATGTCTCACTACCCATGTCTCACTACCCATGTCTCACTACCCATGTCTCACTACCCATGTCTCACTACCCATGTCTCACTACCCATGTCTCACTACCCATGTCTCACTACCCATGTCTCACTACCCATGTCTCACTACCCATGTCTCACTACCCATGTCTCACTACCCATGTCTCACTACCCATGTCTCACTACCCATGTCTCACTACCCATGTCTCACTACCCATGTCTCACTACCCATGTCTCACTACCCATGTCTCACTACCCATGTCTCACTACCCATGTCTCACTACCCATGTCTCACTACCCATGTCTCACTACCCATGTCTCACTACCCATGTCTCGCTAACAATGTCTTGCTAACAATGTCTCGCTAACAATGTCTCGCTACCCATGTCTCGCTACCCATGTCCCGCTACCCATGTCCCGCTACCCATGTCCCGCTACCCATGCCCCGCTACCCATGTCCCGCTACCCATGTCTCGCTACCCATGTCTCGCTACCCATGTCTCACTACCCATGTCTCACTACCCATGTCTCACTACCCATGTTACACTACCCATGTCTGACTACCCATGTCTCACTACCCATGTCTCACTACCCTTGTCTCACTACCCTTGTCTCATTACCCATGTCTCATTACCCATGTCTCACTACCCATGTCACACTACCCATGTCACACTACCCATGTCACACTACCCATGTCTCACTACCCATGTCTCACTACCCATGTCTCACTACCCATGTCTCACTGCCAATGTCTCACTGCCAATGTCTCACTGCCCATGTCCCACTACCCATGTCCCACTACCCATGTCCCACTTCCCATGTCAAACTACCCATGTCTCACTACCCATGTCTCACTACCAATGTCTCACTACCAATGTCCCACTACCCATGTCCCACTACCCATGTCCCACTACGCATGTCTCACTACCCATGTCTCACTACCCATGTCTCACTACCCATGTCCCACTACCCATGTCCCACTACCCATGTCCCACTGCCCATGTCTCACTGCCCATGTCTCACTGCCCATGTCTCACTACCCATATCTCACTACCCATGTCTCACGACTAAATGACCCAAGTCAGTACAATAAAACTGCTGACTCACACATACAGAGAAAACAAAACAGAATGTTAGACAAAGGAATTTGTTCAACTCCAGCCAAACACCCGCTGACCTTGACTCTGCGCTCACTTAAGGAACAAAAGGGCGGCGTTAAAGAATGTGTTTGTGGTGTTGGCCAGTAAGACTTTTAAGAGTATCAGGTTCCCTTCTTGTCACAGGCACTGTGCTCCATCTCAACACCCAGCCAATGCTTGCCAAAGATGTTGTGGTCATGTCTCAAAAGTTGCTGCTTGAGCCTGTCGAGCACTGTTTGAAATTTTTCTTTGCTTCAACATCACCGGCAACATTAACAGTAAGTAAAAAATGCTTGAGAATCCATGCATGAGTGAATACTTTACTGGATCCCCCACCACAGATGTAGTGTACTGCATTTGTCCACTCAACCTACAGATGTAGTGTACTGCATTTGTCCACCACTCAACCTACAGATGTAGTGTACTGCATTTGTCCACTCAGCCTACAGATGTAGTGTACTGCATTTTTCCACCACTCAACCTACAGATTTAGTTTACTGCATTTGTCCACCACTCAACCTACAGATGTAGTGTACTGCATTTGTCCACTCAGCCTACAGATGTAGTGTACTGCATTTATCCACCACTCAACCTAGATTATTGCTTGGCAGAGTTAATTTAGGGTTTGAGTATGTTTTATTATATTTTGATACAGTCAAACTTTGCTAGAACTCAATAGTGAAACCTTGCTAGAACTCAATAGTGAAACCTTGCTAGAACTCAATAGGGAAACCTTGCTAGAATTCAATAGTGAAACCTTACTAGAACTCAATAGTGAAACCTTGCTAGAACTCAATAGTGAAACCTTGCTATAATTCAATTGGATTTTACAATGTTTCAAGGAAATAGGTTTTGCAATGTTTAAAAAAAATTGGAATATAGGGGATTTCCTTTTTGTTAATACAGATTTTTTAATCTCTAGTGGCTAGGAGGAAGCTATGTGGTGCTAGTGGCTAGGAGGGAGCTATGTGGTGCTGAAGTTGGACTAGTTTTAGTGGATTTGTGATTGGTTTTTTTAATGAAAGAGATATTTTCCCCTTTTTTCAGGTTCATGTTATCGGTTGGTTCTGTCTCTTAGGGTCATCCTAGTCCCACTGGTCCCTATTATTGTTAGTGCATCCAACTAATCCTGGTCCCTGTTATTGTTAGTACATCCAACTAATCTATGTTGCTGGTCAGTAACTTTAGAAAATTTAGTCCTTATTTTTACAAGTTGTATCACAATATTAATTCACAGATAAACTTTAGGAAAGCCAGTGGACCCATAACTATCCTGAAGTTTAGTGATCGCCAGACAATGTCTTGGACACCAACACAGGTGACCCTGCCAGCTGGGAACATTATGGAAGTGGTAACACTATTGTATGAAGTCAATGGTGGAGAGCTTGGATCTGGGACTGTGAAGAAGGCCATACTCCTAGACGATATCACCATCTCACGGGGAAAATGTCCTGCTTTTGGTGAGTCTCTATAAAACTAATCCAATGTATGAACGGATGCATCCATGCAACGCACTCTAACTATATACACATTATTTCCTTTCAAAAATAACAAATTAATTTTGTTCTGTTTTTTTTTGTTTGTTTTTTTGCATGTATGCAATTTAAATTATTAGAAGTTAATAATCTTTTCAAAGTGGAGAGTTTGGGTTCCAATACCTGTGTTAAAACATGAAACTTTACTTTAAGCTGAGGAACAAATCATGAAAACATGTAAAGTTAGGTTGAAAAAACACTTGATAAGTAAAAAATTGTTGAAAACATATGGAAATTGACCATCCAAGAACTTTTAAAAATATAGTTACAAGATATTCCTTTTTTTTTTTACTCTTAAAAAGAATGTTTTTTTCCTTTTTAGTATGTGTGTCAGTGTCATTGTTTATTCTATTGGTTACACACAGGGAGAAGGTTTAGCTGAAATCAATATTTGATTATTGTCAAGTACAATGTATTTTCATCAGACTTGGAAAATTTGTAACAGAAATTATAAAAGTCTTTGGAAATGTACTCATATGATGAATGAACTCATATGATGAATGAACTCATATGATGAATGAACTCATATGATGAATGAACTCATATGGTGAATGAACTCATATGATGAATGAACTCATATGATGAATGAAATCATATGATGAATGAACTCATATGATCAATGAACTCATATGATGAATGAACTCATGTATTTCTACATAATCTTCTATTATTAAAAAAAAAGTTTCTAATAAATCTCTTGGGTCTCAGTTTGCCCTGTTGGAACTCTTCTGTGTGAAGGAGAGGCTTATTGTGTACCTCAAGCTAAAGTCTGTGACAGAGTCTTGGACTGTAACAGTGGAACAGATGAAATCAGTTGTAGTAAGTCTCATTTAAGGGAATATTTTTTAGATAAAGACAGAACTCTCCAGGTTTGATCTGAAACTAAAGTGACAATGTCAATGTACCCTGCCAAGTGACAATGTCATTGTGACTCTGCCAAGTGACAATGTTAATATGACTCAGCCAAGTGACAATCTTAATGTGCCCCTGCCAAATGACAATGCCAATGTGACCCTGCCAAGTGACAATGTCAATGTGACCCTACCAAGTGACAATGTCAATGTGACCCTGCCCAGTGACAATGTCAATGTGACCATACCAAGTGACATTGTCAATGTGACCCTGCCAAGTGACAATGTCAATGTGACCCTGCTGATCTTTGAACTGTTATTAGCTTTTACTCTACAAGTCTGCTGACATTTCAAAAACTTATCAATAGTGGCTGGGCCATCAGTAGTGGCTGGGCCATCAGTAGTTGCTGGACCATCAGTAGTGGCTGGGCCATCAGTAGTGGCTGGGCCATCAATAGTGGCGCACTGCGCCACACATTTAGTGATGGCCACACCACATGAGTTAAGGATTGATTGACCACACTGCCAGTCATAGCTGCACCTGACTACCAGCTATGACAACTGATAACATTACTTTGGAGATGGTGTCGGTGGGTCGTCGAGTTCGCACTCATAATACCCCCCCGGCACGCCCCCAAACGAGCCAAGGCCTCCCCCGAAGCCCCAGACCGTGCGGAAGTGCGCCGGGAACTTCCCTCACAGGCCTGAGGGACGTCCGGCAGACTGAGGGCGCTGCGTTTAAAGCGTCCGTAGTCCGCTCTCCTATGGGTTAGGATGGCTCTACTTCCTCTCCGGAGAAGTGGTGTTGCATTACCACTCCCCACCGCCCAGGGAGCTGTCCGGTCAGGACGTAGCGGGGAGGAAACGGTCGCCTAGGGGCGGCTTTATCAGGGCCGCGTCTTTTTAATCATTGACAAGGGTTTGGGCGGCCACCCATTGCCTCATACCCATCAACGGCAACAAGTAATCATGTTAGCGCTAAACTTCCGTTGCGTTGGAAGTCATGCGTTTTGCCTGGGATCTTTTAGCTTCAGAAGGACAACTCCCCCCTACTAGTCGGGCACGCCACGAAGAGGCAAGATCCCTTGTAACACCACCGAGAGGCTTGTGGTGCTGGACGAGGATTTTCCAGAGGTCCACCCTCGCCCGCCCGCTATGACAACTAAACGATGCAATAAGTGCTTGGTGCACCACGATGCAATAAGTGCTTGGTGCACATCATGTTTAAATCATGAATATTAATGTTTGATTACCTATCTCCCCTTCTAAAATATTGCAATGACAGCATAGATAATGCTCAGTTCTTCCATTTGGAATTAACCATAATTTTTATAGAGTTTATGAATGCATGTCCGTGGCTTTGACATTTTCTTTGTACCAAGTTTACTTTGTTCACAAATGGATCGACACAGTTGTTATGTAGACGACGTATTCACGTCATCTTTCCCCGTGAATGAACTCTAGCTGACCCCAGCTCGAAACCGCATTGTAGGGTGTGGCTAAATAAAAATAGTCTCTTTGACCTTGTTTACAACTCAATAAACTCTATAGCCTTTATTATTAAAATTCTGTAGAAAAATCTAGTTAAATCAGGAAAAGAAAACAGTGTGTAAGCCCTTTCTAGATATAGCAGTAAAACAGAATATATAAGGAAGAGAGAGATATTTTAGGGCACCAGGATTATGATAGAGTTTTGCTATACAAGACAGAGATTTGTTCATTAACATTTGATGTATGTGTGTAGATTCCTTTTTTCATTATTGTTCCTTTTACAACATTGTATCTTCTTCAACATTGTACCGGTACAAGCCAATCATATACTTAAGTCAATAGCTTTAATTTTATTTTCTTCTTGATTTCGTAATGCATTATTAACTTAATAAAATTATTAAATTGTAATCAGCCCTGGTTTGGGTATCAGTTCTTTGATATTGTATTTAGTTTATGGTATCGCATTTTGTTGCGTACTGTTTGTCAACGAGCCATTTAATTAAGTAAGAGATTAAATTCTCTAATCTTACAACGGCACGTAACACTATTAATCAACAGCTTGAATTCAAACTCAAGGTCATACAAGGCTAACTGTCAGGTTTTAAATTGGCTCTCATGAACACAAACAGCCCAAAGCCTAGCAGTATTCTATTTATAGCACCCCTCCACCCACTCCACACGCCCTCAGCAAACCTCACTCCAATTTTATTTTCAATTTTAAAAATTAAGAAGTCGATTTTATTATAGCAAATTTGAGTAGCTTGTTTCATTAATTTTTCTGTGTTGTTTACTCACCTTGGCCATCAACAATCTAACCCTACCACTGTCTTGAACATATGCTAGCTTCTGAGGAGATGATGATAACTATATTATATGACCTGGAAGTTCTTGATGTAACAATGTGTTAAGATGAATAATGAACAGGATTTGATGTTTCAATTAAGTGAGTGCACTACCTGCTGCGAACCCTTTGTTCAGATCAAATCTAAACAAATTTAGCGCATGTTTGATGATAAGAACTCGTGGTTCAAAGTGTGACATACTGTTACTTTGTGTTTCAGCTTGCACTGCAGCAGAATTTAAATGTCCAACTGGAGCATGCATTCCTAAGACTGAAACCTGCAATAATAACAAAGATTGCCCTGATGAAAGTGATGAAGGAGTCATTTGTGGTAGGTATTTTACTTAGTCAATATGTCTACACAACAGACGTCATTGGATTGGATTTTTGCCCTGAACAGTATGTTTCAACGAGTGTTTTTCTTTTTGTTTTGGCATTTGTAAATCTTGGGTACATTTTTGAAGACGGCTGCTTAAAAGATAAATGATGCATGCATATTTTATTTCTGTTTCCAGATAACAAACGGTCAGTATCATGTGACTTTGAAGATGCTTACATGTGTGGATACAAAATGAACACATCTGTCCTTTCCTACCATTGGACAAGGACCAATGAAAGGAGTTATTATGCTGTTACAGGACCAGAAACTGATCACACCTATGCAACATCAAGCAATGCAACCACAGGTCATTTCAAGTTGATAAAAACATAATTTTTCTCCACTAATCAGTTTCAATTGAAGGAAACATCCTAGTATTAGAATCTCAGTTTGCAAGGAATTTTTAAGGAAATACAAGTCATCTCTTTTTTTCAAATCATAATTAAAAATACCTCCTTTGACATGCTAATTTTTGTATTAAACAATTGACTAGAACAATTGACTGTCAATATAATTGACAGAACTGTTTACCGGTACTCTTCTAATTTTGGCGTACAATGTACAATTTTAAGATGTTTTTTTACGATTGTACACAGAGACCAGTAAGAACTATTATCTTAAGAGACCGATTGAAAATATCATTCCGGTGGTTTTTTCAGATTAAAAATGAAATAATTAAAAAGCTCATTTTCGGATGTTAGCTTTAACTTGCATTTGCATTCTACATCCAGCAGTGAATGGATAGAGAAATGCAATTGGTTGTAGACCATCATAATGATATTATGTTTTCCCTTAAAGGGATGGAGTGGTGTTGTTTAGGAGATTTTTTTTTTTTTGTGTGGGGTGGGGGGGGGGTCTTAATATTTAAGTCTATAAATTAACACCACCATATTTTCGTAACGGGGGGGGGTTTGGATATCTCAGTAGAAAGTACATAAGTTATTCAGAACTTTTACAATATTCATCCTGAAACTGGGAAACTTAAAAATAGCATATTTATAGCTCGGATGCTGTAAAAGTATCACGCAACGTTTTTTTAGGAAATATCGTCCAAATGTTTCCATCTCTTCTCCTTTATAAACTCACTAGATCTATTCAGATAGTACTAAGGAAATGAGATGTTATAGTATTAGTTAGTGTACCATATGTTCAACGTGCAAGTGACGTAGATTTTGTGTTAGAAGCCAGTGCTTCTAAAAAATTTTTGTTTCCTGTTTTCAACAGGCTCTCTGTACACTTAAACAAAATAAAATAAGAGTAAAAATAAATGTAACTTCTATCTGTCAATCATGTTTGGTTGCATGACCGAAAGATGGCATTCGTCCGTCACAATGTGAGGATGGTGTGGACTTCGCAGGATGAATCCACGGGCCTGGGATTATTCCCAACAGCAAGGAACATCATGTGGATGATGTTTTGCACCAGTAGTGTCGGGAGTCATCGGAATGTTTCATTGTACCAATGTTATCCCCCTACGGGCTCTACCTTACATCCAAGGTTAACGAGTCCCATCCACCCTGGGTGCTGGTGATTGACTGGTGTTTTTGCTTGACTGGGCTTTGGTGAGGATTGAACTCCAGACGATCAACTTGAGATTTGCTCAGTTTAGACCACTCGGCCACCCTGCACCCAAAGGTGGACAATAAAAGGACTATTTGTGAAGTAAATGGGATTTTATAGTTTAATTCACTTTTAAGGTCCTGCCTAAAGAATTTTTCCACATGTGCTCTTCGCTACAAGGGCAACAAGCACCCAGGGCAATGTGACTTATATTCTGGGAACCAATGGGCACCCCAAACAGCTGGCTGTAAAAACCTGTGTCACATTTTGTTTAATGTAACATCATACTTTGAAATATATTTTTATAACGCACAAAACAGGTGTATGATTTTTAACACCCCCTTTTTCCTTCAATCATTTTCAGCTTTTGATTTGAGTTTGAACCACGGTAAATTTCTCCATGAACTTTATTTTTACCAGTGACAGACTGTGATAATGTGATATTCACATTCATCTAATATTAATTGATATCTATTGCAAATACACATCTGAAAAAAAAAAAGTTACAACAGATTGCAATATATAAACATCAGTCATCTACTTTTTACCTTCAGCTACCTTTTTTTGACGCCATCTTAACTTCATCCCACTAGCCCTGTGATGCAAGTAGCTATTATAAATACTGTATATTTATTTATTTACCATTAAGATACTGTATTGTATGATTTTGTGACAATATTGTACGATTTTTAGAAGTTTGTCTATTCACCCCTTCGACAGCTTCGTTCCTTCGCAGACGCACGTGTTCTTTCTGTCCCCAAGACTCGCACAAAAACATACGGTGAACGATCTGTCTCTTTCTGTGCCTCCAAACAATGGAATTCTCTTCCATTACACAGCCGCAATATACCGGCCATCACAGCCTTCAAAACTGCACTTAAAACACATCTCTTTAAACTCTTACTATCCTGACTGATTCCCCCCTCTGATTGATAAAAGATGCTGCTGGGTAGCTGTCCATGGCTAGACATGTAAATAGTTCTTGAATGTGTAGAGTTAATATACATTTGTTTTGTTTTAGTTAATTAATGTATGTAAAATTTTTAAGTTCATGATTACGTTTGTTAAATTTTATGTACAGCGTGGTGAGCCCAGCCCTAGCCTGCGGTACCACGCTATAAAAAACCACCAGAGGCCTTAATTCATTACATTCTTTGCTTTAAAAAAATCAAGTTATTCGGGGCTGTATCGTTCCTAGTCATCAGCTATTAATATTATTATTTAAAACACCAAAAATTTTATACATTTGAACACGTAAAATTTTTCTTCCCCCTTAGGATTTTATCTTCTTGCAAGAAACCAGCTGCACGGCACATCCACATCTTTAAGTTCTATTCCCTTCACTTCGTATGGTAAAGGATTAGTCTTTTACTACCATGCTTTCTATGAGTATAGAGTGGATGACTTCTCCGGTCGGCTATCCCTCAATGTTATAAATACAACTACAGGAGACCAGGTATGTAAATGGAGCTAAAATAATTTTATCCAAATAACAAGGTCTGACTTTTCAAAATTCGTCATTCACAATAACAAAAGTAGATAATAATAAAAAATAAATTTTCCTCTATTGCACCTTGTTTAAATGCTCGGTTATTTCATAATTTCATGATTCTACATCCCAATTTCAAAAGAATGTGATAAGGTACAGGTTGCGGAATAAGAAAACACTGATTATGACTGCAATATGTTACCTCATAATATGTTTTGTTTATGAATTTTTTCATACAGAGAGAGCTGTGGTCAGGTGAACCAAACAATGAAAAGGAATGGAAATTTGAATGCATCACACTTCCAGAAGGAAACATCAGTATCTCATTTGTGGCCCAGCAGGGTACAAGAATAAAAGCTGACATTGGCTTGGATGATATCATCCTCTTGCATACAAGTTGTGATAATTATTTAACAGGTATTATTTCAATTAGGTCTTGTTTAACATAAGTGGCTGTTTCTTTAATTAATGCAGTTGATAATATGCACAATTCCTTTGTGCTCTGTTACAATTTTGACACCAAATTAGTTAAAACATGTTTTAACTTTTAGAGGTTCGTTGTTGTTTTTGTTAAAATGCTTGATATTATTTTAATTTTATATTTTTAAAAATCAACATGCCAATTTTTTTTTTTAAAGTAATTTAATTTAAATATTTTAAAATAATTGTGTTCACAACATGAATCCTGCCAGATAGTTTTGCCTAAGGACATAAATAAGTTGCTGTAATAATTTATTTTTCCCTTCTTCTAGAAAGTAGACTAAGAAGCTTCAGTAGTGATGTAGCAATGGAGAGTAATGTCTCACGAGGTAAGACTAAGATTATTTAAACTGAAAATTATCAACTCAACTATTTAAATTTAAATGAAGATCTAAATTCTGAGATTTTAATTAAATCTATGTCATAGTCTCCTAAAAGAACATCTAATTCTTAATTCAAATTGTTGTTTATGAAATATATTATAATTACTTATGGAATGAATAAAATTTTATCTTAGCTAACAAATTTTTAAAGCATTAAAATATTATAGTTCAGTTGTATAATAGTAATTGAAATTTTTGTTTTCTTACAAAACCTTTAGATTTACTTTACAAATTAAACCCTTAAAACAAACACATTATAATTAATATAGTCGAATATCAGATATCTCAGCTCACTTTCATTGTTATTTTGTTTTTTAAAAGAGTGCCTGGCCACAGAGAAGCCATGTAGAAATGCAATGTGTCTCAAAGCTGAATTGTTCTGTAATGAGGTGAGGGATTGCCCAGATGGATCTGATGAATTTGAGTGTTAATCCCTGAAAGGACCACTGCATGGACGATTAGTGCATTAATAGCCAACATTTTAAAATGGTGCTGATTTAGATCAAATGAATTGGAAATGAATGCCTGCTACTGTCAAAACTTAAAATGGACTCTCATTTGAGACAGAAAATGATTTAAAAAGGGCTGTGTGATTAGAGTTATATTTATAACTCGTAAATTCTATGCATAAGAAAATAATATTGTCTTTAAATTATCTTGTTGATGGAACAAATTTTGTTGCTTGATGTACATATATTATATTAATGTATATTTATATATTTATATTATATTTATATAATGCTGATAATAACAAAACAAGGAAAATGTTTTATATATTTTTTTAATGGATTGATAAATATTTATGATTAATTAAAAATAATTATTTAAGTGAAACATAGAAGCCAGTATTGCTTTATATTTGTACATTTTATTTTAAAATTCTGTTTCAAATCATATTACTGCTGATTCTTTATACAAAATTTTATTTTATATGGTTACTAAGACTTTGGGAAGCACACTAAAATAGTTTTTTAAAACTATATATAAATTAGAACCAGATTTTATTTTTATTAAAAAATTTAAATGCCTCATTTGTACCAGTTAGTTTTTGCTATATTTCTTTACACATATTTTGAAACAATCTTAATCTAATTTTCATACAGCTAATAAATTAATGTTATCTTATCTTGAAGAAAATATTCACAAAAATATGTTTTTTTAAAAACTTGTACCTGGAATGATATTAAATTAAATGTTGTCAATCTTCACAAAGATAATTTATAACGCTCATAAATGCTAACTGTAGTTATAAAATTCATATAATTTGTAGAATTTATAACATAAAAGTAATGAGCTTAAGAAATAATGTGTTGAAATTTTCTTAAACTCAAAAAATTAAATTTTTACGACAAAATATTTTAACTAACAATTTACGTTATAAACCTCATCACAATTTATTTTAAACCAAAAACATAAAGATCATTATTTAATTTTTATAGGTAAAATAGCTTTAGAAACAAAGTTCCAGACAATAATTACAAAATCTGCCGTGTTCAGATTCGGTGTTGAAAAGTTGAAATATTTTTTAGTTTATTGGTTTTAATGTTTAAATTTTCTATCAAAGTATAAAATTTTATTTAAAAATTTAAAACGGTTCTGCACAGCATACGGCCTATGGGCTGCATGTGGCCTGCCAGCAACCGCTTGGCTGCCTGCGAAGTAAGAACTATTCTTTATTATTAAATTATTATTTTCTTATTAGCTTCCCCCGTCCTTTTATCTTTTGTTCTGCACAAGTTTTTCATAAAGTATTACGGCCCACCTTACATTTTGAGTTGTGCAGGCCTGATCTACAAGGTTTTTTATGTGAGTTCCCGGCATGATAAATAAAAAAACTGTGATTAATTTTTTATGTTATGGTTAAGATACATTTGGGACCTAATTCACTAAGTTAGCCTGTAAATATCAGGATCATTTTTGAAAAAACTGGCTTTCATAATGAAACCATCTATCTCAAAGATGGTTTGTACCATATTGATACATTTCTAACTATACATGTCAGTCAATATGATAAAACTAAACTATATTCAAATCAAATAAAATCTACAGTGTGTCCCACAAAGTCTGAAACTAAATTTGTAATAATTATTTTTATTTATAAATTTAACAGTATTAAAGGGAAATAGTAAATTGTAGTTTAAATTAGAGTTAGAGTTTCTGTCAATAAAAAAAGTATCCAGCTCAGACAAGGGAAAATCAGGGCTTATCACCAATGTTAGTAAATAAAGTCACTGGGAGTTGGAATATTAACAATAAGCCAAGGCATTACACTACACATTACAAAAATTGATCTATTTGAATGTTAATTAAATCTCAAATTTGTTAGCCAATAAAAATGTACTTTCTGGATGTAACTCTAAAAATGTATCCTACTGTTCAATATGTACTTTCTGGATGTAACTCTAAAAAATATCTCCTATAGTTCAGTATGTACTTTCTGGATGTAACTCTAAAAATGTATCCTACAGTTCAATTCTTTTGAACAGCTTGTCAAGATTTACAACTAGTTTGATTAGAATTATTACTTGTTTATTTCTGAAACTATTTCTTTAACCAATGCAAATTTAATTTTGATATGGCAAGTGATTTCATTATTGGTTAAACCAACGTGCAGATCTTAAGATTTGCCTAGTTGTCATTTGTTTGTAGTTTGTGGCCATTCTTTATGGCAATGTATTTTTCACTCAATGATCAGCACTCATGATGTATATTTTATTTTCTAAATTATATTTATGCTCATTTTCTCAGCCTTGGAAATATTTTAGTTGAAATGCCATTACTTAGTCCTAAAAATGTTCAGTTCATCTTCTGTGTGCCAGGTAGGGGTTGGGGGAAGGCTTTGGGGAGAATGGATCATTGGTCTAAAATGTTCAAAGAAATCATGCTAATGGCATCGTCAAACTATGTCTCATATTAGTGTGTATCACACTTGTTCCATTAAGTTCCATACATTTTATATATCATTTGTGTCAACACGTACGTACGGTATAGTAAGAAATATGCATCTAAATGTTCATGCTATTAGTATTGCAAATAATTTGCTTGCCATACATTATGTTTAAAATCATTCTCATCCATTGCAGAGTCATTAAAAATTTCAATACATCTTCTGGTCATTTTCATTTTAACTTGTACAAAGTTTTTATATGACTTCAGCACAGATTTTGTTAAAAAGAAAGTCATCAGTTCAGCAACTCCTGTGACATTTGCAATATGTCTATTGTAATTGTACTACTAATTACTACTTGTAGCATCAAAGAGTTGAGAGAAAATGCACCAATTTTAAACCTTTCAAAATAATTTGTTTTATTTAGTTTTCTGGTGTGGCTAAGTGAAAAAGTAACCCAAAAAATGAAAAAGCAGATATAATTGTTTCAAGTTATTTAATTTTATTTTTAAAAAAACAAACATAGAATTATGAATTTCAATACAAGAAAAGTGACAGACATTGGCCTAGAAGTGTCAAGACCTCAGAAAAACAAATACTTGGTTCAATTAAAACTTCACAGATTGGGTAAAAGACATTTTAACAAAATCAACTCCTTTAGAAAAATCTGGACATGGGATGTAACTCATACCTTTCAAATAAACAGGACATTAAAATTTTGACATAAAAGACCACTAATTTTCCATTAAAAGGAAATTTTTCCTAAGTTTTTCAAAAATAAAATCTAATGTGATTACTATCATCAATTTCCAGTAACATACCATTCAATCCTAATTTGATTTCAATGACTAATTTTAAAATGTGTGTCATGTTAAATTTTATGGATATGTTGCAATGCTTCAGAAAGGTCTGAACAATTTTCAGAAAGGGGGGAGGGGGCACATTTAGGAAACCCATCACTAGAACTGGACCCAAGCAGCGTGTCATGCGCTCATTTCTACAACCACTTTAATATCGCGCTCATCATCTCTACAAGCACTTTAATCAAGTACAGAATAATTGATGGTTAATTAATTAAATGCAATAGTGGAATAGATTAAATCAGCATTAAACTGTTCTGATAAATTCTTTAGCAGAATAAAACATTCAGCAATCAAATTATCAATGTTAATGTTATATTTAATTATTTTTTCTTACTGACATTTTGGTCACATCAATAATGCAGACATTATAGCCTATAATATAATACACAAGTACTCCACCTCAACATTTTCAGTTAAAAAACAACAGTGACTTGAAATTCTTTTTTATAATCAATCAATGAACAGTAAAGATCAATCAATAAGCTTGAAGGGGGCCACATGAGTCAACTTGTAAATTTATAAATAACATTATTTCATGCATAATTATCATAAAGGAATTATGACACGAGAATGAAAGGTTTGGCAAGGCTCTTGGAGACGCTAAGTTTAATGGACATTATATTTTAACTTTAAGCCACATGTTTGCAAGGGTGTGAATTAAAGGTGATCAAGAGTTCTCAGGAGGTGTGAGACGGCATTTCAGAGGGTGGCAAGAAAATGTTGAATCCCAATACAAATTATCATAAAAATAAAATTTGCGTCTGTAGCTAACACTTTATCAGCACACCGATGACTAATTTTAACCTTTATATCCACAGAACGCCAATCGGTTGGTATATGAAAATACAACAATAAAAATTAATGAATTCTAACATGTTTACATCATGGATAAATCTCAACATGGAAATTAAAACAGCTTATTTAACATTTCAAGTCCAATTTTCATCAGATTTAAAGTTTTTTTTTTAACATTGTAAAAAATGGCCCCAGAAGATGAATTAGATAGCAATTTACACGTAATGATAGATAATTGATCAGTTAATTTGCTTGCTGTAGTAATACCAACAGATTCCTCTATATAAATTAGCAAAGTGAAATCAATATCATCTATATGACAAAGTTATTTAGTTCCCCTGTCTTGTATTATTATCTCAGTTTTCACTGGGGGTGGTGGTGGTGGTGGTGGTGGTGTGGTTTCATTCCATGTGGATAGAGGTTATTTTTCAAACTATGCGCTATGCTATCATTTAATTATGTTAAAACCAGTGGCAAGTGCATCGGTAAGACAACAGACACAACATTTAAAAAAAAAAGAGATCTAGTGTTTGTATTTGAAGCTTTACTGAATGGGGTTGTCATCTGAATGGGGTTGTCATCAGATGGACTTACAAGTAAAGATAGAAATACAATAATAATGTAAATAATAATTCAGAAAAAATTGTTAACGATACTAGAAAACTAGCGTTAAACATTACATTGTAATTACAGATAAAAGCAATTCAGCAGTGAAGTATTTCCCTTCTTAAACAGACTGAAGATTTCTGCTGGCTTCCTACACTAAAATTTTTTAATCTATAAGACGCTCACACTTATCAGCAAACATATAACTAAACATTTCAAGGCATATCTAATTAAAAAATAAAAATTGCTCATGAGATATGAAGGAGATGGGAAATGTCCTGCTTGATTTGGTGTGCATTGATCATTAAAATATATCTCCATCATCAGGAGCATCTAAGTCTGTGTAATGAACCAGCTGCCGGGGATCAGAACGATGATACGGTCTAGTTGCCCCAGCAAAGTTTGTTCTCCTGAATGTGTCAGGGCTAGGCCGAGAGTCTCTCACTGGGAAAGGACTTTGGTAAGCTGCAAGAATCAAGAGGAAAAAAAAGAATTATTACAGACTTGAGTTGAGGTTGATCTAATAGAAGTTATCTATCACCGAATGACAGGAAAATCAAACTTGGTTCGTATAAAGTTCAAAAAGTTTTAAAACTGTTTCCAAAACATTAAACTGCTTCCTTCAAAAATACCTTTAACCCACGAGCTGTCATAACAGCCGATGATCTGCCATTATGGATGAGTCTGTGGTGTTAGGGCCGAAATAATCGGCCTCTACTTAAAGTAATATTATAAGTGCCAATCAGAAGTTTACGTTTTTTTTTAAAAAGGGGAATAAATCTATTTAAGGAAAATATTTAATGTGTTCATTTTTTTTTTTATTTGAAAAGGAGCTGAATTTTCTGATTTTTTTTTTTGTGTGTTTAAACTAACTTGTAGGACTCAGTTGTTGGCCCTACAAAAAAACCAACCCAAGTTATTTTAATTATTTGTTGATGAAAGTGAGTTTGACTATTGTTTTTTGGGCATTATTCAAGCTGGTGAAAATTTAGACATACAACTGTAATAGAAGTGGTGGAAAAGAAGGCAATAATAATGAATTTATTTTTTTTAAATATCTTAGTCACCAGAATTTTAATAAAAAAACATTTTTTTTTAATACTACAAGCCCAAATAATTTTATATTTCTAAACTGAAAGAATAATGTTTTATGTGTATGAAAAATTTATTTAGAAGATAAAAGGATCCAACAATCAGTGTGGGTGTGAGTTAAAGAAAGATGAACAATTGCATCATTGTTCTCTGTGTTGAAGGTCAAGGTTATATTCATTTCACACACCTCACGGAATTTCAACAGTCATACCATACAATTCCATGTCTAATTTACTTTCAGAATATTTACACTTCTATGGGTCTTTGGATACATTTTCTACAAGTTTAGGGTATGTTAGTGATACATAGCAAAGTTACTAAACAGAGTTGACACCACAGCACCTTTGTTTTTTTACAGTTCCTTTGCTTTTGAAAGTTCATGGGGCAAAAAAACAATGAAGTAACTTGATAGTTCCAAATGCGACACAGAACTGTACAATTTCTAATTATAGTTATCTTCAACAGCTTTTCGGCAATCCCACAATAGCTTTTTTTATTCTTTCAAGAAAGAATGAAATACTCTGGTTTCTCGGAAGTCTCAATAGCTTTGTTTGTAGTTACCTACCAGTAGCTCCGGCACCATTGCCACCAAAGGCCTGTGGTCTGGCACCTCCGAATCCACCCATGGTTACAGGTGATGTAAAGGCATACTGATCAGTGCGCTGCTGAGCCATCGTTAGTTGGGGTTGAGGAGAAGGGGCAGGGGGTGGTGGTTTGGGTCTGTTGCTGGGATGTTCAGGGAGAGATGGACGTTTGGGGTCTACAAGGTAATTATTGAAGAACTTTACCTGTTAAAATTTCATGAAAATAATAAAAGATTTATTGCAATGCACAAGTAAAACAAAATGTCAAACGAAGCCCCAACAGGAATTTTAAAAGATAGTCTTTAATTTAGCATAACCATAATATTTGTATAGATATACTTGTTGCGTTTTTAACAATACCAAACCTACTTTTAATGTAAACCCTCTCGTCCATTAGGAAACATACACGTTTTGTTTATTTAAATTGATGAACTAGTACACATATTTAAAGTCAAATTTTGTCTCCAACAATAGGGAAATAAATATAAATTCATTTCAGCTTATTTTTAAGAGATTCTACAATCAGTCTGATGAATAGTTTCATCATCCATATTTGCCGATAAACCTCTCCAAGGGCTTGGAAAGCGGTGCTAAATTTTGATGTCTCCATTCAGAGTGACCTTGAAATGAGTTGGCAGAAAACTTGTCGTGTGCATAATGATTAGGCTGCCAGGCACCTTAACAAGCAGAATGCAGCAAAAGCTGATGTGAGGTGGGGTAGGCAGGGCTGGCTGTGACATGTTGTTGCTCCCAAATTAAGCTTTTTATCAGGCTGAGACTGATTAAATTATTTTTTTTTTTACAAATGTTACAACTTATTAAAGAGATCTAGATATCTGAAGAAAAGATAAACATAGCTTTGAATTTAGATTATGCAAAATATTTATTGTTGGTTTGAGATTATTTTTTGTCCCACAAATGTTTGATCAGTGGCCCATTAAGTTTTGAAAATGTGAATACTTGTAGGTCTGTATAAAGTTTTCAAAAAATGCTTAATAGAGGGTAAAAATAATTAGATACAGTAACTAAAACTTAGATTTTTAAACTTGAATCATGGAAATGTTCATTTTAAACAATGTATACTTATTTAAAAGGTTACACATGTGACCACATACCTCTTGTTTGACCTCCTCTATTTTCTCCTGATGTTTGTTGAAGATGTGCTTCCTTACAAAGTCTGGGCCCTTGAATTTTTTCCCAGACAACGGACATAACCACTTATCCTTGGATAGTTCCTGTGTGTTGGCCTGCACAAATTTCTCAACCTCTGTACTTAAGAATTAAGGAATCAAATCTTTATCTCCATCTGCCACTAGTTCTGCCACTTTAAAAAAATGGAAGCTGGCTTGTCCTTTGTTCTATATAAAGATGCGTATTGTTTACTCACACACAGATGGAATTACATACATAGGTGTTAAAACCTTCTTTTAGTACTCGAAATGTTACGACCTTGGTTATTCTTCAAATGTTACGGCTCTCTCTTGCTTTGTCTAGGGTGTATCACTCTTTCACATAAAACGCAAAGGTCCCATGTAACAATATATATATAGAATGTTTATTAGATACTTTATACAACAGGATACACTTCACTCTAACTCCTAACTGACAATCCTCTGACAACTAACAATTCTCTTGCTCTCTGACTGTCTCTCACTGACTCTGACTGACCTCTAGCTAACACACTTCCCTTTTATAATACCCCCACAAACAACTCAGCCTACGCAACCGTTCCACACCACGGACTAACTTTCACGCTCTGACCCCACGACCACAACTCACAAAACACTCCCACGATTAACGACTCCCCCTACACAACATTCACAACAATTCTCGCTCACAACAATAGGTGTGATTTTTATAGCTTTTAATAAGCTTAAAATAGAAACTACATCTTAAAAATTTGGATGGAGAATCAGTGTTTGACCTTTTATATATATATATATATATATATATAAATTTTTACAGAAAAGTACAGGGAAAAAATTGTTGAAAGCATTACAAATTCTAAGTCAAATGAAGGTTCCAGTATTTGAAACAAAAAAATACAGCAATTTGGATTTATCCTGCACACAAAAGTAATGTAATCATAAATAATTCATAAAGCTACTCTATTGATTTATATCGAGTTAAACAAGGATATGCATCAGGATCTTTCTTGCCTATTTGTGTGGCCTCTGTGTCTGTAATTTGTTGAGATGCTTCCAAGAACTGCTTTAGTTTCTTCTCAAAGCTACTCACCCATTCATTTACTGAGTGAGGGACATTTTAAAAACAAACAAAATTATCTTATCTAGTTAATAATGACAGTGTTGAGACTAAGTTGATTCTAAAGTTAACTCAAAAAAAAAACATAATCATCATAAAGTGACACTGAAAACAAAAATATAAATAATAAAGTTGTGACTACAAAAGATTCTTAAAATACCAAAGGTCAAGTTTGTAATTCATATTATTAATGACAACTTCCATAACTCTTCTTCAACATAATAAAACCAGATAAAAGAATAAGCTACATTTTGTAAGCCTTAGTTGGACATCTTAGCATTTATAAAAGTTAAATATGGGTAAAAAAAAAAGGACTCGCCCTCATTTTGGGTAATTTTTCCAGCTCCAGGTGGGGTGCCACGAGCATGCATGATGCCACATCTGTGGGGCATTTCATCTTCATTTGGATATTCATTAGCACTGTAGTAGTCTATGGAATGCACAAGTCTCAGGTACAAAACCATTCTGTCCAAAGCCTGAAAAAGTTGGGAGACATTTTGTTCAAACTTAATTTTCTCTTTTATAAACGTGTTTATTCTTTCTTGTCCTTTGCCTGAAAAAAAAATATAGCTTAAAGTATAAAAAAATCATAAATTACTTAAGATAAGATAAGATTCTTTTATTGATCCAAATAAATGGAAATGTTTTTTGATTGCATTACACATTTTCAGCACAAAAAATAAAACAATTTGAAAACAAGACATTTATAATAAAAATAAACAGCCATTCAGTGAGTTCTCTTAGCAAAATCGCGGACTTATTAGTTCACATTCAAATGTGTGACTTCAGAGGAAGCACGCCGGTAAATTCATACTGATTGGGGAACAAAAGAATTTTTATATCTGTCAGTCCTTGCCATGATGGAAAGAATTCGTCCCGAACGGCCCGATCCTAAGTATCTAAGATGAAGAGGGTGGGATGTATCATCCAAAATGTGTTTAGTTTTACAAAAACATCTTTCTTCAAATAGTTCTTCAAGTGAAGGATGTTTAGTTTGTGTTATGTTCCTAGCTTTCTTGATTAGTCGGTTTATGCGGTGTTTAATATCAGACGTTGAGTTCCAACACCAGCAGGTAATACTGAAATTAAGAAGGCTTCCAATTGTTACACTGTAGAATAAGTTAACGACTTGCTTGTTTACGCCGAAATTGTACAGTTTTTTTAGGTAGAACAGTCTTTGGTTAAATTTCTTATACAGCATTTAACCATGCTCATGCCATGTTAGCTTATTATTAATGGTTGGAGTACGACAAGGCTGCAAGGCTGCCTGCTCTCCCTCACCCTATTCAACATCTTCTTAGAGAGAATTATGTCAGATGCTCTGGAAGCGCAAGAAGGGACAGTCAGCATTGGTGGCAGAACAATCACCAACCTACGCTTTGCGGACGACATAGAACAAAGAAGATCAAGCCAACCTGGTAAAGCGTCTCGATAAGACCTCTTCGTCCTAAGGCATGCTAATCAGTGCTGAAAAGACAAAACTGATGACAAATAACACCACAGGCATCACCACTGAAATTAAGGTCGTGGAGGAGAGACTGTAGGCTGCTTCAAATACCTAGGAGCAATAGTCAAAGAAGAAGGCTCCAAGCCCGAACTGATGTCCAGGATTCCGCAGACTACAACAGCACTAAAGAGGCTCAAGAAAATATGGAATGACAAAAGTATAGCCCCCAGCACCAAAATCAGGCTGATGCGCTCATTAGTCCTCTCCATTTTCCTGTATGCCTGCGAATCCTGGACATTAACAGCCGATCTTGAAAGGAAAATAAAGGCGATGGAGATGAGATGCTTCAGAAGCATTTTTGGCATCTGCTATAGGAACCATATCTCCAATGATACAGTGAAGGAAAGGGTTCGCCGGGCAATTGGGGAGTACGATGACCTACTGGTGACTGTGAAAAAACACTAACTACAATGGTACGGCCACGTAACAAGGAAACAAGGGCTTTCCAAAGAAATAATGCAGGGCACCATAAAGAGGAGGGAGAAGAAGAGGAAGACAAAGAAAAAGATGGGAAAAAGATTCTCACTTAGGAGTATACCCTGTTATTTGCTTTAGTCCTGCCCAACAAGCCTTTGAATTGTTAGTAGTGAATCATTTTTTGATTTTTTGCTTGTATTGTTTTTTACCCTGATATATTTTTTCCTTCAATATTTGTTTAGCTTTAATGAATATCTGATCGTTAATCTTAAACATGTTCTTCTTGTGGTGGATGGCCTCCTTTATTTCTCTGCTCATCCAGGGTTTGTTGTTGAATACTTGGATTGTTTTTTTGGGAATAATTTCGTCTACACAGAACTTAATATAGGAATTGACGGTGTTTGTTAGCTCGTCAATGTCCGGGCAAGTATTTATAAACGTGTCCCAGTCTGTAAATTTCAAGCAGGCTTCAAGTTTTTCTGTCGCCTCATCTGACCACAGTTCAATAGTTTTTGTTTGAATTTTTGTTGTTTTTAAAAATGACTAATAGCATGGCGTTAGGCGGACCATTATGTGATCGGATTCTCCAAGTGGAAATAAAGCACAACATGTGTAGGCCTTTTTTATATTACCATAACACACATCCAGAGTTCGGTCTTGTCGCGTGGGGCAAATAACTTACTGGGTGTAAGTTGGCATGGATTTATTCAGTGATATTTGATTAAAGTCCCCCATAACAAGACGAACGGAGTCTGGATTTTTTGTTTCAAAATCATGAATTACATCCAAAAGTCCCTCAGTAGCCTGCTCCTTGTTAGCATTAGGTGGAATGTAAGTAAGGATGATACAGATTTGCTGAACTCCCTTGGTAGGTAAAATGGCCTTAAAGTAATGCAGAGTAGTTCTATGTCGGGTGTACAAACTATATGTTTCACTGTACTTTTGTTCATGCTACAGTAGTTTTTGTTAATATATATTGGATTTCCCGCTGATGGTTGTTCTATCGGCACGGAAAAGGTTAAATTCGTCCAATGCGACTGCTGAATCTGGTACCGTTTCGATAAGCCATGTTTCTGTCAGGCATATTAAAGAGCTTTCGCGAAATTAATAGAAATTCTTACAGCAACAGTCCAGTTCATCCATCTTGTTACACAGTGATCTAACATTTCCCAAAACAACTGGTGGAAGAAAGCCCCGCTGTCATCTGTTTCTGCATTTTACACGAATGCCTCCCCTTCTGCCCCTCTTTCTTCGAATAGGTCGTGAATCGATCGCCATTTTTTTGTTGGTATGGCGGAAGTTTACAGAAATGGCGGAAGTGACATTTCTTTACTATGCTGAGTAACTTAATATCAAAAGTCCAAATTAAAACCGTTTCCCACAAAAAACTCACGAGAAAATCAGCCTTAGAACATCCATTTGAACTGAGTGAAAATACATATTAAATAAAACGTGTAAAACCGTGAAAAGCTGAAAACATGCACTGGTGCAATCGAGTCGCCTGCAGAGCAGCGCCCCCGGAAGTAAAACCTGACTTAATAATAACATACCTGACTTAAAGATTCATCTTTTTCTACTATAATTTCTGGATTGGAATCTTTTTTGTCTTCTCCTGTTTCTCCTGTTTATTAGATTAAGATGAAGTTACTTCTTGAGCATAACAGAAGAATGAAAGGAAGTTACTTCTTGAGCATAACAGAAGAATGAAAGGAAGTTACTTCTTGAGCATAACAGAAGAATGAAAGGAAGTTACTTCTTGAGCATAACAGAAGAATGAAAGGAAGTTACTTCTTGAGCATAACAGAAGAATGAAAGGAAGTTACTTCTTGAGCATAACAGAAGAATGAAAGGAAGTTACTTCTTGAGCATAACAGAAGAATGAAAGGAAGTTACTTCTTGAGCATAACAGAAGAATGAAAGGAAGTTACTTCTTGAGCATAACAGAAGAATGAAAGGAAGTTACTTCTTGAGCATAACAGAAGAATGAAATGAAGTTACTTCTTGAGCATAACAGAAGAATGAAAGGAAGTTACTTCTTGAGCATAACAGAAGAATGAAAGGAAGTTACTTCTTGAGCATAACAGAAGAATGAAAGGAAGTTACTTCTTGAGCATAACAGAAGAATGAAAGATACAGAACAGAAAATTAAGTACAGATGTTTAGGTTGTTATTGTTTAAATGTCAAAAAGCTATGACAGTCATGACAATGACATGAATGATAAATGTCAAAAAGCTAGACAGTCATGACAATGACAGGAATGAACCACACATTGGTACCCACCAATAAGTTCATCTTCTTCAAAGCTGCCTTCCTCAACTAGATAATCAGTTATATTTTTCAACACCGGATTCTTGGAAACAAAGCCAAACTGTGGCTGAAAATAAATGTGATATATGAACTTCTTTCATTTTTTGAGATACTTATACAAAATATTATTTTAAAAACCTTATTAATGTAAATTTAATATAGAATAAGCAGCTTTCTGTCATATGTGAGTTTATTTATTTTAACTTTCATGGCTCTTATGACATGAAGATTTTCTCCAATTTGAAATTGAACTCTAATTTTTCACTTGTTTAGATATGTTTAAAAATTTAAAAATTCAAAAGACGTACTCCTATTTTTCTATTAACTACACTGACATAGAAAAAAAAATGACCAACCTCTTTTTCCTCATCTTTCTTTTCTTCTCCTGGATCCTCCCAGAGTTTATATTTTTTGTCCAGAATCTGTATAATCTTTGCAGCCATCTTGATATCATTACGCATGATTTGTTTGTGTACCGTTATCCAATTAGCAGCTCTCACACGTTGTTTCAGTTCTCTATTCAATGTGGCGCCAAGTTCGCAATCTCTTAGCTAGATAAAGAAATATGAATAGCACTGATTAAAATAAAACAAAGTGATTACAAGTGCCATCAAATAAAATGTCAGAGATCACGATAGTAAGCTGAGAGTAACTTAATGTTATCGGAGAACCTAAACAGCAAATAATTTTATTGGAAGTTGGAGCAAGAAAACTCATAATATGTCCAGTTTTAACTTTTGACTAAATCAGACCTGTTTACCCTTGAACAATATCGTCTTAAAATCGTATAGTACTTTTATAGTAAATAAATAAACATACTGTATATATAATGTACACAATAACTCCTCATATCTCGTGTCTAGTGGAATCGAGTTACAATCTGATAGCTACCACAAGCTTTAAATGGGTGAAAGGAAGAGGGGGTATTCAAAATCATATAGCTGTTAAGCTTGAACTATAATAGATTTCAAAGGCCCTCTCAGATCCTGTCAAATATTTCTAAATCTAATATTGCTGTGCGGAATAGTTGAGAATGCATTCTCTAGTTTTCTCTGCTGCTGCACTCACCAGCCGCAGTCAACAATAACTCTCCTTAGAATAACAATGTTCTAAGTCGATTTTTTGAAAAAAATGAGTTATTGCTCCTGTGCTAAAGTTAATCAACCCCTCTATCATGGTACAAAAGATGGAACCTTTATAATCAGCTGATTTTGTAGGAAATACAAAATAACAAGGTTCTAACTCGAGGTTGGCCTTTCGCTGGAGAATAACAAGGTTCTAATGCATATTTTTAGTTTTAATGAGATACTATTTATGGTGAACCAATAAAAATTCAGCTTGTAAAATGAGTTCGGTATCGTCAGCCAATCATAAGGCTTGTTATGTACTGTTACTGCAATGGTCACGGATTGTTTACATTCAAAATGGCGAACGCCTCACTAGAAAATAGTTTTTCAAGCTCTTCGTCAAGCGAATATGATAGTGATAGCAGTGAATACTATTATCCATTGTAAAGTGTTTTCACCACTAAGTCTAATAAGAGTCCTTAAAACTGTAAACAGAAGAAAACCTTATACAAACGTACAGATGAAGCAATGAGGTTAAATGACTTCAAAGATTTTAAAACATGTACTGATAAGTTTCAATACCAGAGTGCACAATATTCCAAAGTATGTGTAATCAAATTTACAAATAAGCCATGGGTTGGTTGTAGATTTAGCCATAAGGACATAGCATTTGAAAACATGAGTTTAAGAAAACCTAAAATTTGTGTACCAATTAAAT
Source organism: Lymnaea stagnalis (assembly GCA_964033795.1). Classification (NCBI taxonomy): domain Eukaryota; kingdom Metazoa; phylum Mollusca; class Gastropoda; family Lymnaeidae; genus Lymnaea; species Lymnaea stagnalis. Next base: position 52,981 of record CAXITT010000765.1, on the reverse strand, counting down.
CAACCCAAATATTTTTGCCTCAACCAAAGTCGTCTAACAAAGTGCCTGAAGCTAAGAAAACAGATTTTAGAGACATGCCTAAGGTCATGCCTGATTTAGACAGGCAATACTATAGCATAACAATACTATAACTTAAATATGTAACTTGTAGTATGGTAGCTGGTTTTGAATGGAAATAATGCAGAAACTTCAAGTTTGTGTGTAAACCATGTTATTGACTAATGAATGTTCATGTTTGTAATAATAAATTAATACAAAGAAACTATAGACAAGGAAATATTTTTTGTCTTTATTTTCAATATAATTGTTAATGATTTAGTCTTGTTAGTATTTGCAATCTAAATAATGAATATGTATTTATTCCTGAAAGTAACTTCTTAAATCATAGTCTTAAAAAAATAGAACCTTGTTATTCTAAAGTGAAATAGCATTTTCAGAATTACAAAGTTCTATCAAAAATTTCAAAAATTCATATAAAATCAAAATCAAAATATAGAAACTTCATTTTAATGATCAAACCTTGTATTGACAATATAAACATAAAATAACAACAACTTCCATAAAAATGTTTTTAGTTTATCCATAGCAAACATCAAATTTTCAAATGATCTCGGTTTGATCAAAAGGTCACATAGAACATTGTTATTCTAGGGGGACGAACTGTCACAAAATCAGGTCATACAGCACGGGAAGAGACATGAGAATGGTACAAAGAGCAACGGGCGCCAAAATCAGGAGGCGCCAAAATCATCTTTAGAAAGGACCTTAGTAGTGAATTAAACTATAAAATCCCATTTACTTAACAAAGACAAGGACCGCTTAAAATATTCCTTCTGCTGGTTCGCCCCAGGGGTGTTGCAAAATTTTCTTTATTTTATTTCCACTTTTAATCCTATGTAATATCTTTTGGTCGTGGTGCAAACAGTAACCCACTTGAGTAACTGCTGTTTGCTTCTATTAGATCGCGCTGAGTGGCCTACATAAAAGTTATATTTATTTTTACCCAAACCTTATTTTATTTTGTTTATGTATGCGCTATTTTGAAATTTACTTGTTATAATTCAACACAGGGAGCCCGGTGAAAATATAAGTTTGAAATAGGCGCAGAAAAAAATAAAATTTAGAACCACTGGCATAGCCGAACGAAATATATGCCTTATGCACGTTGAACATACGGTGGACTAATTATTACAGTAACACCTCTATACTGAGTTCCATGTGAGTGTATCTATCTAGCCAGTTCATTTTTTTTTAAATACATGGCAATAATTCCTACAAAACACTGCCATAATATGCTATTTTTGGACTTTCAGGATGATTATTGTAAAACTCTCAGGGCAAACGTAATTTAATTACAGAGGGTCACCAACCAATCATATTTCTCGATCAATTCACTGCTGGATGTAGAATGCAAATGCAAGTTAAAAATAATAACGGAAGATATCATCATCATGTCCCTTAGTCCTTGGGCCGTTGGGGCGCCATAGATGACATGTGAACTATCCTCCTCCATTCACCTCTGTCTTCTGCACTACTGAAGATGTACTTTCTAATTTATTTAAAATTTTTTAATCGAAAAAAAATTAAGGAATGTATATATTTTAAACCAGGTCTCTTAAAATTGTAGTTCTAACAGTTCTCTGCGTACAACCGTGAAAGGCATCTCAAATTCCTACATTGTATGCCAAAATCATAAGGGTAAATAAGTCTGCTAAATATACAATCAAAGACGTAATTAAAAAAAAAAGGCCTCATTTTAAACAAATGTTTGCATCAAATAATAAAATTCTGATTAACATACAGACCCGTATGTTATTGAGACTCCAGCAGACTTCCTTGATATTACATTCTTTTGAGAATGTAACCCACCCTCGTCGGAAAAAGCGGCGCTCTGGCTGAGGATCTTGCAAGGCCACACGTTTAAAGCCTGGATAGCGACGACACATCTAAATAAGATTAAACAAAAATCAAGAGAAATAATTTTAATAAATAACAAACCTAAAAAATAAATATGATTAATAAGATCTCAAATGAATAAGGAAGTGCCATGTCTACTCTAAAGTAATAAAATTATTGATGTTTATCATACGATAAATGACATAAATTATGCTTTGATACAACTATTATAAATATTTTAAGGTTAAAAATTACAATGTGGTTGTCTAGATTATAATTAGACAGGGATTTAATTAAAGACTATCCCAGTCTTATAGCAAGTATTACATCAATTACACTAGTAGACCATTTACAATCTACATTTTATAAGCATATACTGTTTTTGTAAGACTATTTTTAGAAACACCCTGAATTATGTTATACATATTAAGGACTATAAAAAAAAATAATTAAAAAAATAAATTGCAAAAAAATTCTGATTGAGTGTTGCTTTTTAACTTGATAATACTTTAGCTGTGATACAAATAAAAATAACTTAAAAATAATGTGGAAACTATTTAGATTTATTTAATAAAAAGTCAAAACTTACAGCCTCCACTTCTTGCTTGGTGATAGTTGGTGCCAAATTTCTCAGGAATATAGAGTTTGTCCGATGAAGTGGTCGAGGCTTTGGCTCAACAACCTCCTCTTTCTCCTTATTGTCATCAATGGACTGACTCATTTCTTTATTATCACCAGCTAGAAGAAAAATGTGTAAATGTCAGATATCAAGTGACCATTATTGGCTCCCCATACAAACACAAGACATGAATTGCTGTACTGATAAACTATAAGAATGATAAGCTTATTTACCTCCATTGACAACTTTCTCCTTATTATCAGTTTCTGTTCCAGGTGGGCTTGCATCTTCCTCTAGACCTATGATTAAAACATTCTTGTTTTACTAAAATATATTTAAATGTATCTTAAAACAAACTATGGACAAAATGTCCGTCACTAAGAGAATGTCAATGAGAGGACATCTTAAAACCAAATATTGACACAATATTTCTGTCACTAAGAGAATGTCAATGAGAGCACATCTTTTCAAATGATCTACCTGGTGGGGCTGGCTCAGCGTCAGAATCAGACTCAGACACAGACTCACTGTCACTCTCAAAACTGTAATCTGATTTCTTTCTCTGGCTTTTTTTCTTTCTGCGCTGTGCCTGAGAAAAGTGCAGTACTGAACATTTGACTTAACTGTCTTTAGTTGCCAAGATTTAGTCATGACAATCTTCTATCAGATAAGAATTAACCAAACATCGCAACAAACACATACAAATTGTACATTACTCATCTTAAATACTCATTATAAACGGCACCTTTAAGCATTTAAAACAATTAATTTGAAGTCATGGAATCCGGAATATTTAACTGTGTCAAATTTGAATAGATTTAAAGATTAAGCTCTGCTTCTTAATTGGATGAAGAAACAAAATGTTTATTTAAGACCTCAATTTTGAGAATAGTTTTTTCCCCCTCCACCTTCTCCTAATGACATAAAATAAAAAATGTATGATTTGATGAGATGTGTAAGACGCACAAAGTTTTTTAAGCCTCTTCAAGCCTTATTCTTAAATTCTTACACTATCCAGTTTACCAAATGTAATGCAAAAAATAAACCCGGACTGTACCTTTGCCTCTGCAGCATTAGCTTCTTGTTGCTTTTTAAACTCCATTGCTTTCCTCTTCAGCTCTTCCTGTTCAGGTGTTATTGTCATCTCTAATGTCAGCTGGTTTTAAATTTTTTTTGTAAAATTGAATCACTAATTCAAATAATATGTTCTCAATTATCTAAAATTTTAAAAATTGAATCCCTTATACGATGGGCCCAATTACCTACAATTTAATTTTTTAAAATAAATAATTATATCATTAGTAAATGAATAATAATGATTAAACAATAATGATTATACATTATGATATTATTTCATCTGTTAAATTAAACCTCATAAAACTATTAAATTTACTCACATCTTTAGAATCTTTCAAATTTTTTTCCTGATCTCCATCTTTTTCTTCATTGTCCCGCTTGTCACTATTCAAATTATATGTTAAAACAGCAGAGGATATTAAAAGCTCATAACTGTTTGTGTAACTATCATTCATTCTTATCTTTATTAAAAAGTGAAAGTTCTCTTGATTCTTTTTTACTGAAATGAAACTTTAGTGAAATGATAGCAGAATGAAAGTGACTGGAATTTGGTATGTAACAAAAGATAACTTCTGACAAGATCAAATCTAGGCATAAGTTTCTCATTTCAGAGTTCCACTTTGAGATATTTGTATTTTTTCATATCTCATTCAAAATACTTAAATTTTTAAAGTGCCTTACACTTTGAAGATGGTACACACGTTTTTAAATTAAAATATAAAAAAATAAATAAATATTTGAAAGCCTTTTTTTAAATGTATAAATGTAATAAGATATTAACCCATATTTAACACCCTAACAAGAATATTTAAAATTGCATATCAATCTATGTTATCTTATTTTCTTATTTCTATATATTCTTTGTTTGATATTATGTGATATATACAAAGACTAAAATTAAATGTTAGCCCTTAATTTAAATTAATTTACAATTTTGAGTTTATACAGTTACTTTCATTTAGTTTGACAAACATAATCGACAAAAAAAAAAAAATTACTTTGAGTCACTTAATTCACCATCTTCCCCATCTGTTTTCTTTTCACTGAAATTTTACAAAAATTTTTACAAAAATATTAAAACAAAATTAACTTCAACATTTTTACATTTGTTATTTATATTCTGATTTTTAAAAATACAAACTATGAATGTGAAGGTGTCATGTTATTATTTGAAAATTCCATCATCCATTATTTAAAGAAAAACTCCATAAGAAATAGAGACCGTGGTTGTCCATTAAGAAAATGGGAAAAACAATCGTTATACACTTCTAAGAGGCTTGAGTTTGATCACAACGTATGGTGAATTACACTTTACAGTCTAGTGACATTTTACATGTGCATATTTATGTGAACTTTTTATTCCGTGTTTCTGAAATTTTGGTGACTAAAGACCTATTTTTATAAAAAAAATATGAACATTTCTAAACAAAATTAGCAGACTATATAAACATTTTCTTTAATCTGAGAAACTTAAGAATTTTTAATCATTAAACCCCCTGCATGCATTTGCAGATAATTTTCAAACTTGTCCGTTAAAGAAATAAAAATTATTCTGTGTTTTAAAGAATACATGCACTACAATCAATAGTTTTTTTTTAAATATTAACATACAATATGAATCAATGTATATTACATTATCCATAACTCTCGAGGCAACGGATGAAAAAACACCAACAGTGATCTACCTTTTAACTGGGGTCGCAATGGATTCTGAATTCTGACGAGAACGATCTCCAGATTCCTCAAGCGGATTGTCCAGTATTGTGAGATCAAGGTCATTACCTCCCTCAAGAAGAATCACAGCTGTAAAAAAAAAAAACAAACCAAGACACCTTTTCTTTAAATAAAGCTTTTATTTCTCCTCTGGTGACTTTAGAACCAACTATGGCACACTTTCCCCGGATTCAGCATAAAATATAAGGTGAAACCCATTCTTTGAGTTTTGTAGAGAAACTGCTTTATTTTAAGATTTTTTTTTAAAAAAGATATAATTATAGGCTCACGTTGAACAGGATGATCAAAATTTTATTATTAAAGTGGGTTAAAATAATTCATTCGAATTAGTGCTACCTACCCGTGTCTAATCCAATTTTCACCCATATTAGTTTTAAAATTTTAAATAAAAAATACTTCAACCCTATAAATGTCGTAACGGGCGGATAATCGGCCGTTATCAGATCTGTTTACCCTCAAACTCCTAAAATCGTACAATATCGTCTCAAAATCATACAATACAGTAGTGTAATAGTAAATAAATAAAAATACAGTATATCCAATGTACACAAGAGCTACTCATGTAGCGTGTTCAGCGGAATTGAGTTCAGCTGACTTGAAACAAATTGAAATGAAAGTAAATAGTAGATGACTGACGTTAACTGCAAACTGCGGTCACTTTGTTTTACAGATGGTGAAATTTAACTAAGTTTAAACACAAAGTCAGATCAGCATAAAACAAAATATATTTAAATAAGAATTAATTACCGGGTAACAAATTAGGGCGTCATAAATTTAAAAAAAAAAACACCATACCAAGTATTTGAGATTTATTTTTTAGGAAAAATTATCTAATAAACCCCCTCCCCCTGTTGCATGCATACTTTTTTTTTAAGTAAACCCCCCCAANCCCCCCCCCCCCCCCCAAAAATAACAAAATCCATTATATATTATGTTACAATAGACAAAATGTGACACGGGTTTTCACCACTTGTGATTCGGCCAGCCCCGTGGTTCCTAGAATATACGTTGCATTGCTCTGGGTGCTCGTTGCCCTCAGGGAAGGCCATAAGAATGTGGCGAGGAGCAACGGGCACCAAAATCATCTTTATTTTACTTAACAAAGACAAGGGGCGCAATACATTGTCCTTTTACTGGTCCGCCCAGATGGGGGATGTGCATTTTTCTATATTGGTTGCTGTGGCTTCCTCTCAGGGGCGTTGCGAAATATTACAAAATTTTCATATTTTATTTTCACTTTTAATCCAATGTGACAACTCTCGGTCATGGTGCAAACAGTTACCCACTTCAGTAACTACTGTTTGCAGTTACAGATGGCGTTCAGATGTATGACCTACATACACGTTATACTTATTTTTATCCAACCCTTTATTTTATTTTTGAATTCGCTATTTCGAAGTGTACTTGTTAGAATTTCACAGAGGGAGGTGGTGAGAACCTAATACGGCATAGGCAGTGGGAAACAAAAATTTGTAACCACTGGCGCAGCCCAACGAAATTTACTGCACATGTGCTTTGAACATTTGGCAGACTAAACATTACGGTAATTTCTCTACTACCGAGTATAACTAGCGAGTTCATTTGTGAAAATACATCTTAACAACCTCATAACAATAATTTCTACTAAAAATTGGGTGGTATTTTATGTTTTGGACTTGCTCGGGATGAATATTGTAGAATTTTTTAATAATGCACGTACTCTCTGCCGAGGAACAATAAAAAGAAAACTGCCATTACGAAAATGTGCGGTGTTGATTGTATAGATTTAAATATTTATACCCGCGCCATACACAAAATCTCCTAAATCAACACCATTCCTTTTGCCTCTGATTGCAAATCAGAAGTTCAACTTGCAGATTGTGCAGTGTGCTTATGATGGATCCTTCCATGAAGAACGCAACTCAGTAAATTTGGTCTGGTAAGCACCTGCTTTGGGCCGGGTAAAGTAATGTAATGTATTATTCTTTTATTATTATTATTTGCTTAATAGCTTTCCTCAAATCCTATTATTTTTCGGGCCTCACAAGTTTTTCATAAAGTATTAAGGCCCGCCTTACATTTTGATTTGTGCAGACCTGCTATAGACTGTTAACTCTCAATCAACACAAAGATCTCTGAAGTGGTAAATCAGACAGCTTCCAGTAAGACCTACGTTGAACCCAGCATCACCATCAGCGGACAGCGTCTAAACGCGGTAAACAAATTTACCTACTTGGGCAGCACTCTCTCCAGATCTGTCGTCATGGATCACGAAATGAAAGCCACACTCGCAAAAACGAGTACAATAATTGGCAGATTCCGCAGCACTGTTTGGGACATGAGAGGTATCGGACGAGAAATGAAGATCAAAGTCTGTAGTGCAGCAGTCCTCTCGACATTGCTCTATAGATGTAAAACGTGAACAGTCTACCAGCGTCACGCCAAGAAACTGAACCATTTTCACACCCTCAGGAAACTCCTCGGCATCGGGTGGCAAGACAAAGTTCCTGACACAAAGGTGCTCGCTAGAGTGAACAAACCTTGTATCTTCACCACCCTGATGCAGTCTCAACTCAGTTGAATGGGACACATAGCCCGTATGGAAGACCACCGGTTCCCAAAACAGATATTCTTCGGAGAACTCACTTTACCTCCTTGGGATAAAAAAAAAGCGATACAAAGACTCATTGAAAGCTGCCCTAAAGGACTTCAGCTTAACCCTACTAAATGGGTGCAGACAGACCAGGACAGAGCCAGTTGGAGAGCAGCTGTCAAGAAGGGTGCTAAATCTCATGAAGCCAGTAGGATAACCACAGCCCAGACACGCAGGCTAGCCCGAAAAAGCAATATTAGATCACCGACTGCACCAACTATATCCCCTGCCCGAGTGCCAGAGATTATTTATTTATTTAGGCATTTTTTATATAGCTCTTACCTTACAGCTCTAAGCGCTTTACAATTATTAAAAACATGTTACCAATTTAAACTGCTTATGTAAAATAAAAATGAAAAACCAGAGACACTAGAATAGTAACTACTATATTAAAAATGACTATAGATTATTCCAAGCACGGATCGGATTAGCAAGCCACCTACAAGCTCACCGAAACCCCCCCCCGCCCCCCCCCCCCCCCCCCCCCACCAACCAGAAGACTCCATGGTACTAGTCGATTTAGGCGGATGAACAATAGTAGAAGTGATACAAAACTGTTGCATTAAAATCGTTGAGGAGATTAGAGCTGCTTTGCAAATTCTAAAAATATTTCTTTAATGACACCGACTAGATCTAATAAAAATATGTCAAAATCCAAGATTCGAGTGCAGAACAGTTGGATAATGTATTTTATTTTAAAAACCGTCGCTAGTTTTCTCCGTTTTCACAATCGCCGCGGTTCAGATGAACAAGATAATTATATATGTAACATATATGTAATTATATGTAACAAAACTACGTCACACGCTTGGTAGCAGTCAAAGGGGGTGGTGAGTGAAGTTGTCGCACTAGGGCGACTCGTCTAAATATTACTGCTGACGATGCAGCTAACTAGTTCACTAGTGACACACAAAGCAACAATCATCACCATCAATACGATACGTTGCAGTGATAGTTTTATAATCTTTGACACTCCCACCAATCCCCCTACCCATGCGTCTCGTATGCCACAAATCTCTTTAATCAATAACCCCCACTTTTCCTCTCAGTGCGTACATAATATAATGAAGGATGGTCCCAACATTTAAAAAATTACAACCATTTTTCTTGGTCCATTCACTGCCAGATTTTTATCAGAAAGGGCTCAAACGTTAACAACCGAAAATGTATATATTTATTTTTTTAATCTTTACCCATATATTTTTTCACCTGGTTTCTGAAAATTGTATGTAGTTTTGGCGGGCCTCGCGTTCAATCATAAAAGACATCTAAAAATCGTACATTGTAAGAATAAACAGTTCTGCGTTGTACCCCGTTCTGTGGTGTCACGGCCCATATAATCAGGAGTTAGTAAAATCATCATTAAAAATGTGAATTGATTGAATGTATATTGTTTAAGGGGAAATCACTCTATAAAAATGAGTTTGCTGTCTATTTCAGTTACTATCAGTGTGTTTGACATGCTTTTATCAGGGACTTTTTTTGTAAGTAATTGAGTGCGAAATTTTCTCAAATTTGTTCACCACCATAATGCCTGATGCCGGAGAGGGCCCCTCTTTGGGATTTCAAAATTTATACAGAAAATCTTTTTTGGAATTATTTAAAATATATTACGATGAAAGTAAAGATATCAGAGATATTCCACATGCTAGTAATGACAGCAATAGCTCTAGCGGTGATGTCGAGATAAGAGTCAGATATTGACAATTTTATCCCTAAGCTTAGTCGTATTAAGACAAATTTGTTTGGGAAAGGGTGGACGGATTTGATCCCAAAAATCTACCCCTGAGCTATTTATGTTTGCATATGTTCTGGAGTATTAATTGATACAAAATGGATTTAATAACGTCAAATGAAAAGACTTTTTTGAACTCATTTCGTGCTTTCCCTCTTGTATTTTGTTTTACAGAAATTTGAAGGTAATGAATGAAATTCACCAATATCACTATTGTCAATATAAGTAACTATAAATTGTCATTTTCTGAAAGAATATTGCTTCTAGAATATCTAAAACTTGATTTTATGATAGTATTAGCATTTTATCGAGTATTTAGAGTGGGTTGAATGCAAAAGCTGAGTAGTAAAATTTTACTCACTCTGTAAATGTCATGGTCAATATCAACATAAATAATATAAAATTCTTTTCATCCAATAAGATACCTTGTCTGATGTACTTTCAGAAAATGTATACTTGTACAGGGTCTCTCAATTCATTTAGTCTGGAATTTTTTTTCATTTTTGACAAGCATATTAAATTGCTAAAAATGGCTTGAAGCTATAGAACTATAGAAAATTGCTCTTGACAGTTACAGGGTTAAACACTTGTAAAACGCAATAAAAATATTTTATAGACTCTAACACATGTTTTTATTCTATGGAAATTTTGCAATGCAGAGGTTAGAAAGTGGGTGTAGCCAAATGGTTAAGCCCTTGGAATCTGAAGGATGGGATTTGACAGCATCTGAATAATGTGCTGGTTTCGATATGGTTAAAATATTTCAATATAGAACCTTAAAAACATGTCCAACATATCTTGCCAATTTGTTGACACAAAATCCCCCAACAAAACTTTCAACTCAGCTGATCAAAACAAAATCCCCCAACAAAACTTTCAACTCAGCTGATCAAAACAAAATCCCCCAACAAAACTTTCAACTCAGCTGATCAAAACAAAATCCCCCAACAAAACTTTCAACTCAGCTGATCAAAACAAAATCCCCCAACAAAACTTTCAACTCAGCTGATCAAAACAAAATCCCCCAACAAAACTTTCAACTCAGCTGATCAAAACAAAATTCCCCAACAAAACTTTCAACTCAGCTGATCAAAACAAAATCCCCCGACAAAACTTTCAACTCAGCTGATCAAAACAAAAACCCCAAACAAAACTTTCAACTCAGCTGATCAAAACAAAATCCCCCAACAAAACTTTCAACTCAGCTGATCAAAACAAAAACCCCAAACAAAACTTTCAACTCAGCTGATCAAAACAAAATCCCCCAACAAAACTTTCAACTCAGCTGATCAAAACAAAACCCCCAGACAAAGATTGCAATAAGTTGATATGTCCTAAATTTAATAGAGACATATTTTGTTAACACAATGATCCCCAGACAAAGATTGCAATAAGTTGATATGTCCTAAATTTAATAGAGACATATTTTGTTAACACAATGATCCCCAGACAAAGATGGCAATAAGTTGATATGTCCTAAATTTAATAGAGACATATTTTGTTAACACAATGATCCCCAGACAAAGATTGCAATAAGTTGATATGTCCTAAATTTAATAGAGACATATTTTGTTAACACAATGATCCCCAGACAAAGATTGCAATAAGTTGATATGTCCTAAATTTAATAGAGACATATTTTGTTAACACAATGATCCCCAGACAAAGATTGCAATAAGTTGATATGTCCTAAATTTAATAGAGACATATTTTGTTAACACAATGATTTGTAAAAAATGCAACCCACTTGCATCCAGGATCTTGATAAGTGGCTCTGTGCATTCCACATCAACCGATACTCCTTCAAAAAACTTCTTTTCCTTTAATGTTTCAAATACTTTCTTCCTGGATTGCAGTGACAGCCCTATTTCAGTTTGTCTTTTTTCACATTCCTCTGGGTGGTATTTCGATTTAAACCTAATGGTGGTAAAAGTATACAATATTACAACTTAAAAAAAATGAAACTTAAGGAACTTCTTTAGTGAAATGATATTTCATTGAGCAGATGAAGAAAGTTTGTGTATATTCAATGATAACTTTTTTAAGGTAAAAAAGAGAGAGAGAGAGAGAGAGAGAGAGAGAGAGAGAAAGAGAGAGAAAGAGAGAGAAAATAATAATTTATAGCCAAAAAAAAAAAATTAAAATAAACCAGCCTTGTACGACTCTTCAGAATAACTAATCATGTAGCACTCTCCACTTTGTGTTTGAAGACTGACAATCTTAAGTTTAAAAAAACAAATAAAAGAAACAAGCCTTATGCCTATAACATAGAAATGACTTCTGTTGGTGGAAGATGTGGGATGGACAAAACAGCCACGAGAACACAACAAACCACCTGAATTGATACCTGATGATTATTCCAACTCTCTTATGCACTTTGAAATCACTTTCCCATTATTTCATATTGAATTTAATGCACTGAAATCTCTCCACTTGATGTGAGAAATCCATGAAAATATAAGTCCAGAGAATTTTACACCTAGCAACTGCCTATAACTTTGATAAATCTAAACACTGCATTGTGCGCAGTGTGCCCTACCACTAAAATTGAGAGTACAAGATGATGTTCTATTCTGTTCACTGCTGTTGAACAAGAGATATGCATCATTAAAAAAATTCTGATGAACAGAACGGAAGAGTTAATAAATAATTCTGTGATTTTTTTAAAAACTCTTCTGCTCTTTCAATCAGAGAGGGGAAAAAATGTGACTTCCTTCAAAGCAATGTTGTTATTTCTGAAAATTGCGTATCATTAAATGAATAAACCCAATATTGTCTTTTCTTCTTTTCTGCAGACGTCATTAAAAAATTAACTGGCAGACTAACAATAAAAGTCTCAAAAGTAGCAGACTACAAAAAACAAAAACAGGTTAACTGCTTCTTATTGGTAAAGCAACTGTTTACAAATTTAAAACATGCATCAATGAATCCATTAATATCTTACCACTCCTCATCTTTATGGGCCAGGAAAAATTCATTTATCTGCTGCCTTTTGAAGTCCAACTTGTAATCGTCAAATAATTTGATGGCCTCATCTTGAGAAATAGTATCATCTTGCTTGCTAAGAAACTGCTTAAAGGTCATCATTGGGGGTTGAGTTGGGTATTCTGGATCCCTTTATCAACATAGAATTTTTAAAAAGATATATATACATTACGAGCCAAAGTAACTACTGAAAAGAAAAGACGAACATCTGTAAATTTACATCCCATGAAAGTAAAACCATACATACAAACTTTTAGCATGTTTATTTACCACAGTATGTATAACGTAAATGTTTATTATTACTTTGCACCACCTTGCTGTAGACAGTGTTATTTTGCTTACATAGATTTTCAGTCGTAATGCAGGCACAGTTCTTGGTGGATCTTCACTGTTTGACACTCTTCTTTAACATTCCCCACCTGTAGGCATCAGGTGGCGTAGGCTCAGGAGATTAAAATGGGTATGGAAGTCAGTACCACATGAAATAATTTCAATAAATAAAACTCACCCAGTATCCCTTCGATCTCCAAATCCTAATCGATCAGGAGGACCATTACTGACTTCCATGCCACGAGGGTTCCAATTTGATCTATCTGCTCCAGGGGGCCCATTGCTGACCTGGAAGGGGCTTTCATAAACACCGGTGTAACCACCTTCGTCCCAGTCTCTCCGCATACGTTTTGGTGGATGTGGATTGGAGTCGTATCTTCCAGGACTGTAACGCTCTCTACGGCGGTCATCGTATGGCCGTGAATATGTGTCTCTCCTATCCCTCATATTGCCACCTCTGCCAGACCACATATCCCTTCTCATCCCTCCTCTGTAAAGAGAAAAGCAACACTTTCAGTGTTTATAGCACAAGGCAGACAGTTTATGATATTGCCCTTAAGATTAAGTTTTTATGCTAACATCATGCAAGACAGTGTCAAGAGTAACATTCCAACCATTAATAAAATATTTTAAAATACATTTTTTAAATTAAACATAAGGATTCCATTAAGCTATTCATGATTTTCTGCCAAAAATTCTTTTTTAAAATTAAGCTTGTAAAAAGTATTTATAGAAGTTAAACATTTCCTATCAAAACTTTTACAGTAAAGAAGCAGCTTTTCTACTTCTTTACACAATTAAAAAAACTGGACAGATTCCTTCAGAAATGCATTGTAAATATAAATACCAACAAAATAAATGTATTCATTTCACTACAGAAGAAACATTAAAAACAACTGTTTATAAGGCACACATATTTTATAAGTGTTTGTTCAGCGTTAACATTTGTGTGTGTTTAAAAACATAATCTCATTAGAGTATTAATACATTTATAATAATAGCCAGTGTTTTTTGTGCAGGCTGTAATGCTTCATGCATTGTTTTTTTATGTGTAAAAATTAATAGATTATGTCTATGTCATAATGGATTTGCTGTTTCTGTTGCAAATCATTCTAACATGTTCTTAATAATAATTACTCTCTGAGTTGAACCTCTGGTCAATTTAGTTTAAAAAACATTGAATTAAAAAAAATATATATTCATTCACTAACGGTTGAAAGCTGCAATGAAACATTTTGAAAAAGTAATTGCAACATTTTTTGTCTACAATAAAGTAAAGAAAAGCAAAACATTCATGAAAGAAACTGTTTAGTGATGGTGAGTACGACCCATGACAGCTACATAGGTAACAATCATACTCACGAGTTGCCCCGCCACCCGCGTCTGAAACAACAGAAAGACGCATTACGGGGCATTGTGGCAACAGAAATGTCAAATACTTTATCTGCAAGCATTTTTATACAGATCATATTCAATTTAATGGGTTTTTTATTTATTGAAACAGTTTAATGTTTGACTCTGAAAGGTCAAGTATTTAACTTTTCAAATAATGTCATGAAATGAAAAATTTCTATTTTATTTCTTATGAAAATGAAGTTTAGGAGTTTCACCAAGATTTCATTCAGCTATTAGATTAAAAGACACAGACTATAAGCGAGACATGTAGATTGAAGATTTTATTTAAGAAAAAGAGGAAAAGCATATTTTGCCTTTTTCTCCTGATGTATCTATAGAATACTTAGAACATGCATAGTTATCACCAAGTGCACAATACACAAGGGAAAGAAAATGGGCAGGCACTCAAAGCAATTTATAAATAAGACTAGTCAGGGGAAATCTTGTCTTTAGCAATAGACATAGAGAACTTCCTGTTCTGAAGATATGAGCTATATTGACTTTGAGATCTTCTAAACCTAAGTTGTTGTTTTATAAAATATGCCTGTTGTTTAATGTATTGAGTGTCTTAGTCTGCTGAAGAAGGCTTCTAGCTGAAATGTCCACTAAATTGTCTTGTCTTTTATTTTCAAGCCTAAACATATCTTGTTCTACTATTTATTGAATAGCAAAAAACTAAATAATTGATGAACTTTGTTGGTGCCTACAGCATGGCTAATTATTTTCCATATCAATACATCAGTTACTGCAAGGGTTATAACCCAGGAGATGGTCTTTTGATCAACTTCAATAACATAAGCACATGTGTTATAAATGGTCCAATTAATGGCTAAGATGAGCTTAAATAGGAGAGTGATATCATTATTTTAACTATTGTCACCATATTGGTATTGATAAAAATTGATTTAATAAGAGTTGTTTTCTTTGTTGTTGCTATTTTACCTGAATGCTTTCCATAGTAAGATAACTATAATTCAAAAAACATAAACCGTAACTTCTAGAAACAATTTGCTTGGACTCTGGTCAGCTTTGATACATCCTACATTTTTCTAAATACTCAGTGGCATTTAATCATTTGAGTCAAAAGTTTGAATGTGGTAGTAAGTGACAACTTCTGCACTATGTAGTTAAAAAACTATGCCAGAAGCATTGTAGAAAAAAGAAATAATTTCAAACAGAAGGAAACAGCTGACAATTTTGTCATGAATCCATGATTTATAACAGAGGTCTCAAACTCGCGGGCCACAAGACGATATTTTGAAGCCCGCTACCTGACAGTAAAGTTTAGTGTTAATGCAGCCCGCGCATTTTCCCCTTTCTCATATCTATAATGTGACTAGAAGTTTGTTTTTATTTGAAAGCATTTGATGAGACAAACATGGCCACAGGGCGATTTAGAGAAAACAAGCCTCGAACATTGTATATACATATATCAAAAGTTTCAAAGTCAGTGGGTAATGCACAACCATAATTGTGTAAATTGTAGCAATCTAGTGTGTACGAATGTCGAGTGAGGGAAATTCCGAACCTGTTTGCTTGATCACTTTCAAAATAGGGTAAGTCAATCAAAAGATTAAAATTATTTTACCTACAAAGGCATCTTCCTTCGCATCAATAATTCATAAATATTTCCTATTCCTCGTTTAGTTTAAACGCATTTAGTTTTAAAATCACTATTGGGAATCGCCATATTTTTATTTTTAATGTATGCTTTTTCATCTTCGTTTACTAGAAGCTCATTATTTTCATAGCATTTATTAGCTAAATGGTTTGACTTTAGATCACCGGGAATTTTATTTTCTTACCAAGAAGATAATGCCGATTTCAATGATAGGCAATGAGACGGCCAGGTGTACTTGTGGAGTTTAAAGGTGAAGCGAGGTTCATATTCAAGTTTTAATGTCTTGTTGGCCTAATTTTTGGAACAAACTAGCGTAAGTATGTGCAGTGATTTGTTATGGTTTTGCCAAAATTAACATTTATTTGTTTGCTGTAATTAACATATATTTGTTTGCTGTAACTAAAACTGTCGAAAAATATTTGTTGATTCTCAGCCAAAAGGTCATTGTTACCAACCGTCTCTTTTCAGCTTTGATGATATACGACAAAAACCATTATGGAAACATTACATCATTATTTCAAATTATCGAGCAATATATAGTTCATACGTCGAAAATTACGTCATTATTGGGGAATTCACTCTCTGACAAATGCAGCCTCATTTATTATGTGGGTTTCTAAATCTCCCTAAGAGCAAAGAAGAAGCGCTGCCAGGTCTATGGTAACGAGGAACAGGAGGCAGTAAGTGGGGCCTAGTTCTTGAGAACCCTTAATGTTTTAATTTGTTATTAATAAAAGTTTAGCGGATTGTAACAGTTGTACTTTATTGAATTTGTAATCACTTTTTTGTGGAATACTTGATGCAGCCCAGCCTCACCCAGACTCTACCTCCTGCGGCCCGCGGATAATTTGAGTTTGAGACCCCCGATTTATAACATCTGCTTGTTCACAATGGATGACAAGATAAACATCTAGACTTTTATTCGTTGATAAGTAATAATTACAATTAGAGAAATAATTTACAAGGTTAAAAGTAATTAAGATTTTAAAGCTCTAAAGTTGATAGCTTAAAGCTCCAAGGAGGATCAAATAGAAATTCCATTAGTTATTAAAATTTATTTTAAAAAAAACAAAAAAAAAAGAAAAAAAATTTGAATTCTGAAATCTTTCTTTGCAAAAGACTTGGACAAAACTAAACAAAACCAAATATAAGAATAAGACATTAACTAGGTTCTGCAACAAATAACCAATGTCTATTAAATATTTAAAATTAGGATAATCAGTTAGGCTCAACCCACAATTAGTCTGGATTATTGACATCTTACTGTAATTAATACAAAATTAGATAGAGAGCGAAATTAAGACTTTTCACTTAAAAGTGTCCATTTAAGTTGTGATATGTATTTTTAAAGATAATATTTTACTAATTAAGAGGTACTCCAATACTAGCTTAGCGTCCAGTATAAAATTGCACACTGCTTGAGACCAATTTATCACAGACCAGTGGTATCTTCTATAGTTATTTGTCTGAGAAATGAGTTGTTTTGCGTCATTTCTAAAATTTGATCAACATTTAACTTTAAAAACTGTTACATAGAATAACAATAATAAAAACATATTAGGCACTTTTATTATATATCAGAGAAGACTGAAAATGTAATCAGAAATGGGCATCCTCTATTAAAATTGTTAAATTTCAATAAGTATTTTAACATGAAACTTCTTTTGCGACAATTTGTGCTTTCAGTTTTTTTTTTAAATGATTTATTCTGAATTTGTAAAAAAAATAAATAAATAAATTTAAAAAAAAAATAAATAAATAAGTGTTTTCAAAGTGACACATAGGGCCCCTTAGACTAAATTACACATCGTAAATACAAAAAAAAAGACACATGAAAAAGAATAGTTAGTCATTTTAAAAAACATTTGTTTTCAGACACTACATGATCTAATGTCAATGAATGAATTCATTATCTTCTAATTTAAGCTAACAAAACAATACTTACTGTCCTCCTCTCACAGCAGGTCGTCTAAAAGTGAAAAGAAAACGGCAATGAAATTTCTCTATCTTCCAGTAGAAACAAAACAAATTATTCCTTCTATTCAAAAACATCAGTTAGTCTGCTATAAATGATCTTCATATTTTGTAACAATTAAAATATAATTATAAAACCATGGCATGTTATATTACTCTAGGGAAGAAAAGTAGGTGGAGGAGAAATTGAAAAGTTAAGAAAAATGTCCCAATAAATATTAGTTGAGGAAGGGATAATGTGAAACAAAAACAACTGATGGGAGTTTGAGTTGCAAATCAGGAACATATCAGATTCATCCACTGACCATCCCCATTTGATCCTCAGCCATAACCAGGAAAATAAAAGAAGAAAATATCAATTGCTTGAAGTAGGATGAATTATATGTTACCTGTCATCCCAGTTTTCTCTGCGCCTGCCATCACTTCTACGATCATAATCATTGCGCTCACTCCTGAATTTATCTCTGCCTTTTTTCCTCTCAAATTCATCATCACTATCTGCCATCCTGAAACAAGGTTCTCTGAATTTCTTGAAATAATTTTACCTGTGTAGAATGAAGCAATGTCTTCTTGTAAATTATGTATTATGTGTAATTCAACACATTTTTCTAAAGACTAAGTACAAAGTGAATTAAAATAAATATTTAAAACTGACTGAAAAGAATTCTTAAGATCAGATTGGTTACACTTTATATAGCCTCCTAAAAATGATTAGAACTTCTCAAAAACTTAAGCACTCTGTTGTAAACAAGTCAAAATGATGCCATAGAAATAGCAGGCTAAATTTAGCCTACTTCATCCATTTAATATCACACTTTGTCGTCAGCATGCTTTTTAAGTTTTAAATATAGGTTAAAGCACTGCATTCAAGCCTAGTAAATGAGTGAAATAGCAAAACGAGTTATGTGGAAGCTTGAATTAGAGAACAGGACAAAAATTAAGGACGGTAAAGCCATCTTCAGCTAACAGTAGAAATGAAGATATCATAAAGAACAGAGCACAGTAAACAACTGTGTCGCCGGAAGTGGGAACACAGGAAGCGAGAGAATATAAATACTGACACTGTGAAAAATGAGGTCCACAATAATAATGGACCAGAATATCCAGGGATACACAAACACACAGCAATAAGAAAATAGATAAAATACAGGGAAACAGAGAAACATCAGTAGGATATTATTTGATTAATACCATATGGAGATATGGTGCCAAACAGCTGAATAAATTTATTTTCCATTTTAACCCTCTCTGGTGTGTTACTGCATGAAATCAGTGCCGTAATGGTTACATCCGATGTACCTTTATGTTCTTTTCTGTTGAAATTACATGTTCAGTAAACCTATCAGCCAATCTTCTCCCAGTTTCACCTATGTAACTAGATTGGCATCTAGGGCACACAATCGCATATATTACATTACGGCTGACACAGGTGAAACCCTCTTTAATGGTAAAGGTACCTTTAGGGAGGCTAATGGTTTCAGTTTGGAGTGTAAAGGGACAAGTCCTGCAACTGCTTCTTAAACATGGTTTAGTACCAACAGAAGACAGTTCAGATCGAAGGCGACTATGAACCAGAAGATCACCTAGATTTCTGTCCCATCTAAAGATGGAGGGAATCAGAAAACCCTGTTGGTAACGGGGTCAGCAAGAAGTATGCTACGATTTTTTAGGAATATTTTTTTGGCAGTTAAATTGTGAGGGTGGTAGGTTAGTAATAGTTTGGTACGATCTTCATTGCTGTTTTGACAAGCTTTGAAAGCCTCTTTTCGTGTGATCGTGCTGATGCGACCTAGTACTGAGACAAGAATAGTTTCAGGATAGGTTAACTAATTATAAAAAGTGTTGGACTGCGATAAAGCTTTAAAATAGATTAATGAGACACAAACAAATTGTATCAATAGAACAATTTAAGTTACGCTTTAATAATAATTATACATTATACACCATATCTATGGTATCGTCCTTTGTTAGGCAAGGTTTGAACGAGCCATAACTTAAAACAAGAGATTAATTTCTCACAATAGATGCCAGTGCGTAACAAGTGTATAAGAAAGGCTTATTGGGGGGCACTAAGGTGGTGCATACGACACCTTCACTCACTCAATGTTATAACTTATTATTCATTGAAATCATGGACATGGGTGTGCCAATAGATCAAGTGTAGGCAGTGGCCTTTAGAAGGGAGTTGTGAAGTGGGAAACCCACCCCTGAAATCACTTTTTTTCAGTCAATGTATGCAATCCACACCACTTTGAGTTTCTTTGTAGGACTCTTTCCCCTTTGTATACTTGTGGAGTTTACATATTAACTCTTTCTACCCCGGATCAACTCATCGTCAATTTTAAATGAGGTTTCGTCGATGCATTAAAAAAATCTGTTTATTTCGGTTCTTTTCTTAGCTATTGGTTTTTAGTTACTTTTAATCAAATCTAGAATGATTTCCCTCTGATAAACATGCGGATTTTCTTTCATTCAGCAAGATGTAAATATAGAACAAAGTGTTTAAAGCGGTTGTTTTGATTATCTGTTTTATTTCTGTTTACAAACATGAAATCTTGACCTGACCCATCTGGCGATCGATCTAATGAAGGTTGAAAATATTACTATGAATACAATTAAGACAATTATTTTATGATTTCAGATGCAGAGGCTGATTCTGATGAACTAGAAAAAATGAACCGATGTAATCGGGATAATAATGGTACTCCTTTGTGATAATTTCTAACTGCTATTGCAAAAACTCATCCAAATTCATAACTTAAAAAATGTAATATTTCCGTTTCTTAAATCATAAACTTTTTTAAAGTATTTATCTGCTATATATTATACGCCTACCCTACTCCCTTTCACGCTAATGTATGTCATAGCGAGAATCGCAGATTGCGCCAAAATTTAAAGAAACGTAAGAGTTTTGGCGCAATAGGCGATTCTCGCTATGACATACATTAGCGTGAAAGGGAGTAGGGTAGGTTTTCACGCTAATGTATGTCATAGCGAGAATCGCAGATTGCGCCAAAATTTAAAGAAACGTAAGAGTTTTGGCGCAATAGGCGATTCTCGCTATGACATACATTAGCGTGAAAGGGAGTAGGGTAGGCGTATAATATATAGCAGATAAATACTTCTAATGTGTTTGAAAGTTATGGAAAAAAAAATCATGATCAAAGAATAATACCACAATCACATTTATCGGAAAAAACCCAAGAATCAGTTGTTTTTAGTGTGTTGTTAATATTTCGATATAAAATTAAAATTAATTTGTTCTAAATATGTATTGGTGGGAAATCCCATGAGAGCACCGAAGAAGTGGTGGCATTCGAAAAAAAAAGGGGTTTGGCAAAAGGAGAGTAACATTTGACAGATGGCAGTAGTTTATGTTAAGCCCTGCAGCAGATCAACAATGTGGGAACATGGGGCGACATGAAATCAGATACAAACTTCTCTTTGCGGCTGCTTATCTGACCTAAAAATAAAAAAGGGGGTGGGGTGTCGTTTTGTACAGGTTTAATTACTAACGGCATTGTGAAAGATTAATTTGGAAATGTAAGTACGGTAACTTGATTTGTAGCTAGCTGGTCATAGTAAAAATTAGTCCATGCACAACGAAGTGACTGGTTTAAATGAATTAGATATGAGCCCCATGTTTTAAAATTACTGCCTTTTAAAGGATGATAATGAGACAGGAGTTAAAAAGGTTAGATTTGGGCTACTAAAGGTGTTGCAAATGACTGGAGGGAATGCGAACCATTTCAATTTTTATCAATTATGGGAGCAGAAAGTAGGATAACAAGCTGTGGAGAAATTCTGAGAGACAGTAAAAACAATTTAAGAAAGCATTTTTATTTCTAAAAAGATAGAGCCAAAATGGCTAATAAAAAAACGAAAAGTTACAGAAGAGACCTGAATTTTTAAAGCTTCTTGGGAAGAGAATTTTTTGTTTTCATTGTTTAATGAAAAGCCAGTGTATTTGATTTGCCAGAATTGTCTGTCTGTTATTAAAAAAACCAACCTGCAGAGACACCACAAGTCAGTGCATGCAGATTTTGAGAAAGATTATCCGATTGGAGCAAAGTTAAGAGGCAACAAAGTTATTTCTTTAAATAAAGAATCTGAAAGGCTAGCGAAATGTTTTTTGTCTAAATTTGAGGTCAAGCAACTGCTACTAAAACATCTTTTAACTTTGGCTGGATATTAGCTAAGAAGCTGAAAGATGATACACTGCAAAATGTTATGGATAGTGTGAGTGGTCAAAATTGTTAATTTCATTCTTTCTAACCCATTAAATCACCAGCAGTTTAAGACTTTGTTAGAAGAATATGAAGGAAATTAATGAGAATTTTTTCTTCATACTGATATTTGTTGTTGGAGCAAAGGGAAAGCTGGCAAGATTCTGGGATCTAATTGAAGAAGTGAAACTGTTTCTCAGGACCAAAGCAAAGGAAGATTTGTTTAATTATATGGAAATGCGTGTCTATAGTAAGGCTAGTATTTCTAACTGACATCACAGATCACCTTAATAAATTATATTTAAAATTGCAAAGACGTGTTCAAATTTTACCTGCTGAAATAAGCAAGTGTTTTAGAATTTAAGCTGGAGATATCCCTTACTCAACTAAATCAGTAAAATTTCACGCACTTCCCAGCTCTTGAAAAGGTTGCACAACAACTCCCAAAGCTGGTCACAAGAGAGAGATTAAATCTATTATTAGAAAAGTTGTGGTAAAATATCAATGGTTTTAAATATATTCTCAATCTTACTACTGTTTTGCTATTTTTTGAAAATCTGAATTGTAGCCAAAAAGATGAGTTTATTACAAGGAGATGAAGTGCAGTGCAGTTTCAAATCATCAAGATTCAGCATACGAAGTGGTTATGCGCAGCCGACTGCGTATAACCCTGAGAGTTATACGCAGTCGGCAAGTCACGTGACGTCTATATTCTTCCTGTTTTACAATATCAATCGATAAGGGTGGCTCGTTATCGGGGTGACTGGGTGGTCGAATGGTACAAACTGACCAAACCTCAAGTTGGTGGTCTTGAGTTCGATTCCAGCCAACGGCAAGCCAAGAATATGTGTTATGTTTGTTCTCGAGAATGAAGCAAAAACAACTAGGTAACTTACTTTTGTTTTGGCTAAACAATGTTAAAACATGAGAAGAATTATTAACTTGACCAATGTAATGTTAATAATGTTATTCTTATAATTATCAAATATATGTTTGTGCTGTTAACATATATTTTTTGTTGTTAACTAATTTTGTGGCAGATAAAATCATGTTTCTCTGGTACAGTAATAAATAAAATCATGGGTTGAGAGTAGCAGTAAAAAAATCGCTGTAGGGGCAGGGGTTCTGTAGAGTGGGCACTGTAAGTAATACTTTCACAGTTATAGTTTTCATGGAAGCTGAAAACTGTTACATTTAGGTCATCAAAAAAAAGAAAAAAAAAAAAATAAAAAAATAAAAATCATAAATAATAAAAAAAATTTAAAAAAAAAAAAAAATATATTTCCTGAATTAATAAGAAAAACTAACAAAATAATAATAACAACAAATAAAAACCTAATAAATCAAAATAAATAACTATTTTCACAGTTATAGTTTTCATGGAAGCTGAAAACTGTTACATTTAGGTCATCAAAAAAAAGAAAAAAAAAAATAAAAAAATAAAAATCATAAATGATAAAAAAAATTTAAAAAATAAATAGAATGTATTTCCTGAATTAGTTAGTAAAACTAACCACATAGTCATAGCAACATATAAAAACCTAATCAATCAAAATACATAACTAGACTTAGACCATGGAAATGCCTTTTAAAAAATCTTAGACTTAGACTCTAAGAAAAGTAGAATTTGACTTATACTTATAATATATAAGATACAAGCAATACTACTAATAATAGCACTAATACTAATACTATTGCTATCATCAATTTCAATATTAATTAAAATTAATTCAATTTTAACACATTAAAAATTCTAGCTCAAAACAACCCGTTATGCAGCTAATTACGCATAATACTTTTTTAAAATTGTTAACAAGCGATTGATAACCTTATTTGGCTAAATTCCTAGCCGACTGCGTATAACCCTGAGAGTTATACGCAGTCGGCTGTGAATAACCCTCAGGGTTATGCGCAGTCGACTGCGTATAACGCTTCCCTTCAGCATATTATGGGACTTTGTGAAAAACATAAGATTGCGTTGCCAACTTAATTCCAGATGAACCATGTTTCTTCAGATGAATTTCCACAACAATCGAAATGCAAAAGATATTGATGATTTTTGGAAGCACCTATGTCTGTGAAGCTGGATTCTCTATAATGTCCAAAACCAAATAAAAAGCGAAAAGCTTTGACTTACGAATATTTAGCAAATTTAACAAGGCAGCAGTTACTGAATACTATCCGCGAACTAAGAAGATAACAAGTTAAAAGTCAAAGCCAAATATCGCATTAAAGATGTGCAACATGTATTATCATTGAGATGATGCTGCTAAGGGATAGACTATTCTTTATGCATATGGTAAGAAGTATGAATAAATTTCTTTTCAGATATCATGAGACTTGTTAACTCTCGAATTCCAAAAATTTTACAATATCATCTCAAAATCGTACAATATAGTCATGTAGTACCGTAATAGTAAATAAATAAACATACTGTATATATAATGATTAATGTATACAATAATTACTCGCATTGCGTGTCTAGTGGAATCGAGTTAAACTGACGTCAAAAACCGGAACAACTGGATTTTTTCTTGGCCGACGCTAAAGTGATAGATTACCTTTGATAAAAAAGTGGCAGGCGTCACCATTGTTTACCAAGTCACCAAGCTATACTAATTTTAATAAGCCACAACTAAAACTCTTCATTCTGAATATACACGGGTCAGAATAGCCGCAGCCATAATCATCTCAATGAATGTGTTCTGTCAAATTTCGCATTTCCTAACACATTGACATGAGGGTAAGCAGTCGACTCGACTCAGTCTAGACTTATGATTGCCTAAAATTTTCTATCATATAATTATATCACTATATTTCTGATATGGCAACACTAAAAGTAAAGTGTGGCCCTTAGCTGCTGGTCCTTCCACTGACTTTTTTCGCTAATTATATAAGGAGAAATGATAAAGATCAGAATGTTCAGACATTTTTAATGCATAGTCCTATACATTGTAGATTGAGAATGCATACGATAAGTAAACTTACCAACGTTACTTGAAACTTAAAACAACTTTTTTTCCATGTCAAGTTTAGTCAGCCATGTTTAATGTATCGCCGCCAGATGACGCTTCTTAGTTGCGTGCGCTTTTAATTAGTCCAAATAACGAAAAGTGTCTTCTTTATTTAAAATAAGAAATATTTGATAAGTTGTTTGTGTTTAACTAAAATTATTTTCTAGACTCAATTTCTATATCGTTAGCCATAGATAATTGCAATTTATCTTGATGTCTCAATAATGTTTATTCATTCCTTTAACTTAAAGATAAAAACTAGGATGGTTAACAGCCCAAAATAAGAAGAATTTTCTAATTTTAAAAAAAATTCAAATATTTTTTTATGTAAAAGATATTCAAATAAACAAGACTTTAACGTAAATTGTTTCTAGGTTGGTCTATTGTCCCTGCTCAATTCGTTTAGTTGATGTTAAATTTAACGTGTCTTTACTGTTACAGTAGAGTAACCAAACGTCCCGTTAAAACGAGATTGTCCCGTTTTTTCACGATCGTACCCGGTTTCCCAAAAAATTCTCTAAGGACGCCTGAGCCTAAATGTCCCGTTTCTAAAACCAAACACATTTTCACATATTAGATAAGAAGGATGTTTTAACAATGGCTGGGACAACAGCCAAATATCCTAAATTTAAATCATATACTTGATAAATTTAATTTGTTGTGTGGTATTATGTTGTAAGATATGTATAAATAAATAAGTATTCACAGCAAAATTATTGTTTTCGTACCCGGGTCCCATTAGACTCAAGCAGAGGCGTAGCGAGGGTGTTTGGCGCCCGGGGAAAAGATTTGCGCCCGGGGAAAAGATTTGCGCCCGGGGACAAGATTTGCGCCCGGGGACAAGATTTGCGCCCGGGGCAAGATTCGCGCCCGGGGACAAGATTCATTTTAAAGCGCTCCTTTTTCTTTTTTTTTCAACTCTCAAACCCATTATTTTCATCAATAAAATAATATCAAAGCACATTTTGGCGCCCCTAACTAGCTGGCGCCCGGGGACATCTGCCCCCCGTGAATCCCCTCGCTACGCCTCTGGACTCAAGCTATTCGGATGTCATTTGTGCTAGTTTATTTTAGTTAAACTGAAGAATTAAGTTTACAAACATATAGTCCATTCAATTATCTTTCATTTGATACCTCACTTTGTCTTACAAACCCAACAATAATATTTTAAATAGTTTTGAGTCTTATGGGACCCGGGTACGAATGGCGGCGCTGCGTGTCTGGGGTCCATTTGGACTAATTTTGACAAACTCAACAATAATATTTTTAATAGTTTTTTAATCCCAACTTCTCACTTATGGTACCCGGGTACGAATAGCAACTTCGTTTATGATTACAGTGGTCCTAGTCGATTTCGACTGACGAACTTTATGTACCCAAGTTGAGAAGAGTGCACTGCATACAGAAAAAACCAGTAACATATTAATGAGTTTAAAAAATGCACCCGTGGCACGGTCCAGAGTGCACTTTTGTGAACCACTATTGAATGCTATTAGAACATTGCAGATAAACAAATAGACGTTGCATAAATTACACAAATAATATAAGTTAAAAAACAAAGACACACAGACTTCACTGCCAGTTCACTGTTATAAGATGTGCTGGAGAAACACTTGCTGGTAATGTTGTTTTTGTTGATTTAAAAAATAATACTAATAATATGCTATTTGAGATTCTCTGGTGCCAGGAAATAAACGTAACTCTGCATTAAAGCAATACTAAATAACAAATATTTTTAATTAGGCCAACAGAATATACTAAATAAATTAATAATTATTTTTTACATCTATTGTAAAAGTATTTTTAAACCACGTGGAACTATCAATTTATAATAAATAGAGTTGTTCTATAAAGCAGGCCTGCACAATTCAAAATGTAAGGCGGGCCGTAATACTTTATGAAAGTATTGTTCGGGCCGTAAATCTTTATGAAAAGCTTGTGCGGGCCGAAAGATAATAGGACAGGGGGAAGTTATTAAGAAACTAATAATAATAAAGAATATTTCGTTACCTCGCAAGCCGCCATGTTGGTGCTGGCGGGCCCCGTTTGTGCAGGCCTGATATAAAAGATAGGCTACTTTGCAGTGCACGGTTTCCTCTATAGTTTTTCCTAGAGGTTAGTGCTTTTTATTAACTTTCGTAGACTGGAATTTGAGCGTTTGCTGCTGCAGTTCTTTCCAACACGTACGTGATTATTTCATTTTTTCCCCCTGCAGTTGTTTGATAATAACAAATAAATCAATCACAGTCAAATATAACTATTTTGTTTTTAATCCCCCCCCCCCAAATAAAAAGGCTTCGCCGCCTTAGTGCGCCCTCAAGGAAGGCATCCGAAGATGACGTAATCAGCATCCTGATATTTGGTGTGACAGGCATGACAGGAGGGGCCGTGGCTGAGGCCGCTTTAGGCTGCGCCTGGTTCCACGTGACTGGTTTCACCAGGGCGCTCCAAGGCGAAGCTTACGATGAATTGGTCTCCAAAGGTAACGGCGTGCTTTAAAAACAAAGTCTATGTTATTGGCCGGGTACCAGAAGTGAGAGGTTGGGGTTAAAAGTCTATGTTATTGGCCGGGTACCAGAAGTGAGAGGTTGGGGTTAAAAGTCTATGCTATTGGCCGGGTACCAGAAGTGAGAGGTTGAGGTTAAAAGTCTATGTTATTGGCTGGGTACCAGAAGTGAGAGGTTGGGGTTAAAAGTCTATGTTATTGGCCGGATACCAGAAGTGAGAGGTTGGGGTTAAAAGTCTATGTTATTGGCCGGGTACCAGAAGTGAGAGGTTGGGGTTAAAAGTCTATGTTATTGGCCGGGTACCAGAAGTGAGAGGTTGGGGTTAAAAGTCTATGTTATTGGCCGGGTACCAGAAGTGAGAGGTTGGGGTTAAAAGTCTATGTTATTGGCCGG
>CAXITT010000764.1:307946-322122 GCA_964033795.1 Lymnaea stagnalis | reverse complement strand
GTGTGGGGGGGGGGCTTGCCCCGGGAAGAGGGGGGGGATAATTTAAAAATACACTCGTAGGTGTGAACTTCTAGCAGGTATGAACATACTTGAACAAATTTGACTTCTCTCTTTTTTAGCAGCACCCCACTTACACAATGGCCGTTCTTCTCCCGTCTACATGTGCTTGGTGGTCTTCCTTCCCCTCTACGGCTCTGTATATTTTAAACAAAACACGATCTAGTAATGTAGGATGTTGGTTCACACACTGAAAGGTCAATCCATCCCAATTTTCATATCCATGTTTCCTCCTTCACATGATCACCTCTTGATCTTTCAAATACATACATGCTATTATGAGAGATCTTTTATATGATATTATCAGTAATCTTTTATATGGTATCAGTTGAGATTTTTTTTTAAACATACGATATGCAAAAATCATCATTTGCTCCGAGTACCGATTATCACTCTGTCTCTTGTCTACAGCGCTATAAGAATTATTGCCAAAAATTGATACTTAAATATATTATGTATTGGGGAATATGGGAGTTATAGACTTAGGGAGTATGTCATCTGAGCTGTAACGGGGCACAGACGAGTGACAGTATAGGGAGTATGTCAACTGAGCTGTGACGGGGCACAGACGAGTGACAGACTTAGGGAGTACGTCAACTGAGCTGTGACGGGGCACAGACGAGTGACAGACATAGGGAGTACGTCAACTGAGCTGTGACGGGGCACAGACGAGTGACAGACATGGGGAGTACGTCACCTGAGCTGTAACGGGGTAAAGACGAGTGACAGACATAGGGAGTATGTCAACTGAACTGTGACGGGGCACAGAGTGACAGAATTAGGGAGTGAGTCAACTGAGTTGTGTCGGGGCACAGATGAGTGACAAATATAGGGTGTATGTCAACTGAGCCGTAACGGGGCACAGACGAGTGACAGACATAGGGAGTACGTCAACTGAGCTGTGACGGGGCACAGACGAGTGACAGACATGGGGAGTACGTCAACTGAGCTGTGGCGGGGCACAGACGAGTGACAGACATGGGGAGTACGCCAACTGAGCTGTAACGGGGTAAAGAGGAGTGACAGACATAGCGAGTATATAAATATTAAATAAAACTATAACTTTATTGCAGCTTAATATTCCAAAATCTTCTTACGTTTCCGATATCTCAAATGGTAGCCACGGAGTAAGAGAGTTCATGTGTCCAGGTGGCAAAAAGTTAACACCCCCTCAATATATCCTCCCGTGAAAAGCAAAGGGTTAAACAAGACTTACTGACACGGAGTGAATCCTGGCAACACAACTATTTTGGGTGCCCTCCCTCCCCCCCCCCTTTTTTAACCATTGAAGCCGGCGTACACGTTACGAGATAATATTCTTAGGGTTAATTGTCTATGTACACGTCGATAAAAAACATCAAACAACATTTAGAAATAAACTGAAAGTAGAAAAAATATCAAAATAAATTACCTTTCAACAGAAATTTTTCTTTAAAGAAAAAAGATGATTCCTCACAAAATATAGATTCTTTACATATATTCTTTTAAAAACTTTTTTGATACTTTGATAGTGTTACTTTAATACTTTTACTTTTTCAAAGTGTTACTATAACAATGAATGTTTGCCAATGGATGCTTCTCAAGGGACGCTAGAGTCTTTTTTATTTAAGTAAATATGAAATATACCTGCCAGCTTTCACAATATCTTACGTCTTGGATAATTGATAGTCGAGCAAAGCGATAGCCTTTAGACTTTCTTTTTGTGTGTATGTGTGTGCGTGTGTAAAATCCTTTATAGTAACTTCTCTTTTGTTCGTGTGTTTGTGGCAAAGTCTTCGGACCGCCAATTGACCCACATTCCGTCATCCTATCGAACTTAACCTTGGCATATAGACTCGTTACCGATGACAACACATTCTTGTGGTTTCAGCCCAACCCCCCCCCCCCTCCCCAAAATCAGTTTTCCCACATTTTTAGAAGAAGATGAATGAAATATTATTTGTTCAATGGGTGTGCATTTTGGTGTGGANTTAGGTTTTTGCATGCACTAAACTTTTTTACTTAATTTAAAAAAAAAAAAAAAAAAAAAAATTCAGTTGCTACAATGATACAATGATAAGTTACGTACAATTACGTAAATGCGAACAAAAACTGCATACAATAGATTTATAAGAAAAACTTAGATTTTAGGTTGTTGAACAATTACTAAGATTTCGGAGTGAAACGTATTTTGCTTTTAAAAAAAAGTTCATAATGATTATGCCATGAAGCCATTATTCTTTTTGTTTGTGGCATACGCCTAGCTGTGTCCTCAAATATATTTTAAAAAATTCAATCAAATTCTGTTTCAAATCCAAAGTCTTTAAATGGATTGTAGGTTTGTTCTGTTTTTGTTTTTTTTAATAAAAAAAAAAAAGCAGAAATATTATCTACAAATACAATCACATTGTAAATGGGAAATTTCTGTGGTTATTTCTTCTTATAATTATGATAAATTTTTTTTTAGATCAGCGATAAAATAATGTAAGCCTATTCACCCGGGCCTTACAAAATTGAGTCTAACACCGATAGAGCAAAACGCAAATCCTTTAGAATTAGCTTGGGGACGGTCTGAAGTGATAAAGGGTATAGCTTAAATTTAGGTTGAAGGGAACAAAGCCAAAGGCAGTCAGCTGTGCACTTTCTGCAGAAACGGGGGGTTTTTCGAACCATAATAAGACCTTAACATGTCCCCCTTCTGTTAACATTCTATACACTACAGACGCGTTAGACAGATCAGGTTGCAGAAATTGCGTTCACTAATCAGGATCATTCTTGTACGGCGATATTTGAAATTAAGCCCACGAATAACAAATGTCATGACCTGATGTCGACACACCTGAAAACACATCGACGTCATAAGTGTCATTTGAGACAGGGTTTCCCAAATTGTGCGCCACGTGGCCCTGGCGAGTCGCGGTTTCGTCACAGGGGCGCCGCGAATGGAAAGTAAAAAATAGATCACTAAAATTCGTCGCTCAAGCAGAGAACTTATTGGAAATTGACACAAGGGCACCATGGGGAAAATCTAGACGTACCAAGGGGCGGCATGACTCAACAAAAATCGTATGGATACATCCAATTTAGGCCATTCTTTCAACACGCAACCTTCATCCAAGATCATCTTAAGTTTTTAAATAAGCCACGGGTGGCAATGCTACTGTTCACTGATTATTTTAGGAAATCGTCGCAGCAGCACGGGGGTAAAGTTGGCCCCATACAGAGACCGTTGTTGCGGGTCAGATGTGCACCCTTCAAATTAAAGGCCCATTTAGAAACGATTATTATCTTTTCCCCGCTTTTCAAAACTCGAAAGAAATTCCTCGTGGCTTCTTTCTTTTAATTAAAAAAAAAAAAAATTACGAATGTGATTTTAAAAAAAAAAAATTGATCACAACTAGCTATAGCCATCCAAATAAAAGCTGGCCCGCATTTCGTGAATTTCCCATATCTAATAAACTTACTTGACACGACATGCATTCAAGAAACGCATTCCATAAGAGTCCCAAATAGTGCTGCCACCTACCCCCCCCCCAACCCCTGATGCGCCACCACACCTAAAATACACCAATATTTTAATGTCCCACCCCCTTTTTACATCGCAGATTTATTACATCAAACTTTTCTCTAAAACAAAAAGAAAATATTACGCCTCAAACACACTTTTTTTAAAAAAGAATCTTATTGATCACAGGTATCCGGTAATTTAATTGAGTGAAATCAGAGCCATCTATTAGTAGCGTTAATGACATTGTTACAGAGAGAATTGTCTATATCGATGATGTTGGAAGGTTTAGTTCCATATGTATTCCCTAAATACAAAATGTGTTGCCAAATAAAAAAGGGAGAATCTTTTATGTTGAGATTCTAATCAGAGACCGACCGAAAGTGATTTCTATTTAAAAACTCGGCCGAAGCGTAAACAAGACCCAAAGCTAAAAAATGATGTACCCCCCGAATCCGAAAGCAATAGCTTAAAGAGACTTCTGGCCGAAACAGAAGCCGAAACCGAAAGCTTAACGAGACTTTCGGCCGAAACCGAAAGATTTAGCTTTTTCAAAACTTGTTCGTGCACAAGTTCGGCGTACATCAAAAACTAATATGGGGGTAAGAGATTATCCTGAGTTTTACTAAATAAACATCTAATGCAGGCCTGCCCAACTCAAAATGTAAGGCGGGCCGTAAAACTTTATGGAAAACGTGCGCGGGCCGAAAGCTTATAGGACGGGGGAATGCTTATATTAATAAAATAAGAAGATTAAGAATATTTTGTTACTTCGCGGGCCACCAGTGGGTGTTGGCGGGTGGCCTGTGGCCCGTGGGCCGTATGTAGTGATCTAATGAATACTTTGGCTTTTACCACTAGCATTAAAAAGTAATCCAAAGTTGATAAAAAATTAGTATGGCATGAGAAACTTTGGACAGTCCATAATATTACCACACTGAGGATGCGTATCTCTGCGTGGGGGTTGAGGGTCTCCAGAATGCACCAACGTGTATGTATAGATTCTACAATAGTTATCCTTACAGTCTCTAATAGCGCCTACTGTCATCAAAAAATCTGTTAAATCAATTGTATTTTATTAAGGCATATTAAGGCAATAAAAATACAGCCACACTTTATAGCGATTTTCAGCATACTAATGCTTGGTGTTTTCATCAATAGCTCGCTAGATATAGCTGTAGTAATATTTGGCCTACTGACAACCCACTGTAGTCTTTTTGTGCTAGGGACGTAATTATTCCGTTCTGCGACCAACCATCCTACCCTCATTGGTTTGGAAATATCTATTTTTTAACCGGGTCTCTAAAAAATCGTAGTGATGACTTGCCTCTGCGTAGAAACGTAAAAAAAACATCTCAAAATCGTACATTGTACGCCAACATCGTACATTGTACGCCAACATCGTACATTGTACGCCGACATCGTACATTGTACGCCGACATCGTACATTGTACGCCGACATCGTACATTGTACGCCGACATCGTACATTGTACGCCGACATCGTACATTGTACGCCGACATCGTACATTGTACGCCAACATCGTACATTGTACGCCAACATCGTACATTGTACGCCAACATCGTACATTGTACGCCAACATCGTACGATTAAACAGGTCTGCAGTAGGCCTACTACATAATTTTTCATAGAAAAGAAAAACAGTGATGACATGCACCCGTGTGTCATTTGATCAATGGCAATGTTTATCAGCATGCTAAAGATGAATTTCAATCAATGAATGAATTGAATAAGCCTAAGGATCGGTAAATTTTATATTTTTTTTTAAATAGTCCATTTAATAATTTTTTAATTAAATAATAATGGAAATATTACCACTCACACTCCCTATGTGTTTTTTTTCCCCACAATACTATTCACCTTTGCCAATGACATCATTTATTAGCTTGACAATGATAAATTAACATAAATCTCACAAATGAACGAATTGAATAAACCTAGCGTTCCCAAATTGTATTTTTGAAAACATAAAAAAAAAATAATAATAAAATCAATATTACCATTCCCGAAGTTTTTTGTTTTTTTTCATCAAAACTATTTTACATTAGCCGAAGCCCAATTGAAATTCTATATTTTTGGACATAGAACAAGTAGGTCATCACGCAGCTGTGGGCGAAGTTCGCAGAGGCTTATTCATATATCCTACAGTGACAAAAAGACGGCGAGCAACAATGAATATCCGATTGCTTGCCGTCACATAGACATGGTCTGACTTCTGGTAGAAGATCGAAAGTCTCCATCATTTTCGGCCGAAACCAAAACTACACCGAAAGTGATGAAATGTAAACTTTCAGCGCCGAAACCGAAGCTGAAATTCGGTTGGTCTCTACTACTAATTTTTGTATTCATTCCTATTCTGGTAGGGCCGAGCTCTCTCCCTCTCTCTCTCTCTCTCTCTCCGTTTCTCTCTTTTTCGCTCTCTCTCTCTCTCTCTCTTTATGGCCCCAGCTAACGCATTGATCAAGAGACCCATAATCTGCTTGACAGAAATTCAAAATGTTTATAAACTTAGGACACTGTCCTGCCACCTTTGCCCTGCCACCCTGCCCTGCCAACCTGGCCTCCTCAAGTTCTTTTAATTTTTTGTTGCGCATGAACTTCACACGTGTGACGTGACGTACGTTGTCAGGGTGTCGGTCCCCTGCGTACTAGCCACAGACCAATTTGTAAGGGCCTAGAACCCTTGTTTTCTAGCCCCTACAGAGCTTATGTGCTGAATGAACTTCTAGCCCCTACAGAGCTGATGTGCTGAATAGTCCAAGTATTTAACAAACGATGCATAAATTCAAGTTTTTCTTATTTATTTGCTACATATGCATAACAGTTGAAAACTTCATAAGAAATAATCTCTGGTGTTCAGAATACAAAAATTGGGTCCAGAAAATGCTGCACATGCTATATAAAATATATTTACTCAAGTCCTCTGCCGTCCATAGAAAATAATCAGTCTCTCCACCAAACTAACTTCCTTACATCCACTCCACATCACTCGCCACTGCCTCGCTCTCTAACTACTCGCATCCTGTTCACACACTCTTCTGATCACGTGGTTCCTCACGACACACCACAACAGTCATACATGACTGAGCAAAACTCGTGGGGGTATGCGGGGGGAAACAAAACCCACGATTGTTCCATTGTCATCGTCAAAGCAGACACAGAAAAAAACTCACCCGATCTGACCGTGACAACACATGTTCAAACCGTTACCGGGGCCGGTAGTTCACTAGTTCACCGTAGTTCGCGGTAGTTCGCGGTAGTTCGTGGTAGTTCACCGTAGTTCGCGGTAGTTCGCGGTAGTTCGCGGTAGTTCGCGGTAGTTCGCGGTAGTTCGCGGTAGTTCGCGGTAGTTCGCCGTAGTTCACCGTAGTTCACCGTAGTTCACGGTAGTTCGCGGTAGTTCGCGGTAGTTCGCGGTAGTTCGCGGTAGTTCGCCGTAGTTCACCGTAGTTCACGGTAGTTCGCGGTACTTCACCGTAGTTCACCGTAGTTCACGGTAGTTCGTGGTAGTTCGCCGTCGTTCACCGTAGTTCACGGTAGTTCGCGTTAGTTCACGGTAGTTCGCGTTAGTTCGCGGTAGTTCACCGTAGTTCGCGGTAGTTCACCGTAGTTCGCGGTTTTTCGCGGTAGTTCGCGGTAGTTCGGGTGCCTGTTGTGGTCAACAGAAAATGGAAAAAAATGCACAGTTAAAAAATGTCTATAAATTATCAAGATACAAATATAAACCTCTGTAAAGCTTGTGGGTTATGTGATAGCGCTTTGACGGAAGCAATAGGAAAGGAAAGCACAGGACCTTCTCTTTATGATGTATCTTTATGATGTCTTCATCAATGGGCACCTGGTGTGTCCTTTCTAGTAGATCTTTGTTGGTGAATAGAAAAGGGGACAAGAGACATCCCTGTCTGACTCCAGTTTCCACTTTAAAGTCATTCTTCAGTCTACATTCGTGGACCACCCTGCTTGTCATTTCTTTATAAGAGCTCGAAATGATCCTGACTATGACTAGTTTCCCTTGGACGTCATAGTGCCGAAGAAGTTTCCACAGCGTTTGGCGGTCCAGGCTTTTATAGGCCTTATCGCAGTCCATAAAATTTATACATTGGTGGGGAGTTCCATTCGATGGACTATTCTACTATGATTCTTAGTGTTGCAATTTCATCTGTGCATATTCTGTTTCGGTGGATACCAGCCTGTTGATCTTGTAGCTGCATGCCGACCTGGTCTTTCATTCTATTCAAACTAATGTATAGTGTATTTCCTCTGTAATTTTCACAAGTGCTGAGAACCCCTTTCTTCGGTACCTTGATGAGGTATCCTTCTTTATAATCTTTTGGAACTCTCTCTTTTCCCCATTTTTTTTTCTTTCAAACAGAGGGAGCAGCATGTTGACAATTGTATTTACATCAGCTCTAAACATCTTTTCCGTGACGCTATCCGGTCACGGTGCTTTTTCCTAATTTGAGCTGCTTGATGGCCAGAGCAGAACATGAGGGAAGATCAATTCGGTGAGTGGTCTGGCCAACAACAAAACAGTGGGGGTGGCCCTGTGCCTCCAACGGCCTTCCAACGGGGTTGTTTCTACGATTTATATTATGTGTTCAAACCCAATGGGGAGAAGTGTAAAGTGCATGTAACGACCAAGAAGACATAAAAGTTGAAGGCTTCAAAACACGAATAGCTTGATAATATAATCCTAACCCAGCGGTTCTCACCCATTTTAGTTTGTGTCGTCCCTTATGTCACATTTGCAAAACTGTGGTGACCGACATCCCATGTCTTCTACAGGTGTTGAGGCGGAAGGAGCGGCAGAGCTGTCTTGCAGATATAAAAAGGTCTTGGTAGTGTAACTTTATTATGAATTCAAACACCTGGTTAGAGTTTTTTCTTGGGAGCTGCTAAACATTTAGTTTAAGGCCTGGTATGCGGGAGGGGGGTGGGGCATGGCGTGGGGGTATGAAACAAAAAGAGAAATAAACTTAGAATCATATAATGTATTTTTTTTTTTAATGAAACAAAACGCGAAATTTTTATATTA
The DNA here is from genome assembly GCA_964033795.1 of Lymnaea stagnalis. NCBI lineage: Eukaryota > Metazoa > Mollusca > Gastropoda > Lymnaeidae > Lymnaea > Lymnaea stagnalis. Next base: position 313,526 of record CAXITT010000764.1, on the reverse strand, counting down.
AATTAGCTGCTGTCATCTGCCAATTTAGTCATAGTTTTTTAAAATCGTTTTTTAGCTGTAATCAGGGCGTAGCGGCAATAAGAAACTAATCTGATCACTTTAAATAATATTTACATTTTAAAGTAAAAAGTCAAACAATAAAGATGCAAATTAAGCCCATTTTCTTTCCACCCTGAACTGATTCCACTTTCTTTTGATGTGTCTGAGTATGTGATGGGTCTGGGTATATTCCGGGTCTGGGGTATATGCCGGGTCTCAGAATGTGATGGGTCTGGGTATGTCTGCGGGTCTGGGTATATGCCGGATCTCGGAATGTGATGGGTCTGGGTATGTCTGCGGGTCTGGGTATATGCCGGTCTCGGAATGTGATGGGTCTATGTATGTCTGCGGGTCTGGGTATATGCCGGGTCTCGGAATGTGATGGGTCTGGATATGTCTGCGGGTCTGGGTATATGCCGGGTCTCGGAATGTGATGGGTCTGGGTATGTATGCGGGTCTGGGTATATGCTGGGTCTAGGAATGTGATGGGTCTGGGTATGTCTGCGGGTCTGGGTATATGCCGGTGGTCTGGGTTTGGCTGCGGGTCTGGGTATATGGCGGGTCTCGGAATGGGATGGGTCTGGGTATGTATGCGGGTCTGGGTATATGCCGGGTCTAGGAATGTGATGGGTCTGGGTATGTCTGCGGGTCTGGGTATATGCCGGGTCTCGGAATGTGATGGGTCTGGGTATGTCTGCGGGTCTGGGTATATGCCGGGTCTCGGAATGTGATGGGTCTGGGTATGTCTGCGGGTCTGAGTATATGCCGGGTCTCGGAATGTGATGGGTCTGGGTATGTCTCCGGGTCTGGGTATATGCCGGGTCTGAATATGTTCCGGGTCTGAGCAGTTGATGGGTCTGGATATATAGCGAGACGGGGTATATTCCAGGTCTGGGTATATTCCAGGGCTGGGTATATTCCAGGGCTGGGTATATACCAGGTCTGGGTATATGCCGGGTCTGGCTATATTCCGAGTCTGAGGATGTGCTGGGTCTGAGTATGTGCCGGGTCTGAGTATGTGCCGGGTCTGAGTATGTGCCGGGTCTGAGGATGTGCCGGGTCTGAGTATGTGCCGGTTCTGAGTATGTGGCGGGTCTGAGTGCGCTACTAATACACGGCACTTATGGGGCATCCGATCAGTACCCNCTGTTAAAATTGAAGAGTGCACGCTCCAAATCGTCTCGAGACGGGGGGTCGTGTCTTCCCGATACCTTTTTAGTTTGGTGAGGTGCGTAGCGGTAACGTGTTTGAGTGTCTTGCATGTGACCATAAAAATACGTGTTCCTTCACATAACATTTTAATGCCGTATTAATGTGTCTGCTGCAGTGAATGAATGTAAAAGAAGTTAAGCTCGCAGAATGAAGAAAAGAGGGTCGACTGTTAGGGAGAATTTATGGTGGACATTTAGAGCAGCACGCAAACAAAATATATATTAAAAAAAGAGTTTTAAAAAATACTGTTCCTTTTTTTTTTTCCTTTAAGGTCTTGTGTGCCTTCAATAAAAGGCAGATAGAATTAACCTCCTAAATTAAAAAAAAAAAAATTTTTCAACTGGGGAAAGAGGCAAACACCCCCACCCCCCCTTTTTTTTCCTTATATTTATTAGTCAGAATGTTTATTTTGAAGATTATTAAGCTTTTTTTGTGTCCTTTTGTTGCCAACAGATTCTTCTTTGTAACACTAAGACACTTACCACTGAGCCACATACTTCTGAGCCACTTACCACTGAGCCACTTACCACTGAGCCACCTACCACTGAGCCACTTACCACTGAGCCACCTACCACTGAGCCACTTACCACTGAGCCACTTAGCAATGAGCCATTTAACAATGAGCCACTGATCCACTCAACAATAAGCCATTTAACAATGAGCCACTTAACACCGAACCACTCAACAATGAGCCACTTTGTCCTCTGCGTTGATGCAATTTGACAGTGAATGCGTCTCCAGTAAACTCTCTGCACGTCTTGGATGCCACCTGGCAAACCTGGTCTCCTCTGAAATCCCACAGTCATTCAACCCCTTTACAAACGGAGAAACATTTTCAGCGACTGCAATCAAAGCTCACCATCAATGATAAAAACCCAGAACACACAAAAAAAAATAATACATTCATCGATGTTACAGATACATCCTTTGATCATATTAACAAGAACAATCGTTCAAATCTCCATTACAGAGCGCTCGTTCGTAAGTACTTTTGGATGGGGTCTTGGAAATTGTAACGGGGGGGGGGGGGAGGGGGTAAAGGGGGTTGGTAAAGGGTTTTGGGCAAGGTTGCCAAACCTTGGGAATTTTCCCAAGAACTTGGGAATTCACTACCCCATTCGGGACAAAAACTCACTTTCTTTTTTTTTTAAATTCCCAAGATTTAAAAAAAAAAAATCTAATATATTTTCATGATCTTGGGAAATATTTTGACAAAATCTTTGGATTTTTTTTTAAAATTGAGTGGCACCCTGGTTTTGGGTGACGTCGCTCACTTACGTCGAACAACAAAATTAGTGCGCGCGTAATAACTGAAATATTTGAAAGAAAAAAAAAAGTTATTTTGAATTTCCTTTTGCGGTGGATGCATTCTGTCTGACAGAATATGTCGCTTGTATAAATGTTATGGTTTCACAGTGGATCGTTTTTTTTTGTTTTCTTTTTGCATAAAATAATTAGATTTTAATATTTAAAATTATTTTTTTGGGGGTAAGGTTTTTTTTTGTGTAGATTTTTAACAGATTGTGACAGGGGTGGGTGAAATAGGTGGGCGGGAGCAGGGAGCGGGGAGGGCTTCAAATTGTCTAATCATAGCGTGACAAGTTTAATGGACGGCCCCCCAAACATCTGGCTGAACAAGTTTCTTATTTTGTTAAAACTGGAAATGTCACGTCCATCGCTTCTAATATTACAAGCGCCCACACAGTGCGGCTAATCACAAATTTACATAAAGAGTTGTCCTGACTCTGTCACCACACCCGCACACCCTTTGTTTCGAACCTATCTACAGATCGCTCCCTCCTTCGATGACAAAGATCTCTTTCCTCACCGTTATCTTTTTTTTTAAAAATATTTGAGGGGGGAAAAATGAATAAAAATCCACGTGATCTCAGGGTTGGCTGAACGCTAAACACCAGCAATGCGCATATCTGCATGAGCAAGGCCAGACAATGGCTGGACGTAAGGAACAAACTTTGCGTTTCATTTTAATCATCTTGAAAAAAAAATCGTTAGCGACCTTCGTGAGTGTCTGGGCAACAGACATGCGAAAAAGACGCTTTTCCGAGAGCAAGTCCATATATGTCCGTGTCGATTTAGTTCATTGCAGCAGTAGAGGTGTGAATCTCTTAGTTTATAAGTTTGCTGGAGACTGGGGGTGGAGCTGGGTGAGAAAGGTGGAAGGGGGAGCGGGGGGGGGGGTGGGGGGGTTGATCGCTTTAAAAAATGTATATAATTTTCTAGGGAAAAATTGAAGCTTCGTGCATTCGTATCATGGGTTGTATCATTGGTCGTATCATTGGGTCTTATCATTGGTCGTATCATTGGTCGCATCATTGGGTCTTATTATTGGTCGTATCATTGGTCGCGTCATGGGTCGTATCATTGGTCGTATCATTGGTCGTATCATTGGTCGTATCATTGTTCGCGTCACCGGGTCTTATCATTGGTGGTATCATTGGGTCTTAACATTGGTTGTATCATCGGTCGTATCATTGGTCGTATCATTGGTCGTATCACTTTTCTAAGCCCTCATTTGTCAAATTTAGTCTAGAAACATCACACAGAAATTTGACATTAATTGGAAAAGTAGGAGGTTCAAAGGGCAAGTTAGTGGGTTTTTTTTTTTTTTTTTTTTTTTTGGTTTTTTTTAAATGTTACAAGGGGATTTTTTTTTTTTTTTTTCCCTTCCAATATTAAAAAAAAAAAAAAAAGAAAGCGGTGAGGAAAGAGATCTTTGTCATCGAAGCAGGGAGCGATCTGTAGATAGGTTCGAAACAAAGGGTGTGCGGTTGTGGTGGACAGAGTCAGGACAACACTTTATGTCAAACCCAATAGAGGTGTAGACGTTTGTGTTTACTCTTGAAACGCTGACATAAATCAAATATGGGTTGACGTCAAATCATAATTCTTAACACTATCCAGTCCGCTTAGTGGCAGTGACTCTACCGCCCAAAACACGGGCTGCCGACATCAGAGTTCAGTGAGCCAAATGGGAACGGAACTCTACCCCCCCCCCAGCTCAGTCGTATTACGTCGACAGGCTAGACAAAAAGCAGGGACTCGACCCGCCGGCATTGCACGCTGACCGCGGAGACAGTGGCACATCCGTTGACTTTTCGCCCCCCCCCCCGCACTGGATGGTGCAGGACAGCCCACGGAGGCGGGAGAGTCCTACGCCCGGACACCGTGGCATGGCGCTGTCCCCACATAGGGATGAGGCTACTACTGAACCAGCCGGGGCCTTAGGAGCACTGCAAATGTATTTTTTTTTTGGTAGCGTTGACTCCAGGCTGGTTGTAATTAGCCACGCTTGATGTAGAGCACTCTCCCTAGGCTGATGTACAACGTTTTAAATTAGGTGTGCGTTCCAACAAAAAAAAATTGGCGGGAAATTTTTTATAACTCCTGTGCCCAACTCAGCTTGTCCTTGTAAGTTGAAAAAAAAAAGTTAACAAAATAAACACATTTAAACGATGCGCTTCCTCTGAAGTGACACATCTGAATGAGAGCTAATAAGTCCCCGATTTTGCTAAAAGATCTCACTGAATGGCTGTTTGAAATAATTTATTATAAATGTCTTGTATTCAAATTTGTGTTATTTTTGAGCTGAAAATGTATAATGGAATCAAAAAACATTTCCATTTATTTGGATCAATAAAAGAATCGTATTTTATCTTATCTTATAAGCATACATTTTTATTCTTAATGTACACAAGTCTAGTGTACGTGTGGTACAGACAAACAAATAAATTGTTGATATTTAATTGATGCATAAGTTTTTAAACGTAGTATTAGAATGCATGCATTCAAATTTCGGTTCATAATAAAAAATGAAAAAAATGGAATGAACAATTGTGATATATCTGGCATTGGCTGATCTAAAAGTAGATCGTGGGGGCATGAGGGAATCCTACAGCACGTCCTTTGCATGTGAAGCTGACCAAGGCTTCGACTTGAGCTCTATAGCCTTGACATGAGCTGTACCTTTGTTTTAAAGTGAGGGAAAGTTGCCCAATTCGTCAGCCTCACGCTCTCGTCCTCGCCTAATTTGTTCCCGATGGCAAAAGCCTTAGTCAAGGCGACTGGAAATAAACACAGATGCAGTGGATGATCAGCACCTGTTTCTTGTGTCTCATTGGGGCTATTTGTGCGCCCCCACGAGTCGCATGAGTCGGTCGGGATTTTCATTGTGTTACTGTAAGAGCACCTACGGAGCTTCCATCTCTTGGTTTAATTTGAGAGTTTGCCTTCGCTTAGATGAGTTACCATCTGAGGTTAACGAGTCCTATCTACCCGGAAAGGGGGGGGGGGGGCGGGGGCGGGGGTTGG
>CAXITT010000764.1:267384-289496 GCA_964033795.1 Lymnaea stagnalis | reverse complement strand
TGGGGGGCTTAGATAAAATGTATTACAATGTTTGAATAGAAACAAGCACTAATCATTATTCAAATCTTTTTTTTTTTTTTGTTATATATCTTAAGGTGCCTAAGTATTTTTGTTGAGGGCTCCTCCTGTGGCAAGTTAAATTGATCTTAACAGTTACCATCATTCCCAGTGCTCTAAATTAACCTTTAATGCTAAATAAATCCAATAGGGTTCCTCATTTAATGGCGAAAATCTATTAACATCCGGGCCTACAGGCCGGCCAATCTCATCAAGATCTCAATAAAACATCCTGGTATTTCGTTTGGCCAATCTCTCAGCAGCTGTTCAATATTCCTACGTGAATGTGAACCAGCATAGTGGGTCTTAACCTAGACGTGTTTACGACTATTTTACGAACGGTCCCCCCCCCCCGGCCAAAAAAATGTAACTGCTATATATGTGCAGGAATATATTGTTAGAAGAACTTATGTTTAACGAAAACATTGTTTAAAAATATTAACATTAAGTAAAGCAATGTGATGTTTTTTTCCCGGTCATAGAAATGACAAACCATGTATGAAGAGAGAAAGTACAGAACATATAACACGATTCAAGCGTATGCTTATCTACGCTGCATATCGTCAATGATGTCCTTTCTAATACACGATTCTTTTCATTTTCATCACCGAAATACTTTCTTTGAAACTAGGGAGCTTCCATTCATAAGCGCATTGAATGTGTACTTAAAAAAATCAGCACTTTAAGTTGCATTCGTACACAGCAAACATCCCTAGTAGTCTCACAGGAGTCGCACAGACATGTACAGACGCAGCCAAGACGTTCGTTTTTAGGATGTCTTCTTACACGGATGTATAACCCTAGAAATGTCAATAATGATTGTACTTGGCAAATGTTTGGAGAATGTTGCCAGATACATCCTGTTCAATTTACCCTTTTCATGAATTTAAAATTTAAAAAAAAAAGAATATTAAAAAAAAACAAAAACAAAAAACTATATAGCAGCATTCATGTTTGTATGTTTGGGAGATAATTTATTTCTAAAACTTGAGTTGATGTTGCTGGTTATGAAGAAGTTTAAACTATATCTAACCAAAATTTGTGTGGACAAACCCCTCACCTAGGATGCCTTGATACCAACTTGCTGCAAGCTCACTTCGTAATTAGAGGGCTAAAATACTTCAGCTATATATATATAGTTGCATGTATTGAGATTATTCACAGTCACAACACTCTCTCCCGCCATCCTTAACATACCTATTTCCATCACAAACCTACACATACGGATCCGACCCAAAAAATCGCCATATTATTTGATCTGTTCTAAACTGACGGTAGGCACCAGTTGTTTAAACATTTCTATGGGCTGTGGAGTGGGTGGTGGTGGTTAAAAAAAGAAAAGGAGGGTTGACTTTCCCAGTTTCATTCACTTGAAGCCGCCACTAAACATCTTATCTCTCACCATCGGTGATTCTCAAACCAAATTTTTTTCTATTTAGTTCCCTGCTCTTCTAAAAATAAAAAAAAAATAAAAAACTACATCGTTATGCATCCCTATGCATGGTTACACATCGCTATTACCTCGCTGTACATCGCTAAAGATGGTTATAACTCGATATACAGCGCTATAATACAAAACAAATGTCGTAGAAGATTGCTGACAAGAACTTGCTGTATTGTGCAGTTAAAATTTAATCTTGGTGGTTGAATAATACGTGTATTATTAAACTGTGCGCGACTAAGGCAAACGCATTTGAATGACACTATTAACATGTCAATACTTAGTTCTCATTTCAATTCATTTTAAGTCTTTTTCTTTCTATCGGTGATCAGCCAAACCTCTTTTACTTATTTAAAAAAAAAATTAACATTCGTATTTAAAATTTTTTAAAAATTAACTTTAAATCGCACCCTTTGTTTTTTTAGTCCATTAAATTTTCTTTACCCCTATAGTGTATCCTTAATAAGAAGGTCTGACCCAAGATGTCGGTTCATTCACACCAATTTTGGAACCACTGTGATAGATCAACTAACGGCCAGTTGAGAAAACTAGATACATTCGTTTAACGCAGTTATTTTTTTTTTTTTTTTTTTTTTTAAAACGTCATTTTTTTAACCCCTAACGGCCAGTTGAGAAAACTAGATACATTCGTTTAACGCAGTTATTTTTTTTTTTTTTTTTTTTTGAAGAAGTCATATGTTTAACCCCGAGACCTGTTGGTTCGAGAGTAATGTGTAGTAATTGATCCTACGTTTCTGCAACCCAAACAGTTTTAAAATAGTTTTGACACATTGCGCTATCAATGAGACGGTTCTATCAGCGGTCTTCAATTAAAAAAAAAATTGATTTTATCCTACAACAAATGCTTAAATATAAAACTAGTATTTGTCGCTGTAACTAAAGGTCATAAGGATTGAGTCAAACCCGCTAATACACGGGGAAGACTTTGGGGGAGATTATATGTCTATAAGAAGGAGCAAAGGGATCCCTGAAACACTACAAATCGATTCAATTAAAAATGGACTTAGATTCTTTTTTTATTACGGAATAGAATCAAAGTAAATATGATAAAAATAAATTACATCTGCTAATATTTAATTCTATTTTAAAGTATTATTAGTATAAATTTGAAAAAAAATAATGTAACGATTAAAGAACTTTTCTGAGTATTTGATCTGAATTTGAGATTTTATTTTCAATGTCAATAAATTAAATGATGATCTATGCATTACTAAGAGCTCATTTATCGAGAAAATCCACAAACCTTTTTAATGATTGTGTTGTTAATTTTCCGAAATTCAGTTTAAATTTATTTTGATTTCCCAAAATGCCAAATGAATTCAAACAATGACAAATTTACTTATAAGAACTCCCTTTAATAATAAGAAAATGCCGATCCATGGACATTAAGTGCAGTGAAAAGTACTTACCAAATACCACTCATTATTAACTTATCACTCATATAAATAACAATAAACCACATGAAGTGGCAACTGGTTCAAACAGTTATTAATATCTCAAACCACTATTATATTTTAATTTTTAGTATAGAATTTAATTCTAAAATAAATAGTTATTCTTTAATTACGTATGAATTGTGCTTTGAACTGTTAGTTTAGAAAATGCTAATCAATGCCCTGTAAAAGGCGGCAAAGGGGGGTTGGGATATTAGAATAGCAATACATAGTTCAGGGGGCGTGCAAAACCAAAAAAAAAATATGTGCATTTGCATACGTCAGAGATTATGAATCTGTGGATGATTTTATTGATTTGTATTAAAAACTATAACTTTGGGGGGGGGGGAGAATTATTTTAATTTGCGCCCCCCCCCCCCCGGGTAAAAACTAAAAATTTGGGGGGGGGGGGGAATTATTTTTATTTGCGCCCCCCCCCCCCGGGGAAACAGGAGCTACGTATCAGAACGGACGAGAAGCATTTATGAATAATTAACCTTCTTGAGTAAACGCACATGGTGGCGAGGGATGAGGTTGTGTGCATTTTTCTGTGGCACACATTACAGTCCTGGGAAAAAAAAAACGGCATGTCGGATTTTCTTTTTTTAAATACATAAAACATGTGCTATAAAAAGAAAAACAAAAGGTTCGAGGGCGCTGACAAACAGGGGTTACATTAACATAAGTGTGTACCCATTACCTCAAAACAAAACAAAATAATCTCAAAACCCAATACCTAACATTGATTCCTTTTTTTAAAAATTGCAAGCTTGTGTGTTAACAAGCAATACTCTTACAAAAGTAAAAAAAAACAACATATCTCTAAACTCGATGGAACTGGGCATTTGATATATTTCTATTATATTTATGTTTAATAGTTGCATATTGCTAATATATAGCAAAATTGTGCAATATTAAGTTTAAAAAAAAACAACATTGAAGTAGGAATTTCAAAGGTAGTCTAATTATGTCCTGGAAATTTTAGAGTAGCCTCGTCATAGGTAAACCTATCTTTGTAAAAGAAAAAAGTGGGGGGATCTCAAAATTCAATTTTTTTAAAAATTATTACGATACTTTGGCATTAAATTAAACTCAGTTACATGTTTGTTCTAGAGACAGACCGAATTTCGGCTTCAACTTCAGTTTCGAAAGTTGCGATTTGATCACTTTCGGCCTAGTTTCTGTTTCGGTCGAAATCAGAAAATCACTTTCGGCCGATCTCTAGTTCATACCATGTTTTCGTCAAAAATCATTTCTTCGCTGTTAGCATTTTAGGAAAACAACAACTGCTCATCTGCCAGATTAAAATTTAACAACATAATGATTTCAATTACCATAATTTGATTTCACTTTCGTGGGTTTGAGAGTATCGGTAGTTTTGGGAAAGTGTAACCTTTGACCCTCATAACATATCTGTTTGTAGATTTGCTTTGAGCGTGTACCATTACTGAGGTTACATTTTTTGTTTACATCCAAGATTATCACTGTACTTAAAAGAACTTTCGGTGAAAGCAATTAATTCTCCGGCGTTTGTCAAACACATCAAACTGATCCCTCAGGATGACCTTTTCCACCATGTTACCTAGCAATGTTTGCGTTTTTGACACCAAAATTAAATATCATTTCTTTATCTGATCCACTTTTAGTTCCGTACCCGCAATAAGTAGTTTTAATGTTTGTGAATATGAGGGTTGGTGGGTCAGAGGGGCTGTTGTATACTTTTGCGGCATGTTAGGATGCACGTATGTTCTTGGCTTGGTTGGTATGTAGGTAGGTTAGCTTGTATAGGTTTGTGACAAGTTAGGAAGTGCCTAGGTTGGTATGTAGGCAGTTTATCTTGCATAGGCTTGTGACAAGTTCAGAAGTGGCGGGGTTGGTAGGTAGGCAGTTTGGCTTGTATAGGTGTGTGGCAATTTAGGGACAAACCTAAATGGTTGTGCTGGTAGCCGCCAGGCAGGTTGGCTTGAATAGGTGCGTGGCATTTTAGGGAAAACCTAGGTTGTTGGATAGGTGGGTAGGCAGTTTGTTCAACATATGTTTGTGGCAATTTAGGAAACACTTAGGTTGTTGGGTTGATGGGTAGGCAGGTTGGTTAGCATATGTGTATGTGGCAATTTAGGAAACACTTAGGTTGTTTTGCTTGTGGGATTTCAAGTGACGACAGATTATTTAATAAATAAGAAGAGCATAAAGTTAAAACCCTAATGTTACATCATTATGCATGTTTTATTTTAACCATGCAAGTTATAATAAGAAAAACACTAAACAATTGCAATCGTTTCAATTCATTTGATCTAAATAATCAGTTAGAAAAATGTTGCTAAAAATGGATTCAGTAATTTTCCGTGACAACGCTAATATCAGTTAACTATAGAGATGAAAGATATAATAAATCAAATAGTGTTTTATAAAACTATATTAAAAAAAACATAGCATATGTATAAATATCGAGGAGTTTTGGGGAATGACCAATTATTGAACCGCGTGAGGACCGCTGACGGTCTTTATCTTGTATGTTTGCCAAGCGTTAAAATCTAAGCACAACTTTCACTATCTCCTGACATTTTTAATGTGCCAAAATTTTTTTTTTTTTTTTAAATGAGACTCTTGTCGTGTGGATGGGCACGTCGATCTCCCACAGAACCCCAACTGATACGATCTATTCTATCTCAACTTCTGGCACTTAAGACTTTGAGGCGGAGGCTCTCAATAGGGAGCCCCAGATCAATGAATTATTTGGTTAACCCTTTTTACAAAGCCAACCACAGCCTGCCCCCAAGGATTAGGAAACTGGGTATTGGTACTGGCAGAAGAAGAATTTTAAATGTGTTCACAAATTACAATGACAGCAAGAAAATAATAAAATATTGGTTGTATCTAGAGTCTGTGACCTCTGGCGTGGTCCCTCCCTCTTGAACCATTCACTCATGAGAATTCCAAATTATGCAGCATATATACAAAACAAAAGTTATAGATAGTAAATGTGGTGGGGCGGAAATGCACCCCCCCCAATACGCGACCCGGAGTGGACCCCACCCGCCACCACAACTTTCCTACGCCATTTGCAAAAGGACATACGTCACATCTTTTTGTCTGAAACTTTTCAATTTTAGTTTTCTAGATTTTATTTTCGGTAATTATAGTTTAAAAATAAATTGGAATTAAAGTTGCTGTTCGCCATTTTATCTGTTAATTGTAGTTGTTGGAGTGTAAAGATATCTGTAGTGGTTGGAGAGTGGAAGAAACTGTAGTTGTTGGAGAGTACCGTAAACTGTAGTTTTTGGAGAGTACTGAAAACTGTAGTTGTTGGAGAGTACTGGAAACTGTAGTTGTTGGAGAGTAATGGAAACTGTAGTTTTTGGAGAGTACTTGAAACTGTGGTTTTTGGAGAGTACTGTACGCTGAGATCGTAATTTTAAGGACTCCGCATCCATGTTTCCAATTCTGTTATCATTTTAATGGCGCTCTAGAACCACGTATATTCGAGTATTTTTTTTACATTAGACAATCATTAAGCTGAAACTCTCCCTAGTTGTCAAGTACGGTAAATGGACTACGGTTTTAGAAACATACGTCATTTTGGCTTGTTTCTACTAAATACATGGCACATTTAAAAGCAATAATCAAAACGGAATATCAATTCATGTAGGTTGATATGCATACACGTGTCAGTACATTTACTTACACACCCGTGTAAATCTTGGAAGAGTATGCAAGCGCATGCAGGTATCCCGTCGAACAATTTACTCTAGGCGAGATACCGCATAGCGCGGCACGGACAATTCTAGACGTAGTGTGTCAACAAAAGCTTCACAATGCAATCTCTAAGGTCGCGGTGTAATCCTGGAAGTGGGAGTTGGTTTTTTTTGTTGTGAAATGCACTTGAAATGTCTTCGAGATATTTGTTCTACAAATGGCTCTGATAGTACTAGTTGGCCACCCGCCCTCATCACTCTCCAGCCATAGATCAAAATTCCTTGCCCTACTTCTACACGCCTGCCGATTTTGTATATATTTTATTTTTATACTTCTCCTTACTCACCTAGCGCCCACTCTGTTGTCAACACTCCCATTTCCACACCTCACCACCTCCCCAACCCATCCCAAACCCACCCCAATCTCCAAAAAAGAAAACCCTAAATTTTTAAGATCCTTCTTAGAATCAGCTGTTCTCAACCTGTGGGTCATGACGCCTTTGGGGGTCGAACGACCCTTACACTGGGGTCGCCTTAGACCAGGGGTCGGGAACCTATGGCTCGCGAGCCAGATGTGGCTCTACTTATGGCTGCATCTGGCTCGCAGACAAATGTTCGATAACAAAAAAAAAATGTTTCTTTAGACTCCTTTGATCTACATATTAATTCCATATCAACATTTCATTCTACAAATGAGCTTTAGTCTGCTGCAGCTCCGCATCAGAAGTGGATTTTTTAGTTTTAAGCGTAATGTATGGCTCTCACAGAATTACTTTTCAAAACATATGGTGTCCATGGCTCTCTCTCATACAAAAAGGTTCCCGACCCCTGCCTTAGACCATCGGAAAACACATATTTATGAAGTAGCAACGAAAATAACTTAATGGACGGGGGTCACCACAACATGAGGAACTGTATTAAAGGGTCGCGGCATCGGAAAGGATGGGGACCACTGGCTTAGGCAGAAATTGTCCATACATGGCATACTTAGAAGACATTACGACTGCACTATTTGAAATTTATGTTACAAGCCTGGTCGACTGCTTTTTTTTTTCAACATAAACTTCACCATTGTTACATAATCGATTTTTTTTGAAATATCAGAAATGCTTTCATGTGGAAGAGAAAAAAATTCAGGGTTCTTCAAGCGAACACAATGTCACGGCGATCTAGTGTTCTAAGTGCACAGACGTGATCTAGTTCCGAGGGCACAGAGGTCACCGACGCAAAGAATACGTCACAAATAATTTTTGCCTTCATCTGTGTTCGGGACCGTCGCAAACTTTTCTTTACGGCAGAAGTGCATCCGTGCGCCAAGTTCAGTGCACATGAAGCACGGGGCATCTGAAGCAGGTCACCCGACCACATGTGGTAGACAGCGGGTTAAAATTAGACGTTTTTTTAATTTTTTTATTATTTTTTTTTTGTATGTTCCGTTTCTTCTGTTTGAAATAGATAGCTGAAAAAAGATGTGTTTAAGCTTGAAAACCAAAAAGACAGAACAATGGATTGGACGTGTCGATTAGAGGTGCCTTCTTTAGCAGGCAATACAAAAAGAGAATAAAGGAATTATTTGAAATTTAAAAAAAAAAAACAAACTGTTCCTAGATCCCAATGTAGCTGTCTCAGATCTCAATGTAGCTCTATCAGATCTCAATGTAGCTGTCTCAGATCTCAATGTAGCTCTATCAGATCTCAATGTAGATTTATCAGATCTCAATGTAGCTCTATCAGATCTCAATGTAGCTCTATCAGATCTCAATGTAGCTCTATCAGATCTCAATGTAGCTCTATCAGATCTCAATGTAGCTCTCTCAAATCACAATCTAGGTCTCTCGGGTGACCTTGTAGCTCTCTCTTATCGCACTGAAGCTCTCTCAGATCACAATGTAGCTCTCTCAGATGACAGTGTATCTCTTCAAGATCGCAATGAAGCTTTCTCAGGTCACAAAGTAGCTCTGTCAGATCACAACATAGCTCTCTTAGATCGCCATGTAGCTCAGTCAGAGCTCAATGCAGCTGTCTCAGTGTAGAAACAAAGGAGTTCTTCAAGTTTTGAACCTCACATAAATTGCAGTTTCTTGTATTGTGTTGTCTGGTGAAGAGGTCCCTGAGCTGAAACGTCATTTTCATTGTCCTGTTTTTTTTGTTTTGTCTTATTCAAGCCGAAACATGTCTTGTTCCACTCTTTATTTACTTGACACAGCTCGATCGCAGGCAGCCCCCCCCCCCACCCCAATATAGTAGCCATCCCTTTTTTAAAATGTTGTTTGCTTTTTATTTAACACAACTCTAGATATTACAAAAATATATGAAGGTGAACACATATTTTGTGTGTGTGGGGTGGGTGTGGGTGTGCGTGTGGTTGTGTGTGGGTGTGTGGTTGTGTGTGTGGGTGTATGTGGTTGTGTGTGGGTCTGTGTGGGTCTGTGTGGGTGTGTGGTTGTGTGTGGGTGTGTGGTTTTTGTGTGGGGGTGTGGGGGTGTGTAGGTATGCGTGTGTGTGTTGGCGTTTACTTAGTTCAGTTTTATTTTTCATTGAAACGTTCCACACAAGAGTAAAATTTGTCAATGTTTCAAAATCTCAGAGAAGTAAAAAACTTTTTGTAAGGAATGTAATGTCGAATGTCATGATGCCCCTCTGTCAGGAGAAGTAGCAAGTATCCTGACACAACTTGGTCAATGTCTTTTAGTTGAAAGAAAAATTATTTAAAACCTTAAAATAGGAAAACGCAATGTCTTTTTATTATTGTTTTTTTTTAAAGTGCAAAATCTTTTTTTAACCAACTTCCCGCTTGTCTTGGAGTGCTGGGATTCAAGTCACAACTTAATCAAGGGAGAATTCTCACGAATCTTTTATCAGGATTTCTCAGATCCTAGAATGAAGTGCACACGATTAATAAGAAATTGAAATATTTATTTTATTTTTATTTTTATTTTTATTTTTTTTTGGGGGGAGGGGTTAAATCTTTCTGACCTTGAACGGAAGAGACATTTTGTAGCCTAAAGCTCTGTTTAAACAGATTTTGAAATAATCGTTTGATTCATTTGAAAAGGTTTTTTGCTGTAGTTTTTTTAATGAAAGATTAAATAGTACAAGCTAAAGACGTCGAGTTAAAGAATTTTTAAAAATGCATCAACTTTTTTTTTAAGGGGTCGCGGGATAAATTTGTCCAGGTATTTGTGTATATCTTAATCTCGTTGTGATGACCCCCCCTCCCCCTGAAACATCAACCTCCTTCAGCCCCCCCTCTCCCCCCAAACAGCACATTTTGATCAATGGAGTATTGTTTTATCTGGGACTCGCCAGCTTTGAAGTGAGCAAATATTTTTTTTTTTTTCATTCAGGGCTCACCCGTGATATCTTTGTATTGAAACATCAACCTCCTTCAGCCCCCCCTCTCCCCCCAAACAGCACATTTTGATCAATGGAGTATTGTTTTATCTGGGACTCGCCAGCTTTGAAGTGAGCAAATATTTTTTTTTTTTCATTCAGGGCTCACCCGTGATATCTTTGTAAACACACATGTGTGGTGTGTGTGTGAGTGGGGGAGTGGGGGTGCGGGTGGGGGAGGAGTGTGTTCCTTGATTCCCCATATTGCTTGAGGCATTGCAGGTGATAGCAATACTTCGATCTCCGTGGCCTTATCTCTGCGATCAAATAATTGATTAACTGACAGTTTGATAACAAATGATTTTTTTTTTTTTTTAAAGATCCTCCTGGGTCTCTTGCAGACGTAGACGGACCTCTCAGCGAGTCTGCCAGAACTAAACTCATGACACTATAATGCGGGTTGGGTTCTTTGTTTGTTTCGTTTTGTTTACAACCCACTCTGTGTTTCTTGTTGTGTATCGAAATGGAGAAAAATTAAACCGTATAATAATTATGACATTTAACAAAATCCCGTCATTGGCAAATCTTAAACACATTCACACACACGAACAACCATGATTAAGAGAACTTCTCAGTGCAATTGTCAATGGTTCTTTTTATTTGAAAAATAACGGGATCAGACTCGTCAAAGTATTTTAATTTATTTTTAGTTTAAACAAAAGACTGTTTTAAGATTTTGAGGATATACAACTGCGAATGTACTCTTGAATCTTGAGAATAATTTTTTTTTTTTTAAACACGACATTAAAACCAAAGTTCACAAAAATTGAGCAGACTTTGTTTAGGTATATGGGCGTTTGAACGCTATTATGTGGTATCTCCTATCTTGGACATAGTGTGTAGAAAGGACTAACATACTGTAAGCAAATGCCAAGATCAAGACAATCATCCCAAGGCAAATCGACTACAGCCATGAGGAATGTCCCCCGATCTTACCAGAAAAAGAAAGCCAGAAATCCAACCCCCCAAAAAAATCAAAGACTCTGTTCATAATAACAACTCGCATTCAAAAACTCAACAGTTATTCTTACCACTCAATTATTCCACGAAGGCCTTGCTACATACTAAATTTAAGGAACAACGGAAAGCTCAAACACGGATTTTCAGGTCTAAAAAAAATAAAAAATATGTACGATGAATGCTAGAAACAAAATTTTTTCCATTTATTTTGATCCATAAAAGAACCTTATCTTATTTAAACATGCAATTGCACACATCAAAAAGGAACGCTATCACGAGGGGGAAAAAAATACTTTGTGATTTTTTTGTTGTTAATTAACAGTTTTTTTGTTTTTTTTACACAATATAGATTTGGTGCAGTAATATGTGAAGGGGTTATATATTTTTTCCCAAGCGGAAAATGCGAGAAGGAAAACTGTTTTGTTATGAGTTTGACAATAGTGAGATTTTCTACGACTCGTGTTGGAAGCCTCTGATAGTTTTACATCCTTTGACTTTGTCAGCAATATAATGATGTGTTAATAACGGCTTACTGAGTATATACGCTTAATTTCCAGCACCTGTTAATGGGACGTCTGTGAATGATACATAGAAACTGGAGAAGAATATGCATAAGACTATATATGCTAGCAGGGCCGGACTTAAGCCACTGAAACCTATGCGGCCGCATATATTATTTTCTAATACAAAATCTTATTTTTCACTTATTATCCTCATCCCTACCCAGACTGGGCCCCGCGCAATCCGTTTCGCATAGGGCCCCGCAATTGTTAGGGCCGCCCTGTATGCTAAGTGCATCTTTGCTGGAGTTTCATAATGATGGAAGCACGCATTTTGGGAAGACATCAAATGAATTCATCCATGAAGTGGGCTACTTGTCCACGATATTATGATTGGAAATGAACGCACCCAAGGGACCCCCCTCCCCCTCCCCCCCATAATATATCAGAAAAGAGCTGCTAGACGCGGAACGAGCTGTTGACAGTGGGGAAGGAGTAACAGGCACTTGAGCCAAGGACCCACTTGTCCGCCGTCTTCACCGGCAGAGATTAGGGGAAAGATCACAGGGTGGCAACTCGACATTAGTGCTTGTGTCTGCCCTTGGGTTGATTACCCTTGACACCCCAGTTAGATTATTTTAAAAACAGTAGGACGACACCGATGATCATGTTTAGCCCTTCAGGGGACATCGGGAGAGGGGGTGGGGGTGGGAGGTGGTCGTAAACGGCAGATCATGGTCTTTACTCTCTCCAGTCCTGATTGGTCGCACGATAAAGACAGCAAATGGGAACGTGGCGAACTTGTCTGAATTTAGGGTCGATCGTCCCGCTCGATATGCATTACGGAGTAACAATCGATAGCACACTAGGATTTGTTTGGTTTTCAAATGCAATGTCCTTATAAATTTTTTAAAATATTGTTTTAATAGATATATAATTTTTTTCTTTTAAAATACGAATGAACAATTCAAGTTATTAATTAAAATTTTTCTTGTCCCATACATGCACTCACATACATAATTTACACTCACATCATCTTCGCCACATGGAATAGTTTTACATTGGTTTCACAGTTTCAGTCAAGACATAGTGTATGATGATAATCGATAGTGCCATATAATGTAATTAGTTAAACAGAGGCGTAGCTCTACGGGTATAAGCAAGTAAGAGGGGTTAAATTCAAGGGAAAACATACGAGATAGAAAATATGCGATGAGACATTTTAAAAAAATCTCATGTTTTCCTTGCATCCAAAACAATAGCAGCACATAAAAAAAAAAAGAAAATCTCATAACCATCTACGACATTTAAAAAACAATACATTAAAATCTCTCGAACTACTTAATATATAATTAAAGCAATAAAATTTTTTATATTTTTATGTGTGGGGTGGGGGGTGGTTTAAATAGCTAAAGACAAAGAGAATGACTAAAATGGCTACTCACATTCTGCTCATGTGTAGCAAGTCCTGAGTAGATCCCGTGGCGACGATCGTGTGTTTGTCAGGTGGACGATGTGGCGTAGAGAAGTGTCCTCAGGAATGCGATAATGATCTGCGGAGTGGATATATTTCATCTAAATATACGTTAAGATCTCACATTTAAAAAAAAAATAAAATTAGTCGATAAAAATAATAGTCGATAAAGTGTTGGGCTGAGGGAGGAATATAGAGGGCAGGTTGTTTCCCCCACCCTCCCCATCCTACCGCCCCCCCCCCACGGGTCTTTTCGTGTATGGCTTATCTGATGTGTTTTGGTCTTAGTGAGCCGCTATACATGTTTCGGAATTTACCATTTGGGGGTAAGATTTTAACTTTGTTAGTCCTTCGGTATGTTCAGGAGGGATTCTACGCCTATAACCTTGAACCCCGTTTAACTTATTTTTTAAATTTACTCTTTAAAAAAAATAATTTGTTTACAGAAGATGAAGATTACGTTGAACCGTTTACCATCAAAGTCTAAAATTCATTACGGAAAAAATATGTTGCCAAAAAAAAAGGCCCCAAATATATTATGTGCGTCGTTTAAAAAAGGGGTTTAAGAACCACTCAAGAGATCAAAGGGAAGCCACTAGGTGGGGCGTGACCACGGGTTATCTCGTTGTGTATCGTTTGTAGAGCTTCCAATTATTCGCTCACAATTAATCACTTTGTTTTTCTTGTAAGTGCATTGTGATGTTGTGTGTGTTTAACATGGATCAAAGGATTTTTTTTTTAAATCGTTAACCTGTGCTATAATAGGAACTTTTACAAAATAGTTGGGTTAAATAGACCATACACTGAAAGGAAACCTGGAAATTTCCTTTAAAATTTCAAATATCAAAATTTATCATTAAAAAATATATATATATATATATATTTATATATATGGATGGATGGATCGATGGATAGATCGATGGATTTATTAATGGATGGATGGATGGATGGATAGATAGATAGATAGATCCAAATTCCTCTCCCCTCAATCGATTGCACTCAATTCAAGTATCCACCCGATCCACATGTCCACCCCACCCACATGCCCTCCCCATCCACATGTCCTGCCCACACTCGTCCTAAAAATTATATTTAAAAGTCAGCCCTCTCAGCGTGCCTAAAGGCCAACAAATCTCTTATCTCTTCTGGTCGTCTGCTCGGCAAACACACCCCCCATTCCCCCCCTAACACCCCCCCCCACCGTGCATCCCACTTTATTTTACATTATGGCACCAAAGAAACGGGGCAATCAGGGCGCCGAGGGACGTGCACTAGGGCACCAGACAACGGGACAATCAGGGCGCCGAGGGACGTGCACTAGGGCACCAGACAACGGGACAATCAGGGCCCTGAAGGATGTGCACTAGGGCACCAGACAACGGGACAATCAGGGCACCGAGGGACGTGCACTAGAGCACCAGACAACGGGACAATCAGGGCACCGAGGGACGTGCACTAGAGCACCAGACAACGGGACAATCAGGGCCCTGAAGGATGTGCACTAGGGCACCAGACAACGGGACAATCAGGGCGCCCAGGGACTTGCACTAGGGCACCAGACAACGGGACAATTAGGGCGCCAAGAAACGTGCACACCTATACGTGGTGAAGTGAACAACGCCCTGCTCAAGGACAAATGGTCGTGAACACACAACAAAGACTGGTTACGTATGACGTGAAATGGTTGCTAAGCAACATTAAAAACAAAACAATACTTCGAACTTTTAGTCACATTCAATCTGGCAATCAATGCACCTCCCTCCCCCACTCCCACCCCCCCCCCCCTTGCGACCTAAAAACCCCATTAACTCAATTGCTTTGTATTTATCGAAGTCCCTGGGGTAATGCGGTCAAAAAGCAACCCCCCCCCCTAAAAAAAACAAAAAAAACAACAAAAAACAACAAAAAAACAACAACAAAAAAACAACAAAAAAACCAAAACAAAAGGAAACTTGTGTGTTTTAGAGACAAATGAAAACATTGATTGGTGAAAGACTTTCGAAGATTCTCACAGATCAGACAGACAGCTCGTGTTTGGTCAATTCTGACCGCGGGTGAAAGTTGAACACGCACGAATGACTTTCCCTGCGGCAGATTCACCCATGCCGTCAAACATCTTGGGGAACGCGTTCGTGATGTTTGATGTCTTTAAAGAACGAATGATTAACTTTACAAACCCGATTTCGTATCCAAATTTAATAATTAGGACTTGTGTCAGCTGAAACTTTGATTAAAATTTAATACCATCGTTTCCACATATTTGAAAAATTGAAAGTAATATTATACTATAACCTCTAAAAAAAAAACATAATTAATTTTTTTTCGTAAAAATCATTTATATTCATTTTTAAATTGTATTTTAAATTAATACTCTCATGTCCCACCCGCTTAAACACCGCAGATTTTGTTTTGTTCACCAAATATTTTAGAAAAACAAGAAGAGTTAATGCCCACCAAACGCACTTGCGATCATTTTTGTAAAAGTAGCCAATCAGCGCAGTTATCGGAGATTTTGTTTCGTGAAATCAGGGTTATCATATTTCCTTAAACTTCCCCTTAAAATACATGAAAAACTTGAATTTCTTTTTTTTTTTTAGGGCTAGGATTGGGGGTGGGGCTGAAAATTTAATAGAATCGTGTTGTCATCAGCAACGAGTCTGTGTGCCCAGTTTAAGCTCCATAGGTTGACGGGAAGTGGATCAATTAGCCGTCTGAAAATTTTTTGCCAACTAGCCCACCACGAACATAAGCGAAGTTAATAAAAAAGAAAAAAAAAAAGAAGGATTTCAAAAAAAAACTTTAGACAACTTTTAAAAACCCGCTTTCCTCATTTACTCTCACTTGAATGTTTTGACGGTGCTTGACGTCTTTTAACAGAAGGACACTTACGAAAACCTGTGCTGCTGCTGCTTCAGCCGCCCTCACGGTTGGTTGGCCGGTCTTCGAACTGTCACATATTTGAACCTGCACATGTGCGAGCTGTCACATTTTTAAACCGACACATCTTGGTACCGTCGCATATTAAACGGTCACAATTTTGAACTGTCACATATTTGAACCGCCACACAATAAATCATCATACATTTGAACTGGCACATATTATACGAACTGGTACATGCTTAAACTGTCACCCCTTTCAACCGGCACGTATTCAAACTGTCACACATTTGAATGGTCGCATATTTAAACCAGCACATATTTGAATCTCGTGTCCTTAAAACAACAAATATAAATATATAAATACATATATATTTTATTTAATTAGGAAAAAAAGTATTTTGTGAGGCAAATTGTTGTACTTTTTTTTGTCACTTCTCAAAATAATCAGTGTGCCGAAAAATTCATAGACCCTCATACTTCACCGGAAGTTAATTACGCTAACTTTGTTGTCTTTGAAGCTTCCTTTCTTGTCCTCAAAAAAACACCAAAAAAACCTGCTTTATCATACTTTGAGCCGGTGAACTGTTCAGTTCAAGGACATTTTCAGTATTTCCAAGGGGGGGGGGGAAATGTTTTAAGATGAAATCTTCTCGCGCGGGTTTCCAAGTGATGGGACACGTTGAAGGTGAATGGCTTTGAAAAGACTCGCTGAAGATTTATCAACATGTCCGTGCTGTTGGGTTTATAGAAATTGTCATTGAATTTCTGAGTCGCAATGGTGCAGAGAGATGCAGCGATGGGTGCCAATCGTTCAGTCGGAAATGATGGGTTCATTTTAGATACACTTGTGAATCCGGCTGCAGTGCCGTAGTGAACGTAATCACAATAATATAGTGAATATTGTATAATGGTGGGAGCATTCGATAAAGACGTCAACGTTGGATAAAGACGTGAAAATTTGATGATGACGTGAACATTTGATAAAGACGTGAACATTTGATAAAGACGTAAACATTTGTTAAAGATGTGATCATATTATAAATATGTGAACATTTGATTACGATTTGAACATTTTAGGACCACAGAAAACGTTTTTTGAACAGCTTAGTGAATTTTTTTTTGGGGGGGGGGTGTGTTGGTGGTGTTAAATGTGATTGAATTCCTTTGTAATGAGAGAGAATATTGGCTCCCCCAGAAATAAAGTTATTGGCTACCAGTTGCGCCCCTAGTCCAATAGTCTTTAGTCTGTGTGTCCTGACACACTATTGCATCATGACGGTTTACATGTGTGTCACGAAATTTTGAAGAAAAAGAGAGAAAAAATTTAGATAAAAAATCAATCTTACTAACATCAAAATGGGTTATAATAGTGAACCCGATTTAGCACCACGCAGATCCAGCATTAAATGTTTAGTGCTTCACCCATGTGTCATATAGATATATTGGACTTTATCCTTACGGTTGTACATTAACACTCAAGCAATCACGTCATATTGACACATTTATATAGCTCCCTCCATACAAAGCTCTCTGGACATTTTGTACAGGTCTTTCTCGTATTCGTTTAATTTACTTTCCTTACCAAACAACGTACAGACATTCCGTCAGACAACCGCCTCCGTTGGTCAGGGATATTATCTTGGATTGGATTTATTTTTTATTGCAACGAATAGCTAGAAGTAGAAAACCGAAGTCCTGACTGATCCAAATTTCATATTCATTTTAATCATGCATGGCACCAATTACACCATCCGAGATGCAATGATGGTCATGACGTAATAGTGGATTCGCCTGCTTTAGGTTTTTATTTTAAAGTCATTCTGTTTCTAGCGTAAGACGCCGGAACCAAAAAAAAACAACAACAAAAAAATAAAAAAAACGACCGAATTTAATATAGATATGATAATACATTAATAATAAAAAAAACCCAGTGGGTTCCGCAAATTAAGATCTATGCCAGCTAACATAACTTAACCAGATCGTCAGGTAGCAATACTTCAAACGTTTTTCTTTTCCTATATTCAGGTATGCGACCGACCCCCCCCCCCCCAGAGGCAGCAGATTCAATCATACAGTTTTTATCTTCGTCTCATTAATTCATGGGATGGATGCTGTTCCTTAACGCCCCTTTGCCTTTGATCGTATTGTGTTCAAAAGTATGTCTTTTTTAACGCGTTTTTGCCACCTGTCATTTATGTAGGTCAGTCACGTAAGCCAAGTGAAGATGCAATCACGGCTGCCGGTTCGCAAGCAACACAACTTTAGCGTTGCAGTAGCAGCCACGATAAAAGCCCATATTAAATCAGTTTAGACTTCAGTGTTGTCAAATTCATTGACTTAAGAAATTCTGTTTTGTTCCATGCGTGTATTCGATGTCTTGAATTCGATGGGTTGCCCAACGATTTTCATATCGATCTCAGCACTCAGAATGTGTATTTCAGGGTTGAAATTTTAACGAAAATTCGGGTGGCGAAATATTTTATGAAACAAAAATCGGTTAAAAGGTAATGTCTTAAAGACGTTGTGAAAACTGATCCAGGTTTAAATCATACCATGTCCATGATGACGGAATGATTTGGAACGTCGCCATGCTGACTATCCAGGTGAGCTCTCAGATCGACACCAGTGTGGAGTTAGGGTGGAGGGGGGGAGAAACCGTTGGAATGGGACCTTACGCAGAACAATAAAGAAGGATTGGCGATACAGAAACCTAACTACTGCAAACAGCTCCCCGTGGAGACGTAGCTACATAATTTATTTATTTTTTTTTAATTGAAGGAAAAAAAAAAATTAACCTTCCTTCGCTGTTGCTGTAATTCCCCATCTGAACCAGACAGCTGCGTGGATGAATTGAAATTAATATGCATGGATTTTTTCTCTTAAAATATGTTTGGTATTGAATATTCGGTGGTGAGAGGAGGATTTTTGTTGGAATGTTTTAAAAAAAAAAAAAAAAGACTGTTTTAGCGGTATTATTGTGTCTAATGGTTGGCTCTAGGGGTGAATAACAATATAACATGTCAGTGTCGGCATAAGGTTTCTGGGCGAGACGAGAGGAGGGGGGGGGAGGGAGTTGGCCAGAATATCTCGTACGTTGGGGCATGTCGTTGAAAGTGCAGGTCATTCCCCTAGATGTGGGTCGACAGCAGCTGTCATCACCAGTGCACGGAGTTCAGGGATTTTGAGCGTAATTCGGAGACCTGGAGCAAGGGCATTTTTTTTGGGCCTGGAGTCGGAGTTTAACTAATTCTAGTAAAATTACCTACTGCTCCAGGCTCCATAATGTATTTCAAAAACTAAAAAAAAATATGTATATGTATATAGACATACATAAATAAATATTTATATATCCATAAGGAAGAAATGACCCGATGTTTCGGGGGTAATAATGGAACGCATTTCGCGATACTTTCTACCTGCCATTGCGAAGTCCTTAGATCTAAAAACCAAATTGTTACGTGTATAACTGAAAAATTTACGATAATATGTCACGACCTTAAAATGCATAGTTAGAAAAAAGTGAACAACACTTTGCGTTGTTTTAAAAAAAAATCTTTGTATTGATTTGTACGTTTCTAACATTACTTGGCCTTGATAAATATTTAACCGCAATATAATTTTGGGCCCACACTACACTTTTGAAGCCTATGAAATCACAAAAAAAAAAAACTTTTTTTTTCTTCTCTAAAATGTGTAAAATACTTCACCTTAAATATTAAAAACAAATCTCTATAACATTTTAAATATATACAACAGTAACGGTATTTGAGATAGTGATATATTTATTAAAAATTTTACCAAACTTTTGCCTCGCCTTTCTACTAAATCATCGGAAAATTGTAATAAAAAACAAAAAAAAAACAAAAAAAACACCCCAGAATTTTTATATCTCAATAAGAATATCTTAACTAATGTTAAAGTCTCCAAACAGCCTTGAGGTTTTCTTTAATAAATATTTATAATTTCCCTCACTTGCACAACCACTTTTTCCCATGAACCTTTCGCAAAGAGTAAACAAAACCATATTTTATTATTTGAAACAATATCTTGACCCTCATTTGTTCACGTCTCTGAACTGAGAAAAGAAATAATCATATTCTATTTTCCAAGTTAAAATGTTCACGTGTAGAAAACTATTTGTTCTTGAGATATTTTTATCTTTTTTTTTTTTTTTTAAATTTTCGCTCTTGAAATGTATTATACATTATTTGGTTAGTTTTACAACTACATCATATATACCGATTCCCGCTGTGTCACATATTTGTGTAACATATTTAACCTTTTAGCCATCACTATGCTTATCGCATGCGCCCAACCCCACCTCACACTGGGGCGAAATTTGTGCTGTCTGTGGCAACATCTAAAGAAAAATTCATCACGACCCCCCCTCCCCCCCCCTTTTATGCTGACACATATTTATTCTATTAAGCTTTTCATAAACAGCCATAAAAGGAGCCCATCAAGGTTAACAACCTTATGTTACGACCGCACAGTTTTTTTCGCACACCCTAAAACTTGATAAACATTATCATGTCCCAACGCAGAGCTGCAACGCAGTGTATTGCATTTCATTTTTATTTATTTTTTTGTTATATTTCAAGGCTTGTTTTCATAGATTTAAAAAAAAATGAAAAAAGTTCTTGTTTTTTTTTCCTTCCTTGCGTTTAAATGTATTTAAATTGGAGAAAATGATTTAAAGCTTTATCCGAAAAATAATTAATTCCCTCTCGACATTTCAAAACATAAAGTGATAAAATATTGGGTATTTGAGATATTGCTGTGACGTACAGAACGTTATTCAACAAATATTAAACCTTATAAAAATATATACCATCGCCCCCACTCCAGTTTTCCACGCCCGTGAACTGTAAAAACAAGAGACACATTTTGTAATCAGAATTAAAAATTACGGTATTTAGCGAACAATCTTTAAATGATAATATCCTAAGTTAACAATGTGCATTCCACAGCCGTTACCATGGTCACGGTCGCCTGCTGGTATTATTATCTACCGATGTAACTAGCAGTGTTTATTTTGCTAGATTTAGAAACTGTTTTAGATAAAAAAAATCACAATACATTTCTACATTAATTTGAAGAAATTATACACTGACCTGTTGTTGTTGTTTTTTTTTTTTCAACATCTAAACAGCTAATAGTCTAGTATGAGCTTGGAAAGCTATTTTGACATCGAAATAAAATGCACATATTCCTAGTTCCCCCACCGCTCCCACCACCCCCACCCACCCCAACGATTGTTACCGATGTGTCTATTGGCTATGGAACAGTTATAATAAAAAACAGTAATGCTATTATGAAAACTGTGCATGTAATCATTTTTACTCCTAAATTAAGTTGTAGTGCCAAAGAAATGCACTCCATGCCCCATCCACTAACATTGATGGAAATACTTTTAAGCTCTATAATCATAAATTATTTCAATCTGATTTCTATTTAATTAAAAAGATTAATTCATCGATGGTAATGTTAATAAATGTCGAATGATTTTTGTCTCATTCTAGAATATAATTCATTTACGCCATTGGCGGACTTCAAAGTTCAATTTCGTAATATAAAAACACAATTTAAAAAAAACCAAAGACACCATAGTCTCGGGTTTACAGTAAATTTGCTTACGAATGAACAACAGTAATCCATAGATGATGATATTCTCAGTTATAATACTCAAAATAATTATTAAATGGTTATATTAAATGCATTTCTAGCTTATAATAATAATTCTTGCATTTTAAAATAAAACTACACATGCTTAAATATATAGAATTTTATTTCCAACGTAAATCTAACCCCCCCCCCCCCCTTTTTTTTTCCACGGCTGTGACTTTCACATGAAAATGTACACATCCTCTCTTTCCTCCCACTGAAATGTGTTTACAGCAGAAAGTTGAACACACTCCGCCATTCCTCTTAACACTAACATATTATAAACCAATCTCCGGTGTATTACCAATCAAATGTCCCAGCAATTCTGTGGCGTACTTAATTGAGTCAACCCACAAAGGAAGCCATCGCGCCATATTTGTCCAAACCTCAACTCTATTAATATTCTAGTATCTCAACCACCTTTTACCAGGCAATGTGCTTCTTGTCTATTTTTGTAAAAAAATAAATAAAATAGTTCACGGCCATGGGCGCCCGCAGAAAACTTTCTAGGGGGCGGTGGGGGGGGGGGGGCAAAAAAACGGGGAAACTTCCAGGGGGGGGAAAAAAATTTTTAGTAATGTTTAATTTATTTTT
>CAXITT010000764.1:213702-240924 GCA_964033795.1 Lymnaea stagnalis | reverse complement strand
GGGGGGGGGGGGGGGGGGGGGTGGGGGGGGGAGGAGATCGGGTGCAGGTTTGCGGGTGGGGTCCCAGATTAGTTGGTGGGGACGCGGGTCGGGTGGAGGGAAGAATATCCGGTGGTTTGGCACAGGTCTTCTAATGACGCGCAGATTGGGTGCAGATAGGTCAGTGGCCACACGTAACGACCCGGGTCACGGATCGGTTGGTCATGTTGCCGATTGGGTAGTGTTTGGGGGGGGGGGGAATCGGGTGCAGGTTTTGGGGTGGGGTCCCAGATCGGCTGGTGGGGTCTCGGGTTAGGTGGTTTGGCGAAGATCTGATAATGACGCGCAGATCTGGTGCTGGGGGTGCTGATTGGTTAGTGGGTTCACGTAAAGTGCTGGGTCGCAGATAGGTTGGTGTGGTCGCAGGTAGGTTGGTGTTGGGCGCAGTTCGCGTATTGTGCGCAGATCGGGTGTTGGGCGCAGATCGGGCATTGGGCGCAGATCGGGCGTTGGGCGCAGATCGGGTGTTGGGCGCAGATCGGGTGTTGGGCGAAGATCGGGTGTTGGGCGCAGATCGGTTGTTAAAGTTGCATAATTCATGCTGCAGTCATCTCAAGATTTTTGTCTCCCCCACCTAAGCTCCCGAACGGGACTCTTAGAGAATCCGTCCGCTTTTGGTGGTTTTCCCAAATTATACTTGGGCTAATTAAGTGTAAGCTCTACAACACAGGATTTGGTGGCTTTCCCAAATTATACTTGGGCTAATTGAGTGTAAGCTCTACAACACAGGTTTTGGTGGCTTTCCCAAATTATACTTGGGCTAATTGAGTGTAAGCTCTACAACACAGGTTTTGGTGGCTTTCCCAAATTATACTTGGGCTAATTGAGTGTAAGCTCTACAACACAGGTTTTGGTGGCTTTCCCAAATTATACTTGGGCTGATTAAGTGTAAGCTCTACAACACAGGTTTTGGTGGCTTTCCCAAATTATACTTGGGCTAGTTGAGTGTAAGCTCTACAACACAGGTTTTGGTGGCTTTCCCAAATTATACTTGAGCTAGTTGAGTGTAAGCTCTACAACACAGGTTTTGGTGGCTTTCCCAAATTATACTTGAGCTAGTTGAGTGTAAGCTCTACAACACAGGTGAACCCCCGCTTGGACGCAAACAAAATTAGGAGTCATACCAATGGACAGCATAAATAGGGGGTTCGTGGTGTCGCTTTAAAAAGAAAAACGATCTATTTGTGACCATTAACAGAAGAAAGCGGAGTGATTTATTCTTTTTTTAAAACAAAGGGGGACAACGTTTTCATGGGGTTTTGTTTAGTTAGGGATTTGAATTTGTGATTGTGTTTTGTGAATTTTTTATTGTGTTGTGTGAATTTATGATCGCGTTGTGTGAATTTATGATTGTGTTGTGTGAATGTATGATTGTGTTGTGAATTGGTGTTTGAGTTGTGTAAATGTGTTGTGAATGTGTGATTGTGTTGTGAATTTGTGAGTGTGTCTTACCAGCATATATATTTGTATGCCTTTATTTTTTTACGTACTTTGAAAATAAAAAAAAAATTGTATGCGAATTAATATCCTAAAGTTTGGGGAGCCATAACAGGCTAAAATTACTTCTCAACAAACGATGAAACCACAATCATGATCAGAAAATAACCGGTGATAAATTAAACAAATCAATCACGATAGATCGATCAATATCCCCCTCCTACCCCCAAATGTCACAAGATAGTGACAGTCTCAACCGTCTCTATTGACCGCACCCCCGGGGTTTTTAATTAGGCCCTTATTACCTGGTCCTAGCGCAGAGACACTCCATTCTGGGCGATATGTTTACACCAGTGGTTCTTAACCTTTTTGGAGGAACTGAACCCCACCACTTTCATATGCGCATTCACCGAACCATTCTTAATAGGAAAAATAAAATATGAATTTTTTTTTCTGATTTTTTTTTGGGACCTCCGCCGAACCCCTGAGACTGACTCACCGAACCCCTGGGGTTCGATCGAACCCAGGTTAAGAGCCACTGGTTTACACTGACGTGAATCCTTCGTTGTTGCTTTTTTTCATTCATAAAAGCATTTCAAAGACATTGTATTTAAATGATATTAATATCTCATTGCATTTCATGGACCATTATATAACTAAATCCTAATATTTCATAGACATTTCATCAGTAATTTATAAACATTATGCATACACAACATCATAAATACTTCATAAAACTAATATTCCAATCTAAATAATTGGAATAAAACTTTGAATTTAAAAGTTCAATCTTGTCGCATTGAAAACAATTTTACCTGTCAAACGTACCCAAACAGAAGCAACAGAGGCCCTTGAGAGTCACGCTCCACTGACAAGCATAGGAGGGTAAATATACCTCTAGTGTTTTGTTTGAGAGCTGGTATATTTAGACATATAAGTGAGATAGGGATACGGTTAGAAAGAGCAGTTTCAAGTTTTGGGTCTCGGTCCGAAAAACAGTGGGAACTGAGATGGTATCTTTTGGCGGGGGGCACGGCGGATAGTTTCGGTAAAGCCGTCTGGACCGTGAAAAAATACATAAATACAACTTGCTCTTCATCACGCGGGTTTGGTGGTTTTCTAAAGACCATGGACCGCTAACCAAAAGCTGCGCCCAGGGCCAACTACTGCGCCCAGGGTAAACTACTGCACCCAGGGCAAACCACTGCGCCCACGGTGAACCACTGCGCCCGGGGCAAACCACTGCGCCCAAGGCAAGACACTGCGCCCAGGGCAAGACACTGCGCCCAGGGCAAACCACTGCGCCCAGGACAAAATTTGCGCCCGGGAGAAAAGCTGCACCAAGAACAAAAACTTTACCCAGAAAAAAGCTGCGCCCAGTCAACGGCAAAAGCTGCACCCAGGACAAAATCGGCGCCCATGGAAAATGCTACGCCCAGGGCACAACCTGAAATGTTTACCTCGCTCTAAATTAAAGATATAAAACTCAATTTATGCATTTAAAGGTCGTTCGCAAATTGGCCACGCAAAAAAATGACCTTTTAAGACCCCCCTCTCCCCTGACACGAAGTGTCCCTAATTCTTTACCACTCCCCTCCCCCTTTTAGTGTCACACCACACCTAAAGAAAAATTCAAAACATACATACAATTTTTCATAACTAAACTAAGATTTTATTTTATTTTTTAAAATGTTCCCATAATGGATTAAGATGTAGCATTATTAGAAAACTGCAACGTAAAAAGCAAAACAACGAAGTCATCCCCGAGCCGAATGTAAAATGGCCACAGCAGTTCTTGCGTCATTTTTAGATATGCACAGAAGGTGTGAGCGACTGAGGTTGACGGTACTCACAATAACTGATGCGATTTCGAACTAAAATTAATGATTTTATAATTAATTGAATAACGATTTTTCAAAATTTGAAGATTTTAGATTAAATAAAAATTTTTTTTAAAAAATGGGACGTCACAAATTCTCAATCCCCTTGAACGTGACGTAATTTGCAAACGACCCCTTACAAAACGATTGAAAATCGTGGAATTGGTGCAAGTGCCCCATTCGTCCCCACCCTTCGCACGCCCCTGGGTCCTCCTGTGCAACGGTTCTACTTGAGTCGTAACCCCCTTACTGAGCGTGTGTACAAAAGATATCATGCTCAGTCTCGTGAAACGTGTAGACAAATTGGATCAATATATATATATATATATATATATATATATATATATATATATATATATATATATATATTCAGTGGCGTAGCGAGGGTGTTTGGCGCCCGGGGACAAGATTCGCGCCCGGGGACAAGATCCATTTTAGCGCCCCTTTTTCTTTTTTTTCAACTCTCTAACCCATTATTTTCATCAATAAAATAATATCAAAGCACATTTTGGCACCCCTAACTAGCTGGCGCCCGGGGACATCTGTCACCCCCCCCTGCCCCCACCACGCTACGCCTCTGTGTATATTGTTTACAGGTGATACAAATGAGTTGGCTGAAAACAATTTTGAACTTTTAAGTGCCCTGGGCCACGCCCCGCGTCTCGTCCTGGATCCTTTCCCACGAGAACTCCATCATCTCACAACTGAATGACGTCATTTATCATCTCCGTCACATGACCTGTCAAACCATCTCACCCACCCCCCCCCCCCCCCCCGACCCCATCTCTTCGCCCTGGTGACCTATAAATATGTCATTGTGACAGCGTCGATGACCTAGCGCCCCCGTTTCCTTTAAAGCTGTTTTCCTCGTCAGAACGAGAGGTCAAAGTAGATTATTTAAAAAAAAGGATTGTAATCAATAATTTAAAAAAAAATATAAAATGTATGGTTTTGTCATATAATTTATTATTATTTGGTTTGATTTTTGTGGTAGGATCATGTAGACAAAATGATTAAGTGTTGGGATAGTTTCAGTGTAATTTCATAATGCGTGAAATATACAAAATGAAATTATGTGAGAAGACTTGTGAAAAAATTTTTTTATAAATTTTTGAAAATTTTTTAAGATACCTAGAGACGCTAAGGATGTCTCATTGTCTCGTTAGGCACAACAAGACCTAAGAATGTATCCCTGCCACGTTGGAGAGACTTAAATATAAACATGTGTCACGTCACTGTCACGCTAGAGAGAGCAGAATATAAACATGTGTCACAGCCACCCTAGAGGGAACAACATATAAAGATGCGCCACTGCCACGCTAGAGAGAACATAATCTAAAGCTGTGCCACTGCCACATGTAAAGAGAGGAAAACAATATATATAAAGATGTGTGACTGCCACACTGGTGAGAGCAGAAGCTAAAAAAAAAAAGGATGTTTTGACTCTAACCTCAATGAGAAAATTGGCATGAATTATATAAATTGCACGCTGCAAAGACCAGATAAAATTGTTTTACTGCCACGATAGCGTGACACTATTGTGACACAATATGTCAAATTGCCTCACTAGTAATTAGTGATGTAAAGTGACACTTATGTGTTCTCCTCGTGAATTTGTCACACCATAAAGTACATGTGTCATGTTCACTCAAAAAACAAACAAACAAAAAACATGTATATACTTAATAATAGTCGGTAAGTCGAAATCGAATAGGACTTCCGTAATCATTCTATGTGCCTAATGTATGTCATTATCCTCTGCAGCGTGTCAGACATAGATCCCGTTGGCACTGACACGAAATTCAATCTGTGAATTTCATGCCAATGCCAAATCAATCCGTGAAGTGGATGCGACCAAACTTCTTTTTTTAAATTTTCCATTTCATCCTATTACACTTCAAACAGGCATTCGCTTTGATTGATTTACAGGTGAGCAGATAGAAAATGGCTAAACCTGACCTAGATTTATGTAATCGATACGATCATTGAAATACCGCTTTTCTCGATTACACCTCAAATGGAACGGGAACAGTGGGTAAAAAAAAGAACGTTCCTCTTTAATTACTATTTTTTTTTTTAAAGTGATGCTAATAGCACACGTGGCGCACGAATCACGGATCAATGGCCGAACGCTATAGCGGCTCGATACTCAATCAATACGGGTCTTAAATCGCGGGTGGAAAAAAAAAACCTGCAGATCATGCAATGCTGAGGGGGATTTAATAACAAGTAGATTTAGTGTTCACACACATGCAGGCAATACGTGTGTGTGTGTGTTAATGAAACACTTCAGAGCAATTAGGACCCATTGACATAATAATATATGTATGTGGGCATCGAAAAACATTCCGCTATCAAAATTTCAAAAATGTTTTTAGTCGTTTTTAAATGTAAGCGACATCTTTTATTATTTTTATTTAAAATAATTTTTTTTTTGTCTATGGAAAAGGTTCGAAGAGACATTAGAAGCTTTTTCCTTAAAGTAAAAATTATATGTTGAAATTCTTGGATTATCGCCGAAAACTGGGGGTGACATCAACGAGTGATGACGTTTTCGGTTGATCTCCTTGCTTCTCAAATAATAAAGCTTTGTTTCTGTTCTTCCCCAGCGTGTCTCTTTGCACTGAGCATCTTCCATCCGCCAACTGAGTTCAGGGTTTTGTCAAGGCTTCTGTCCAAACATCCAGAACCCCTTGACATGTCACCTCTCCCATAAGTCTTTTATAATCTTTTCTTGTTTCCTCTATCCCTTCCGGCGCATCAAGTGTATTTCAATCCTGGCAATACGCTATTGTCGTAGGCATACAATGAGCCATGGTAATTTGTTAGAAATGTACTGAGACACATATTGAATTTTCACTTTTTTTTGTTGGTCTCAATTTTTCGCCGAGCATTAGATCTATGCCTTATTGGTACGAAAATTTCATCGCGCAGTCTGGGTTCGTGCAAAAATTTTCCAGATAAGTTGTTTGTTTTTTTTTGTTCGTTATCCAAACATACACAGTCTTTTTCTTTCTTTTTTTTTTATATGGATTTGAATTCACTTAAATATCTTACTAGTTACAAACATAACTTGTCAATAGAGCAACTGTCTCCTAAGTCAAATACAATTCTTGACGTTTGTAAAAATAGTTCAAGTTTTTTTTCTTTTGTAAAATAAGAGTACACCAAAGGTATTGGCGTATTATTTTTTTAAAAAAAAGGATATATAATATAACCCACACAATAACCGTAGCACGTCTGAGATAATTCACTTTATTGATAAGTGGACGCGGACAACTGGTGAACTGTCAACGACTCGGCCCGTTGTGTCGCCTCCCCTGCCCTCCGCCCCAGCTCCACCCTGGAATCGTGTTAATCTAAATGGAATGAATTAATAACATCATCGCCTGACACAAACGGCGCTTGAATTGTTGACAGTCGTGCTGTGTTGTCGGTCGTACTGTGTTGACGGTCGTGCTGTGTTGACAGTCATGATGTGTTGACAGTCGTGCTGTGTAGAGAGTCGTGCTTTGCTTTGACGGTCGTGCTGTGTTGACAGTCGTGCTGTGTTGTCGGTTGTGCTGCGTTGGCAGTCATGCTGTGTTGACAGTCGTACTGTGTTGACAGTCATGCTATGTTGGCGGTCGTGCTGCGTTGACAGTCATGCTGTGTTGACAGTCGCGCTGCGTTGACAGTCGTTCTGTGCTGGCAGTCGTGCTGTGTTGGCAGTCGCTCTATGTTGACGTTAATTATGTTTAAAGCTAGTAATCGATCGGAACACATAGGAATCATCATTAAACCTGTGGGTTTTCAATGTGGTGAACATGAATCGAATCCAGATCAAGCATCGCTTTAAACTTTCATGAGGATACAGAGTGGAAAAAGCGAAAATAGAATATCCGCTTAAAAGTGGCATAGACAGAGGTAGGGACGTTCCGCCCTGGGCGTGCCATATTTTTGACGCCCCCGTTTCCACTTCAAAAAATAAAGAAGAGAACTCTGCAGATGACAGAAAATGCAGCGGCTCAATGTAAAGAGAAAAAAAAAAGTGCGGCCCGGAACATACTACCCCCTCCGTGCTATCTTCCTACGCCAGAGTTCTATCGTAAAAATACTTTAGATTGGTTGCTCACATAAAATAAAAGGTTTCCTCTTTTTTTTGTACAGTAAATTTAGCTGAATGAAATTGTTGTGTATATTTTGTGGCGGGTGGATGAGGGTGGAGTGGCATGTAGGGTGGAGTGGCGAGGGGGGTGGAGTGGCGAGGGGGTGGAGTGGCGAGGAGGGTGGCGTGGCGAGGAGGGTGGCGTGGCGAGGAGGATGGAGTGACGAGGAGGGTGGAGTGGCGAGTGGGGTTTGTAGTGGCAAAAATGGTGGCGTGGCGAGGAGGGTGGAGTGGCGAGGAGGGTGGAGTGGCGAGCAGGGTGGAGTGGCGACGGGGGTGGAGTGGTGAGGAGGGTGGAGTTGCGAGGAGGGTGGAGTGGCGAGGAGGGTGGAGTGGCGAGGAGGGTAGAGTGGCGAGGAGGTGGAGTGGTGAGGAGGGTAGAGTGACGAGGAGGGTGGCGTAGTGAGGAGGGCGGGAATGATATAACATTTCCCATTTTCCCACACCAGTAAAATTCTCTAATACAAATTTGAAAGTGACAATGATTGATCGATAGAGTGGATTTTTTAATTATTATAATATTTTTTTGTTGTTGTTGTAATAGAAGGGCGATTGTGGAATTACATAATGTCCCACCATAAAAATAATCAGGTTCATCACCCTAGTCGTAAACATACATGTCTTCTCAAATGCTATAATAGCACAAGTGACATCAAGACATAACTATTCATGTTTGTTCACGAGATCATCAAGTACAAGTTTACATCAAGACATTTACTCATGCTAGTTCATGGGATCATCAAGTACTAGAAACATCAAGACATTTACTCATGCTAGTTCATGAAATCATCAAGTACTAGAGACATCAAGACATTTACTCATGCTAGTTCATGGGATCATCAAGTACTAGTGACATCAAGACATTTACTCATGCTAGTTCATGGGATCATCAAGTACTAGTGACATAAAAACACATCTACACCTGTTAGATCACGAGAGCATCAAGTACTAGTGACAAAAAGACATTTACTTATGCTAGTTCACGAAATCATCAAGTACTAGTAACATCAAGACATTTACTCATGCTAGTTCATGGGATCATCAAGTACTAGTGACATCAACACATTTACTCATGTTAGTTCATGGGATCATCAAGTACTAGAGACATCAAGACATTTACTCATGCTAGTTCATGAAATCATCAAGTACTAGAGAAATCAAGATATTTACTCATGCTAGTTCATGAGATGATCAAGTACTAGTGACATCAAGACATTTATTCATGCTAGTTCATGGGATCATCAAGTACTAGAGAAATCAAGACATTTACTCATGCTAGTTCATGGGATCATCAAGTACTAGTGACATCAAGATATTTACTCATGCTAGTTCATGAGATCATCAAGTACTAGTGACATCAAGACATTTATTCATGCTAGTTCATGGGATCATCAAGTACTAGTGACATCAAGACATTTACTCATGCTATTTCATGGGATCATCAAGTACTAGTGACATAAAAACACATCTACACCTGTTAGTTCACGAGAGCATCAAGTACTAGTGACATCAAGACATTTACTCGTGCTAGTTCATGGGATCATCAAGTACTAGAGACATCAAGACATTTACTCATGCTAGTTCATGAAAACATCAAGTACTAGAGACATCAAGACATTTACTCATGCTAGTTCATGGGATCATCAAGTACTAGAGACATCAAGACATTTACTCATGGTAGTTCATGAAATCATCAAGTACTAGAGAAATCAAGATATTTACTCATGCTAGTTCATGAGATCATCAAGTACTAATGACATCAAGACATTTATTCATGCTAGTTCATGGGATCATCAAGTACTAGAGAAATCAAGACATTTACTCATGCTAGTTCATGGGATCATCAAGTACTAGTGACATCAAGATATTTACTCATGCTAGTTCATGAGATCATCAAGTACTAGTGACATCAAGACATTTATTCATGCTAGTTCATGGGATCATCAAGTACTAGTGACATCAAGACATTTACTCATGCTATTTCATGGGATCATCAAGTACTAGTGACATAAAAACACATCTACACCTGTTAGTTCACGAGAGCATCAAGTACTAGTGACATCAAGACATTTACTCATGCTAGTTCATGGGATCATCAAGTACTAGAGACATCAAGACATTTACTCATGCTAGTTCATGAAAACATCAAGTACTAGAGACAACAAGACATTTACTCATGCTAGTTCATGGGATAATCAAGTACTAGAGACAATAGACATTTACTCATGCTAGTTCACGATATCATCAAGTACTAGTGAAATCAAGACATTTACTCATGCTAGTTCATGGGATAAGCAAGTACTAGAGACATCAAGACATTTACTTATGTTAGTTCATGGGATCATCAAGTACTAGTGACATCAAGACATTTACTCATGCTAGTTCATGGGATCATCAAGTACTAGTGACATAAAAACACATCTACACCTGTTAGTTCACGAGAGCATCAAGTACTAGGGACAAAAAGACATTTACTCATGCTCGTTCACGATATCATCAAGTACTAGTGACATCAAGACATTTAATCATGCTAGTTCATGGGATAATCAAGTACTAGTGACATCAACACATTTACTCATGTTAGTTCATGGGATCATCAAGTACTAGTGACATCAAGACATTTACTCATGCAAGCTCATGGGATCATCAAGTACTAGAGACATCAAGACATTTACTCATGCTAGTTCATGGGATCATCAAGTACTAGTGACATCAAGACATTTACTCATGCAAGCTCATGAGATCATCAAGTACTAGAGACATGAAGACATATCTACCGCACATGTTAGTTCATGAGATCCTCAAAGGTTGACCCATACCTTAACTACACATCCGATCTCATCGTACTGTAAGGCGAGTAGATTAAGAGGTCACGTTGTCGTTCTATTAAAGCGTGTTTGAAAGTATTTGTACTATGAGTCGCAGCGCTGTACCCAAATGGAAATGAGCGAAACAAAGTATCGGAAAAACCCTGATGAAAGAACGCAACTTTACAACGAACGTGTCGGCAAGAAGCCTTCGTCAGCGAACAAACAATGGTAAAATCAGAAATAAAATTTAAAAAAATAACACTTTGCTTAAATGTAATATCCAACGAATTTTAATTTTTCTAACATTATTATAGTCTCCACCACCCCACCCCCCCACCTTATTACCATTGCAATCAATTGCATGTGATTTTATTATTAAATCTCCGGTGTTCTAAAGGGCCCCGCTTGCAATTATCAGGTGCTCAGCTAGCAGTTATCAAGGGCTCCACTTGCAATGATCAAGGGCTGCACTTGCAATTATCAGGTGCTCAGCTAGCTGTTATCAAGGGCTCCACTTGCAATGATCAAGGGCTGCACTTGCAATTATCAGGTGCTCAGCTAGCAGTTATCAAGGGCTCCACTTGCAATGATCAAGGGCTGCACTTGCAATTATCAGGTGCTCAGCTAGCAGTTATCAAGGGCTCCACTTGCAATGATCAAGGGCTGCACTTGCAATTATCAGGTGCTCAGCTAGCAGTTATCAAGGGCTCCACTTGCAATTATCAGGTGCTCAGCTAGCAGTTATCAAGGGCTCCACTTGCAATGATCAAGGGCTGCACTTGCAATTATCAAGGTCCCCGCTTGCAATTATCAGGTGCTCAGCTAGCAGTTATCAAGGGCTCCACTTGCAATGATCAAGGGCTGCACTTGCAATTATCAAGGTCCCCGCTTGCAATTATCAGTTGCTCAGCCGCAATGGTCGGGTTCTTAGCCTGCAATTATCAAGGGCGCCGCTTGCAATAATCAGGTGCTCCGCTTGCACTTATCAGGGCTCCGCTTGCAATAATCAGGTGCTCCGAGGCCGCTGAGCCCGAAATAAAATAACACATTTTAACTTTTAAGACATATGTTACGCACAGAAATCGGCTATAGAAAGGGCTCCACGGGTCAAAAAGTTTGGGAGCCCCTGGTAAACTCTATTTTCAGAAGACAGCGTAGATACTACAGGGATGGTTTGTGATTTTTCATCATTAATAAAGTAAGTTTAATAAAAGACATATTCTCTTAAATAAGTTTGCTATCGACCGAACAAGGGATTTTTCTCCCCTTTGTCAGGCATTTGGGTTGGGGGGGGGGGGGTCTGTCCGAATAGCACATTGTCTTCATTTCCAGTGTGGAAAATAGGAAAAGGTTTGGCGGTGGGGGGGGGGCGGGCACATAAGGGAATGTTACGAATCCGATGCTCTAAACAACTCCGAACAAGTGACACGTGGTACATGGGTTCATTCCAGGACCGTGTCTGTCTCCTCTTTGCGGTTATATATATATATATATATATATATATAAATAATATAATTATTACAAAAAGGGCATCATATTTTCTTTGATTCTCAAATCTCTATTACAGTAAAAATATTACACACACACACACACACAGATGTGATTGTCTCTATGGTTACACGCCTGAACGATATATGTGTCATCGTTAAGAGAAAAAAAAAATTAACTAAAAAAAATAAAAATGAAAAGCTTCATCCACGAAGAGAAAACCGTGTCATTCTAGATGTATGAGACTTTGACACTTTTCTCTTTCTTTCAAAGAGAATTCAAATATGCGTCAACTGGAATGGGCGAAACCTTTACACACACACACACATTCACATCGTCCTAGCGGCAGACACGGCACTGTGGGAGACTCAATCAAGCTCGGGGTCGGTATCGATTATTGTTTTCTTTCTGTGATCGTAGTCGATTATGAGTATCTGTTATTGACTTTTCCTTGGAATTATTGGTATTGAAATATCTCTCTCTCTCTCTCTCTCTCTTTCTCTCTCTCTCTTTCTCTTTCTCTCTCTCTCCCCCTCCTCCTCTCTCTCTCTCTCAATGTTAGTCTTTTTAGTTCGATTGGACTGCACCAAAATTGATAGCGGCTAACACACCCTGTCTTCTTTGCCTCGAACTCCTTAAATAACTGTTAAGGTACTTCCCCTTTATAGGTTGGTTGCCTGGGGGGGGGGGTGGGGGGGGGGGAGGTGGGGGCACCGTTCAATTATTGTTTCCATATATCTAGAATCGGACATTCCAAACGCTTTTTCTGTATAGGTGAATGCTCTCTTCCGGTTGGAGTCGTATTACTATAGTAAACAATCCAATTTGCAATTTTAAAAATGGCTTATAAATAGGATACCAAGATGAAAATATTTCCTGTTACCCTGTTTTTATATGTACAACAAGTGTGATGATATTTTACGTAGCAATAACCAACTATTTTTAAAATTATCAAGATTCCCCTTTTTCCTTATTTTTAGAATCGGTAATTCAAAGCCCACCGACATGCATCTGTCATGCTAAAATTAAAATGATTAAAATCTTTAATTTGTTTTAAGTTGAAAACTCAGATAAAACTGAAGACCCTAGCTTTAAAAGAACTTAGGTCACACTTTTGTCAAACTCTAACCCTTTCCTATACGGGTTAGCCAAGAAAACTGCGTGAATTTGAACACATTAAAATTTGCCCGAATCACCTTAATTTAAGGGGTAATAAGGGGAGAGACTGCAATCAATTCTGTTGTTTTGTTCGCTGACGAAGGCTTTCTGCCGACACGTTCGCTGTTTTGTTGCGTTTATTTTTTCAGGTTTAACCCTACTCTGTTTTACTCACCTTAATTTAAACAATGTGAAAATGATCACATTTTATAGACGAAAAGAAGAGTTGAACTTGATTATCTAAAAATGGGTATTTTCTGATTAAGTATTTTCAGCACTAATGTTCTCTTTAATAATGTAAACTTCATACATTTTCCTCACAAAAACATAACCAAGTGCTTTTTAACTTATTTAAAAAAAAAAATAATGAGCTCTTGCTAAAACTAAGAAAATCTACATTGATATAAAGAACAAGGCATTGGAAAATGTCTAGCTATATAGTATCTAAAAA
The DNA here is from genome assembly GCA_964033795.1 of Lymnaea stagnalis. Classification (NCBI taxonomy): domain Eukaryota; kingdom Metazoa; phylum Mollusca; class Gastropoda; family Lymnaeidae; genus Lymnaea; species Lymnaea stagnalis. Next base: position 227,514 of record CAXITT010000764.1, on the reverse strand, counting down.
GTAAAGAGAGGAACCCATTTTTAAAAAAGATGGCGGCGACCTTGGTATTTCTAGATCCGGCGCTAGGAAAATCGCCATTATAGTCTGCTGGCCAATAGAAATTAACAATCGGATGAACCTTTCTTTTGAATGCGCATGCGTTATCATCAGCTGTCATGTTAGTAGCCTAGCAACCGGTTAGAACACTGGAGTTGTGGTTAAACAACAAACAACAAACCGCGATGAACGTATTCTGGCCTGTTTAGAAATGTTGTAATCAATAGTAGCCAAGTTTTGAAGTTCAAAGATTAAACTTGGTAAAACAAATTTCAAGTTTGCTTTTTATTGGCGTGGGCATGACAAGATTTCACAGGAAAATGTCTTGATTTTAAAAAAAAATTGAATAAATAAAATTATTTATTTATTTTAATTATAAATTTAAAATTTCGTTTTCCTTTTTTCATGAATGATTATTGATAAAATCATATTTAAATAGAAAAAAAGCAGAATTTGTTCATTTAAAGAGACACATGCAGGTACAGTTTTGTGTACGTTAAGTAAATTTAATATTGATAAATATAAACAAAAGTTCTGCATGATGCCATAGTTGTGTCTGCTCAGTAAGAATGTCACAGGTGTGTCTACTCAGTGTAAATGTCATAGTTGTGTCTGCTCATAGGTGTGTCTACTCAGTGTGAATGCCATAGTTGTGTCTGCTCAGTATGAATGTCATAGTTGTGTCTGCTCGGTGTGAATGCCATAGTTGTGTCAGCTCAGTATGAATGCCATAGTTGTGTCTGCTCAGTAAGAATGCCATAGTTGTGTCTGCTCGGTTTGAATGCCATAGTTGTGTCCGCTCGGTGTGAATGTCATAGTTGTGTCTGCTCGGTGTGAATGTCATAGTTGTGTCAGCTCAGTGTGAATGCCATAGTTGTGTCTGCTCAGTTTGAATGACATAGTTGGGTCTGCTCAGTAAGAATGCCATAGTTGTGTCTGCTCAGTAAGAATGCCATAGTTGTGTCTTCTCGGTGTGAATATCATAGTTGTGCGCATCTATGTGGGTTATCTGTGGCTTGGATTGCCCCTGGTGAGATTTGTCGCTGCTGCTGCTCGTCACACCCCCCTGCTAACAGGTTACAATGGTACGTCTGTCTGCGTCTCGATCGCTAGGCAGCGGGTCGGTTCAAGTCCACAGACGCCACCAAAAAATCTGATGGCTGCACCTGCCGGCTGCGGGATTAAAAACTTACCTCTTCATACGTTTTTCCCTCGTAAAAAAATTATGTTTTTCCTAATGTGTTGGTGAATTAACGTTTTCTCCCTCAATCCGCCTTTTGGACTGATCGATCGGGTCAAATGCTGACCGCATGCCGGAACCTGTACGGATTTTTTTTTTTTTTGCTTTCTTCCAACAGATCAGCGTCAGGCAGATTTCCACCCCAGCGACCAGGCAATCTGGGACGTTTTAAACGAAGTTACCATGCGTGTTTCCTTTGTGGACCGCGTCAAGTGTTGAATCCGGTGCTCACAGAATAAAATGGAGGACGAAAAAAGAAAAAAAAGCAACGACCCAGTGGGTAATGGCAGCAGTAATCGATAACAGAGCCAACACGAGTAAATAGTTAGTGTTTTAGAACACGTTAGAATTGAGCCAACACGAGTAAATGGTTCGGGTTTTAGAACACGTTAGAATCGAGCCAACACGAGTAAATGTTTGGGTTTTAGAACACGTTAGAATTGAGCCAACACAAGTAAATAGTTGGGTTTTATAACACGTTATAATTGAGCCAACACGAGTAAATAGTTGGGTTTTAGAACACGTTAGAATATATGGCACGTTAGAAAAGACCGATTCCTAAACTTGTGGCCTGCGTGCGTTACTTCTGTTTTATATGTATCCTGCACAGGTGTCACTCGTTTCACTGCAAACAACATTTGAAATGTTTTTTTGTTTTTTTTTTAAATAAAGATTATTCAACAACAAAAAATGTTAGTGACACCCACAATATTAATATATATATATATTCCATCTGTATCACCTAAGGTGAAATTATTTTCACTGCTTCAAAATTAACTGATTGTTTCGTTATTTTTTAAAAATAGTTTTTATTTAACCGTCATCAAATCTTATGAGTGATAACAATTTTTTTAATTTATTACTGGACACCTTCACTTGTTTGTCCCTATACTTTCTATTGATATGCTCGGCTGCATTTCAATAACTGAAACGGGAAACGGTTAAAAATAGGACCTGCTAAAGAATAGTTTTCTTTCTTTCTGGTCTCACGCCAAGGGGGTTGGATATTGACTTACAGTCCCCCAAGGGGTATTTCCAATAATCGAAGGCAACTCGATACCAATTATAGATTCCCATTCACTGCCCCGAATCCCCCCCCCCAACCTCCCGCCTCCTTTAGGCTTTCATGAGTTATTTGTGTTGAAGACATACATAAAGGAGCATGTACTCTTTTCGCTGAATCTGTTACTTAGGTTACCTTAGTTTCAATCTACTCACCCTTAACATTAAACCAAAAAAGCAAACTCTAAAACACTGAACGAAGGGCTCAGTTTCAGCAATACATTGAATGGTATTTGTGTGTGTGTGTGTCTGTGTGTGTTTGCGCGCTACGGGCTCAGATGTAGAAGTTGAACACACCACACAAAAGAGAGGAAGTATGCGGACTTGTGATGAAGTATTCACAGATATAGTGAATTAGTGTACACATAATTATGTTTTTATATCACAGCCCAACTCCCCCTCTCTTAAGATTTTTCTTTCCTCTTTCCGAATCCAAAAAATGGCTAAAGAAGGATCAACACACAAGTGTTCCAAAACATGCTAATTTTCACTGTTGTCCTGGAACACTTACGCGTACATTCCCCGTAGAAGGAATGATCTCTCTCTCTCTATACATACTTCGTTGTGGCATGGGTTTTGTCGTTATTAGAGATTAGATTAGATTAGAGATTGAAGGTATTTTTCAATTTTCCTTTTATGATTGTTCATTTATGAGAGCAAGGCGTTGTTATAGAATATGGGGATTGGAGATTATAATTGTGACAAGAGAAGTAATTAAATTTTTTTAAATTTACGTCATTGGGCTGGGTGTTTTTTTTTTTTTTAATTTGACGCTTGGATGAATCCCAGCGATGTGAAGAGTGATAAATTTTTGTTTGCTTTAATACTGTTATAACTGTGTCAGTGGAGCTATGATCGATCATAGGGGCAACCACTGGTGACTTATAAAGTCTGTAGTCACTGGAGAGCTTTGAGCCATTTTCAATTTAAGGGGGATAAAATAAAAAAGAAGGGAAAAGCGACATTTTAAATAGAAACTTCTTTTTTTTGAACCCCATTATAACATACTTGTATGACAGTAAAACCGGGACATAATGCAAACAAATGTGGCTAGTGCAAAACGAATTGCTATTTACATGGATTGAGCTACCAGCACCTTAAGCCAGTGTTTACTTGTTATATCGTGCGTTTGTGAGTTTGCGCATATGTCAGTGACAGCGTAATTTCTAGGGTCGTTGTATCCGGATTTTCACTGTAAAAAAAATTTGAAAGATTCTATGTATATGTATATATATATATATAGCTGTGTTTGAAATGTACATGACACACCACTGGTCGTCCTTATTGGTTGGCCAATGCTATGTGGTGCTGACATTTGGTACACAGTTTGGCTATAAGCGGTGTTTTCATCTATCGAAAACTTAGAGAACCCAGAGGATGGATATGGATAGAGAATACGAAACCAACCAAGAATCTTGCAGTCTAGATCAGGGCACTACGCTACGCCGGGCGGGACACTTAGAAAGAACGCCAGATGACAGAACAGTGAAGAGGGTACATCACCGAAACTCCAGAGGAAAACGGTTCAAAGGCAGACCCAGGCTTAGATGGACGGACGATGGGGGGGGGGAAGGAATCTCAAAACAGTTAAGGAATCCAAGCTTGGAAAAGAAAAGCATTCATTAGGTCTGAGTGGAAGGAAGTTATTGGCACTACGCTACGCCGGGCGGGACACTTAGAAAGAACGGCAGATGACAGAACAGTGAAGAGGGTACATCACCGAAACTCCAGAGGAAAACGGTTCAAAGGCAGACCCAGGCTTAGATGGACGGACGATGGGGGGGGGGGGAAGGAATCTCAAAACAGTTAAGGAATCCAAGCTTGGAAAAGAAAAGCATTCATTAGGTCTGAGTGGAAGGAAGTTATGAGGCAGGCCAAAGCCCTATACATGGGGTGTAGCGCCACAGGGATGGATATGTTAGCTGTTACCAGAATACAGTCGGATACATTTACGGAACAGGACAGATTGAAGAGGACTGCATCAAAGTGAGGACGTAACGCGTAAAGAAGTCTTAACTGCTGCTGTAATTAAAGTCTGTTGTTGTTGCTGTTCTTGTTTTTTAATTCCCACCTCAAGCTAAATGTATTCATTAAAATGTAGGCCATAATAAATGACCAAAACATTTTCCAGAGATATCACGTAAATGAAAACTTGATGTCACATAATTTTTTTTTGTTAAAATTATTCTTAGAATTCAAGTTGGTTTGATAAGTTTAATTTCATTCGGTACTTAGCAGCACTGGTTACGAATAAAGAATGTGAAGACATCAACATTGGTTATTGTTCATTTTTAAAAAAAAGGGAAAGAAAAAAAAAAAAAAAGATCTCTAGTGTTAACAGGTCAAATGTATGAATGCATGATAGATCCTTAAGGGAGTCGGGAATTTTTTGTATTTTTTTTTGTTAAAATTATTCTTAGAATTCAAGTTAGTTTGAAAAATTTAATTTCAATCGGTAATTAGCAGCACTGGTTAAGAATAAAGAAAGTGAAGAAATCAACATTGGTTATTGTTCATTTTTAAAAAAAAGGGAAAGAAAAAAAAAAAAAAAGATCTCTAGTGTTAACAGGTCAAATGTATGAATGCATGATAGATCCTTAAGGGAGTCGGGAATTTTTTGAAGAAAATATTTAATTTATCCCTTGAACCCTCCCCCACCCCCCCACCCCCACCCACACCACACACACAAAAACACTTCATTAATATATTATACTCGTAAACACCGTTAAGACCCATGAACAAAGATGGTGAAAGGGGTGTGTTGATAAATTTTTACAAAATCGCCACTGCTGGGATTCAGATTCGCCTAAAACAAAATCTCATTCAATTGACAAATGAGATGAAGTTAAGGAAATAAACCTGTTGAATCGTGTCGTTCCTGGTAGCATTTAAGCTGTCCCTAGGGAGAGCCTAACGCCTTTTAAAGTCTGCATTCATGTCTAATAATAGGCCAAGTTATTAAGAAGCCATTAAAAATAAAAGTGTGCGGGCAGAAAAAGAGAATTAAAAAAGAAAAAAAAAAAGAAAAGAAGAAAGCCGACCAAACGGACTTTGAATGCGAGGCCCTAGGCAAAAGACAAACATTTGAAGAACGTTTTCAATGGACAAGGCAGAGAGTGAGAGATAGAAAGACCGAATTATGAAGAATGTGTTTGCCCAAGCGATATGGTGTCTGCTTAATCAAACTGTAGAAGAAGGGGGGGGGGGGGGGGGGGGGGGGGGGGGGGAAGAAACGGTGTATGGATCAGAGCAGGCACCACAGGCAGTGACCTGACACACATGAAATGTTCTGTTTGTACCGGCGTGTCAAGTGTGACGTTTGAGCGTGGGAGTGTTCTGGAGGTTTTCGCCAGTAATATAAACATGGTCATGGGAGGCAAGTAGGGTATCTGAGATTTATAGAGAAATGTTTTTTTGTTGTTTTTTTTTAATGCTTCAAAGATTAAAATCAGCTGACCAATCATTGGACTTTTAGAACTTTTAAGATAATTTTACTGAACTTGACAACAACAACAAAATGTCGTAGGAAAAGGTGGGGAAAGGGGGGGGGGGAACAAACGTTTAAAAAAATATTAATAAAACTACGAATACAAAAATTAACATTAATAAAGGAATACATTTGGTGTCCAGGGTAAGAGATTACCTCTTCTTTTCTTAATAGATTTGATGACGTAATACGCCCACCGAAGCCAAGATTTTTTTTTTTAGTTCTGATAGTCGTGACTTAACATTAAAAAGAAAAGGGTTTTTCATACATTTTTTTTTTAGAATAACATTTTAAAAACATAAAATAAAATTGTTTTCAGAAATTGAAAAAGTGGCGCAACAAGAATATTTTTTTTTTTAATTTCTTTTTTCTTTAAAGGACGAGGCCAACCCAAGAAAATCGAAAAATGGAAGGCACCAAAAATCTTGGCTTTAACGTCTCTGAGATAGCTGCGCGGCCACGCAGCTTAAAGGGAACATTGGTGGGGGCCGGAACTAAATGAAAACAATACAAGAGTATAGAAGCCTGGGTGGGCGGGGACAGTCTAAATAAGGAGACAAAGATACACGAGTTTCCCCGTACAGATCACATCTGTGGTATCGGCTAGAGGTAGTTCCCCATGTATTACATGAGGAGAAAAAAAGAAGCTTTTTTTTGTCTTTTTTTTTAAAAATCCAAATGCAGACAGAAAACATTGACTTTTAACCAGTCTGAAGAATTCTTCAATAATCGAGCCTTAATTAAGATGAAGCGTGTTTTTGAAATGGACTTCATTATTATTATTATTATTATTATTATTATTATAAAGAGCAACGATACGGTCAAAGTAGTTGAATCCCGGAAGTCAGTTGATAGGTCGGTTGATAGTTAATAACGCGATATATTTCAAATAGATGGATTTCTATTAACGTATTTTATGGAATATAAGACGCACCTTAATTTTTAAGCAATTAAAAAAAAACAACACAACATTTTTACCATTTTTATATTTATTTCGAGTATAAGACTCACCTGAATTTTTGGAGGCAATTTTTCGGAAAATAGAGTCAATTTTTCGGAAAATAGAGACAATTTTTCGGAAAAAAGCGTCTTATTATCGGTAAAATATGGTTGTCTTTTGTTCTACAAGCGGTTCAATAAATCCATTTTACGTCATATGGCCCTTAAATGAAGAAAATGATTTTTGAATCGTAAGCTTAATTGATAGAAAATAACGATTTAAAAAAATGTCAAATTGAGGCCGCTCTTGGCTGGTTATAGCTGCGAAATGTATGACATGTCTTTGAGGAGATAAAAATACTAAGCTAATGAAAACAGGGGCATCGGCGTGGAAGAAAAAATGGCGTGCGAGCAAAGCGATTCAGTGCTAATGAAAAGAAAACAAAGTCATATTGAAGACAGGCGGGACTAGTCCCGGTCCTGGTCCTAACATTAATCACCGAAAATATTTCTTGGTTTGACAAAGAAAAGAAAGCAAGCTATTGTTAGAACAAGTTTGTGTAGAGGCGGTTCGAGCAACATTGCTGTAGTGAATTCATGGTAAAACCTCTCACCACGTGGGCAATAAGGAAATGAAAGAAATCTAAGACTTTCATGCTAAAATCCTATACTTAGATAATAAAGCTAAGATCGTTTAGGCAATAATGCTAAAACTTGACACTAGGGCAATACTGCTATAATCTTAAATATGGATAAGATCTGAAAATCTTACACGAGGGCCATACTGCTATAATCTTTATATGGATAAGGATGGGAAAATGTTACACGAGGGCCATACTGCTATAATCTAATATATTGTCTTTGGCAGAGATAATACATTTTTAAAAAACAAAAAAATATATTAATAGGCAAAATCAGACCGCCATAAAGTTTACGACACTTCCCTCAAGTATTTTGACATGTTTGCTACGTTTGTAATTTTGAACAATTCTTGTTCGTGCATCTTCCAAGACCAAACTCTATTTTTTGTAAAATTCAAAATGATGGTTGAAAATACTGTTAAAAATGTATTAAATATATAACGATTGATCATAATGAGAATTACTATAGCAGAGGTAAGCATTATATAGAAAATAATAGAAGAAATTCTCATGACGGGCGTGATAATTGGGCAGAGAAATATTGAGAGCTAGGGATTTAGGAGGAAATGACTCAAAACCCGAGAAAATTGATGAAAGGTGGTAAAAATATCGTGAGGGCATTAGAGAAATTTGTATTTCTACCCCCTTATCATCCTCCATTATGAAGACAACTATTACTGTGCTTCTGGAACGCATTTATCCTCATACAAGTAAGACGAAGGATCGATAAGTGTTGGGTTTTTTTTAAACGTCCTTTTCGATTTCAAATATTCGACGAGTCGCACTCAAGTTTAAATTGTCAATGTCTTCGAGCAACTTGATGGTTTCTAAATCTTTCTGACGGTATTTTTTTCTTGGATAGACATCGGTTTTCCAATGGCATCTTTTTTTCTGTGTACTGACACAGAAATATTCATGCAAACGAAAAACGAAATTCAGAAAAAGAAAACTTTTGAGGGACTTTTTTTTGGGGNGGGGGAATCCACAAAGTCACAAGATATGTCATCGTTTCGTTTCCCTTTATTCTATTATGACGTCGTTATCAATTACGATGTTTATTCCCCCCCCTCTCTCTCTCCCAACCCCCACTTTTTCCAAACCCAGCCCTGTTATCAAATGTGTGCGCGTCTGATAGACCTGCTCGTCTTATCTCTGAGTCCAGTTTACTTTTGCGTCACACGAAACGTTACAAAATTCAAAAGCGTGTCTGAATTTTTGTATGAAAAATAATGAGAAGCTTGCCGTGTGCGCGTGTACCATTGTGTATATGAGTTGTACCGTTGTGTAGAGGAGGTGTACCATCGTGTGCATGAGGTGTAGCGTTGTGTACATGAGGTGTACCGTTGTGCAGATGATGTGTACCATTGTGTACATGCGGTGTAACAATCGATGTGAGGTGTACCATTGTGTATATGAGGTGTACCGTTGTGTAGAGGAGGTGTACCATCGTGTGCATGAGGTGTAGCGTTGTGTACATGAGGTGTACCGTTGTGCAGATGATGTGTACCACTGTGTACATGCGGTGTAACTATGTGGATGTGAGGTGTACCAATGTGTAGATGAGGTGTACCATGACATTGTAAGAGACTAGGTTATAATTAAACATCAGAGCGGTACCGTAAAATATATGATCTATTTCACTCCATTTCTCATAATGTAAAAAAAGATAGAAAGTTAGTATCATGTTTTCATATTTAACCATCTATTAGACAACAATGACCGCACACATATTTAACCATCTCTAAACCACACACAACATAAACTGCACACATATTTAAGAATCTCTAAACAATGCACAACATAAACTGCACACATATTTATCCATCTCTTAAGACAACACACAACATAGACTGCACACACATTTAAGCATCTCTAAACAAAACACAGCATAGACCGCACACATATTTAACCATCTCTACACAACACACAACATAAACTGCACACATATTTAACCCTCTCTAGACAAAACACAGCATAGACCGCACACATATTTAACCATATCTTAGACAGCAGACAACATAAACTGCACACATATTTAAACATCTCTATACAAAACACAGCATAGACCGCAAACATATTTAACCATCTCTAGACAAAACACAACATAAAACTGCACACATATTAAACCATCTTTAGACAACACACAACATAAACTGCACACATATTTAACCATCTCTAGACAAAACACAGCATAGACCGCATACATATTTAACAATATCTTAGACAGCACACAACATAAACTGCACACATATTTAACCATCTCTATACAAAACACAGCATAGACCGCAAACATATTTAACCATCTCTAGACAAAACACAACATGAACTGCAGACATATTTAACCATCTTTAGACAACACGCAACATAGACTGCACACATATTTAACGATCTCTAATTAACACACAACATAAACTGCACACATATTTAACCATCTTTAGACAACACACAAAATAGACTGCACACATATTTAACAATCTTTTAGACAACACACAACATAGACTGCACACATATTTAACAATATTTTAGACAACACACAACATAGACTGCACACACATATTTAACCATCTCTTAGACAAAACACAGCATAGACCGCACACATATTTAACCATCTCTTAGACAAAACACAGCATAGACCGCACACATATTTAACCATCTCTTAGACAAAACACAGCGTAGACCGCACACATATTTATACAACTCTTAGATAAAACACAGCATAGACCGCACACATTTTTAACCATCTCTAAACAACACACAACATAGACTGCATACATATTTAACCATCTCTAGACAAAACACAGCATATACCGCAAACATATTTAACCATCTCTTAGACAACACACAGCATAGACTGCACACACATATTTTACCATCGCTTAGACAACACACAACAAAGACTGCACACATATTTAACCATCTTTAGACAACACACAACATAGACTGCACACATATTTAACCATCTGTTAGACAACACACTAAATAGACTGCACACATATTTAACCATCTGTTAGACAACACACTAAATAGACTGCACACATATTTAACCATCTCTTAGACAACACACAACATAAAATCCACACATATTTAAACATCTTTTAGACAACACACAACATAGACTGCACACATATTTTACATCTCTTAGACAACACACAACATAGACTGCACACACATATTTAACCATCTCTTAGACAAAACACAGCATAGACCGCACACATATTTAACCATCTCTTAGACAAAACACAGAATAGACCGCACACATATTTAACCATCTCTTAGACAAAACACAGCGTAGACCGCACACATATTTATACAACTCTTAGACAAAACACAGCATAGACCGCACACATTTTTAACCATCTCTAAACAACACACAACATAGACTGCACACATATTTAACCATCTCTAGACAAAACACAGCATAGACCGCACACATATTTAACCATCTCTTAGACAAAACACAGCATAGACTGCACACATATTTAAACATCTCTTAGACAAAACACGGCATAGACCGCACACATATTTAACCATTTCTAAACAACACACAACATAAACTGCACACATATTTATCCATCTCTAAACAACACACAACATAGACTGCACACATATTTAACCATCTCTAGACAAAACTCAGCATTGACTGCACAAAAATTTAGCCATTTCTTAGACAACACACAGCATAAACTGCACACATATTTAAAAATCTCTTAGACAACACACAACATAGACTGCACACACATATTTTACCATCTCTTAGACAACACACAACAAAGACTGCACACATATTTAACCATCTTTAGACAACACACAACATAGACTGCACACATATTTAACCATCTGTTAGACAACACACTAAATAGACTGCACACATATTTAACCATCTCTTAGACAACACACAACATAAAATCCACACATATTTAAACATCTTTTTGACAACACACAACATAGACTGCACACATATTTTACATCTCTTAGACAACACACAACATAGACTGCACACATATTTTACATCTCTTAGACAACACACAACATAGACTGCACACACATATTTAACCATCTCTTAGACAGCACACAACATTAGCTGCACACATATTTAACCATCTCTAGACAAAACATAGCATAGACCGCACACATATTTAACCATCTCTAGACAAAACACAACATAAACTGCACACATATTTAACCATCTCTAGACAAAATACTGCATAAACCGCATACATATTTAACCATCTCTTAGACAGCACACAACATAAACTGCACACATATTTAACCATCTTTAGACAACACACAACATAGACTGCACATATATTTAACCATCTCTAGACAAAACTCAGCATTGACTGCACACAAATTTAACCATCTCTTAGACAACACACAGCATAAACTGCACACATATTTAAAAATCTCTTAGACAACACACAACATAGACTGCACACACATATTTTACCATCTCTTAGACAACACACAACATAAACTGCACACATATTAACAATCTCTTAGACAACACACAACATAGACTTCACACATATTTTACCATCCCTTAGACAACACACAACATAGACTTCAAATATATTTTACCATCTCTTAGACAACACACAACATAGACTGCACACATATTTTACGATCTCTTAGACAACACACAACATAGACTGCACACATATTTTACTATCTCTTAGACAACACACAACATAGACTGCACACACATATTTTACCATTGCTTAGACAACACACAACATAGACTGCACACATATTTTTGTCTCTCATGCTGCAAGTTACACACTTAAATAAACTTTAGGCAGCTACTCCTACCCTCCCCCAAAACCTTACCACCACATTGTCATCCACCCAGCTGATATACACTACAAATCTATCTACAATAGCGTTCTTATACCCGACCCCTCTTGTAAAGCTGGAATACGCATCATGGTGGTTTACCCCCCACGCACAAACACAGACAATAAAAACGAAGGTGAAGTATAAAAAAAAATAAACATAAGAAAAGGGAAAAAAAAAAGAACTGGTCTTACCTCTTTTTGATTCCCGTGTCTGCAGTATTAGACTCCAGTAGAGACTCCAGTAGAGACTCCATAGTTTGACGTTATAGCGTTCTTATACCCGACCCCTCTAGAAAAGATAGAATACGCATCATGGGGGTTTACCCCCCACGCACAAACACAGACAATAAAAACGAAGGTGAAGTATAAAAAAAAAAAAACATAAGAAAAGGGAAAAAAAAAAGAACTGGTCTTACCTCTTTTTGATTCCCGTGTCTGCAGTATTAGACTCCAGTAGAGACTCCAGTAGAGACTCCATAGTTTGACGTTAAAAATCCAGTTTATTTTGTCTCGATTCCTTCCTTCTTTCTTTTTTTTTTTCTTTTATTTTTAAAACAAGTCTAGCGTAAAAAATAAATCTGATGAAGAGGCCGAAAATAAATCGTTTTTGCAAAACCTGTTCCGGAAGCAGCAAGACCAGTCCTGGCTACGATTGAACCAGTCTCAGGGGCTGGGATTGGGGGCGGGAGTGGGGGGGGGGGGGACGAAATGAAAAAAAAAAATTATTATTGAATGAAACTCTGAGATATTACTCGCTGTATCCCGAGTCTCACACACACACAAACCACACACACTTCTTTAACGTTTGACTCTTTGAGGTGTTTGTGTGTGTAATGTGGGATATTAATTCGGTCCAGTGGATTTTTTTGTGGATTCACGTTTAGAACAGAAGACCAGCGATCCAGTGATATCTTTTTTTTTTTTTTTTTTTTTTTTTGTTTGGAGGGCCAACTGCAAAGAGGTTTTTAATTTTCATCTAAAGTGGTCGGGTAAATGGTTGGTCCGCCCCGGATGGCACCAACCCTAGATACGCCACTAGTCCAAACAAGCTGTGAGACGACGATGACGTTAATGGAAATATGTGCGGGGGATCTATTCTTTCCTTTTGTGTGTGTTAGTGCGGGTGGGTGTGTGTAATCTCTTTGTCACATTACCCGAAGTAATTTCACACGTTAGAATTTTGCTTCAAATTTCAGTTTGAACGCTCCATACTATATAGTAAAATAAAATAGTGCGTGTGAACTGAAACAAAAAAAAAAAGATTCGACAAAATTTCCGTTCGATAAAATTTCCGTCGATCAATTTTTCGTCAATTAAATTTCTTTCAAACCAATTTCCGGATTACGGGTTTGCCTCACCCTGTGCTCTACATGTCTTCGTCTTGTATGCTTTTCTTGGGCCCGTTCAGGGCTGTCTTATCCTTTGCTCTACATGTCTTCGTCTTGTATGCTTTTCTTGGGCCCGTTCAGGGCTGTCTTATCCTTTGCTCTACATGTCTTCGTCTTGTATGCTTTTCTTGGGCCCGTTCAGGGCTGTCTTATCCTTTGCTCTACATGTCTTCGTCTTGTATGC
>CAXITT010000764.1:164925-209493 GCA_964033795.1 Lymnaea stagnalis | reverse complement strand
TTTTTTTTTTTTTTTTTTTTTTTTTTTTTTTTGGCTTTCTGGTATTTTATTTGGTTCTGATCACATGTCTGAGTATCGCGAACCTTCAAGTGCTCAATGTCTGTGCGCAGTGAATCAATATTTAACCCCAAACAATTGATCAACTTTTTTAAAAAATATGTTATAAAAATTAAAGGCAACATTTTCCAAAGAGATATATTTATTCTGAAGAAGTAGACACTGAAATAATTGTTCCATGTCAAATTGTTTTTGTTTTTTTTTTAAATTAAAGGTAACAAATCAAGGCATAAATACAAGAAACAAATCTGCACCGCATTTTTTTTTAAAAACATCACTTGAAATATCGTTCACATTAAAGATCCCATCTAATGAGTCATCTTTGGTGTAAACTTGGTGAAATTATCACGACGTTGTTCCGATCCGAAAAGTTGAAGAAAGCACACAGAACACGTCACTACTCTACGACACAAGTCTAGTAAAACTCCTTTCATGACGTCTGGACTCCAGACAACCGTCATTTAATATTATTACTTTTTTTTTGGTTCAAAATGTGTGCGGTACCATTGATGCGAATCGAACTTCAGCAGAGGTGGGGGCAAACTCCGCGACACGGGACCACAAAGTATAGTATCGACCAGCAATCGAACTTGGTCCATTGTGATTAAGTGGGGGAGGGGGGGGGTGGATTGTTCTCTCAACCGCCAACTTAAACCCACTATGAACTGTTCTCTCAACCGCCAACTTAAACCCACTATGAACTGTTCTCTCAACCGCCAGCTTAAACCCACTATGAACTGTTCTCTCAACCGCCAACACCAAAAACAACACCACAATCAAAACCAACAACAACAACACCAACAACAACACCAACAACAACACCAACAACAACAGCACCACTACCGGCAACAAAAACAACACCAACAACAACACCAACAGCACCACTACTGGCAACAACAGCAACAACACCAACAACAACACCAACAACAACACCAACAGCACCACTACCGGCAACAACAACAACACCAACAACAACACCAACAACAACGCCAAAAACAACACCAACAACAACAAAAAGACCAGCAGCAACAACAACAACAACAACACCGTTTTGTGTATTTTATGCTTAGGCTTCAAAGAATGCATCGTTTCTATCCTTTACAGCAGTGTTGACATTATATTTAAAGTAGTGTTGATGCTATCTTTCAAGTAGTGTTGATATTATCTTTACAGTAGTGTTGATATTATCTTTCAAGTAGTGTTGATATTATCTTTACAGTAGTGTTGATATTATCTTTCAAGTAGTGTTGATATTATCTTTACAGTAGTGTTGATATTATCTTTCAAGTAGTGTTGATGTTCTCTTTAAAGTAGTGTTGATATTATCTTTAAAGTAGGGTTGATGTTACCTTCAAAGTAGTGTTAATGTTGATATTATCTTTACAGTAGTGTTGATATTATCTTAACAAAAGTGTTTATATTATCTTTACAGTAGTGTTGATATTATCTTAACAAAAGTGTTTATATTATCTCCACAGTAGTGTTGATATTATCTTAACAAAAGTGTTTATATTATCTCCACAGTAGTGTTGATATTATCTTTACAGTAGTGTTGATATTATCTTTACAGTAGTGTTGATATTATCTTAACAAAAGTGTTTATATTATCTCCACAGTAGTGTTGATATTATCTTTACAGTAGTGTTGATATTATCTTGAGAGTGGTGTTGATATTATCTTTACAGTAGTGTTGATATTATCTTAACAAAAGTGTTGATATTATCTTGAGAGTGGTGTTGATATTATCTTAACAAAAGTGTTGATATTATCTTTACAGTAGTGTTGATATTATCTTTACAGTAGTTTTGATATTATCTTTACAGTAGTGTTGATATTATCTTAACAAAAGTGTTTATATTATCTCCACAGTAGTGTTGATATTATCTTAACAAAAGTGTTTATATTATCTCCACAGTAGTGTTGATATTATCTTTACAGTAGTGTTGATATTATCTTTACAGTAGTGTTGATATTATCTTAACAAAAGTGTTTATATTATCTCCACAGTAGTGTTGATATTATCTTAAAAAAAGTGTTTATATTATCTCCACAGTAGTGTTGATATTATCTTTACAGTAGTGTTGATATTATCTTTACAGTAGTGTTGATATTATCTTAACAAAAGTGTTTATATTATCTCCACAGTAGTGTTGATATTATCTTTACAGTAGTGTTGATATTATCTTGAGAGTGGTGTTGATATTATCTTTACAGTAGTGTTGATATTATCTTAACAAAAGTGTTGATATTATCTTGAGAGTGGTGTTGATATTATCTTAACAAAAGTGTTGATATTATCTTTACAGTAGTGTTGATATTATCTTTACAGTAGTGTTGATATTATCTTTACAGTAGTGTTGATATTATCTTTACAAAAGTGTTTATATTATCTCCACAGTAGTGTTGATATTATCTTAAAAAAAGTGTTTATATTATCTCCACAGTAGTGTTGATATTATCTTTACAGTAGTGTTGATATTATCTTTACAGTAGTGTTGATATTATCTTAACAAAAGTGTTTATATTATCTCCACAGTAGTGTTGATATTATCTTTACAGTAGTGTTGATATTATCTTGAGAGTGGTGTTGATATTATCTTTACTGTAGTGTTGATATTATCTTAACAAAAGTGTTGATATTATCTTGAGAGTGGTGTTGATATTATCTTAACAAAAGTGTTGATATTATCTTTACAGTAGTGTCGACATTCTCTAAACAGTGAATCTACATTCTCTTTTCACGGTAGTGTGGACATTCTTGTCACAGTAAAGTGGACATTCTTTTCACGGTAGTGTGGACATTCTTTTCACGGCAGTGTGGACATTCTTTTCACGGCAGTGTGGACATTCTTTTCACGGCAGTGTGGACATTCTTTTCACGGCAGTGTGGACATTCTTTTCACGGCAGTGTGGACATTCTTTTCACGGCAGTGTGGACATTCTTTTCACGGCAGTGTGGACATTCTTTTCACGGCAGTGTGGACATTCTTTTCACGGCAGTGTGGACATTCTCCTTGGCCGTCAAGAAGTGTCCAGAAGTCACGACTGGGTCAGCGTTTTGTTTTTTCTAAAGTCATATTTTGAAATGGCCACTTGATGTTGACTGCTTGGTGAGCGCAGACTGCATTCCTGCGTTCTTGCGTTACTGTGTTACTGCGTTACTGCGTTACTGTGTTACTGTGTTACTGCGTTCCTGTGTTATGGGTTACTGCGTTCCTGCGTTCCTGCGTTCCTGCGTTACTGCGTTACTGCGTTCCTGCATTACTGTGTTACTGTGTTACTGCGTTACTGCGTTACTGTACTGCTGGGAGCAATGGTTGAGATCAAAGGTGGGTAGACCATGGCTATCGACTCCCATTGCGGCTTGCACCTCCGTATCGAAGGACTCGCGCTCCCTTTCAACAAAATAATGAAATGATCATAAAAATGGACAAGAAAACACAATTAAAGTGCAATTTCAATTTTTAAATGCAGAAGTCATTACTGTACGGGGTTGTTTTGCTTTTCTCGTGGAATCCCAATTTTATGGGATGAGACATGATTCGGGAAAAAAAAATCACCTCCCTCCCCCATCACCTCTTTCAACAATTATGACACCATGCCTCTGTTACCTCTTGAATCTGACTCACATGCCTCTATTACCTCTTGAATCTGACTCACATGTCTCTGTTACCTCTTGAATCTGACTCACATGTCTCTGTTACCTCTTGAATCTGACTCACATGCCTCTATTACCTCTTGAATCTGACTCACATGTCTCTGTTACCTCTTGAATCTGACTCACATTTCTCTGTTACCTCTTGAATCTGACTCATATGTCTCTATTACCTCTTGAATCTGACTCACATGCCTCTATTACCTCTTGAATCTGACTCACATGTCTCTGTTACCTCTTGAATCTGACTCACATGTCTCTGTTACCTCTTGAATCTGACTCACATGTCTCTGTTACCTCTTGAATCTGACTCACATGTCTCTGTTACCTCTTGAATCTGGCTCCCATGCCTCTGTTACCTCTTGAATATGACTCCCGTGCCTCTGTTACCTCTTGAATCTGGCTCCCATGCCTCTGTTACCTCTTGAATATGACCCCAGTGCCTCTGTTACCTCTTGAATCTGGCTCCCATGCCTCTGTTACCTCTTGAATCTGACTCCCATGCCTCTGTTACCTCTTGAATATGACTCCCATGCCTCTGTTACCTCTTGAATATGACCCCGTGCCTCTGTTACCTCTTGAATCTGACTCCCATGCCTCTGTTACCTCTTGAATCTGACTCCCATGCCTCTGTTACCTCTTGAGTATGACTCCCGTGCCTCTGTTACATCTTGAATCTGACTTCATGCCTCAATGACCTCTTGAATCTGACTCACATTTCTCTGTTACCTCTTGACTTTGGCTCACATGTCCCTGTTACCTCTTGAATCTGACTCTTGTAATATAAATATATATATATACATCACCAACTCTATATAAACTCACTACAATAGCTTTATCGTATCTCCATCAACTTTATGTAGCCCCACTCACCGTAGCTCTAAGGTATATCAATCAACTATATCAGTGGTTCTCAAACTTCCTAATGCCGAGACCCATTTATACAGCTCCTCCCTCATGTTGTGGTGACCCCCAACCATAAAATTATTTTCGTTGCTACTTCATAAATATGTGTTTTCCGAAGTTCTTAGGCGACCCCTGTGTAAGGGCCGTTCGATCCCCGAAGGGTTGGCGACCCTCAGGCTGAGAACCACTGAACTACATCACCCACCCACCTTAGCTCTAACGTGCATCACCCAAAATCTACACAAACTCAGGTCACCATAACCCTAGAGCACATCTCACCCAGATCCTTAAAAGTTGATACTAACCAAGTCATTTTCTCAAGTCCTTATTTTTAATTACGCGGACGTCATCTATAGAACTTCCAGCTCTTTGCTGTATTTCAGTTGGGGTTTGGGTGGGTGGGGGAGGGGGTGGGATCATATTGAGATATTAACCAGGTCGGATCATTTCGAAGATCAGCCTTTAACAGTGTAAGCCTGGCTTATCTGCCCTTGATACGCCCCCTCTGTGGGGCCCACCATAAAACACATACATCAAATCTTCTTTTCATCATAAAGACATTAAAAACCAAATATGGGCGCGGCCCTGGGACAGAGGCGGATAATTTTAGATTTAACAGCAGTTTCATCAGGGGTCCTCCAGAAGTTTAAACAAAATTTTTGATGGGCTTGTGACATCACAGCGGGACAAACCTCTCCACCTAGCCCATGGATGGATGGATGGATGGATGGATGAATAGATGGATGGATGGAGGGGGTTGATGATATTAAATTGAGATTGAGTCAATGTTGGATAAGTTCATAGTTCCGAAGTAGTCTAATGGTTAAGAACAATGACTGGGATAGCTTGAGGTGAGATCAAGGGCAAGTCGTCCTTTCAGAGCAAGACAGTTCTGAACGGCAATGTTGCCAAAATGAAGTTATTGAATAATCTCAACGGATTGGGTTATCAAAATAGCCGGGCAGCCATAACCCTAGAGCACATCTCACCAAATCCTTAAAAGTTGACACTGACCAAGTCATTTTCTCAAGTCCTTACTTTTATCGACACAGATGTCGTTATAGAACTTCCAGCAATATTGCTGCCCACAGATACTACTTACCAGCTAAGTGCTATTTCTTATTTTTATTTTTATACCATTTTTTCTGTTGTTTTATTCGCTGACGAAGGCTTTCTGCCGACACGTTCGCTGTTTTGTTGCGTTTATTTTTTCAGGTTAAACCCTACTCTGTTTTACTCATTTTATTTAAGACATACGTACCCGTTCTTCTTCTTCTTATATTTGAGGGCCTGCGATCCATTTATTGATCATTCTGTCTCCTGGTTTGATTTTCAGAGTTTGCCCTCTCTTAGTTGAGTTGCCGTCTAAGGCTAACATTCACCCTGTTGTTGGTAATACAGCTGTGATGGTTAACGGAATAATTCCATGATAACGGAATAACTGTCACTGCCAAGTCAAGACATCCAATGAAATTAAATGAATCATCTAGTCACTGGATGTAATTAATCACTGACACTTTATTTTAATAAAACTATATATACACAACAAATTAATAACTTCATTTATAAAACAGAAAATTCATATATGAATTCATATCTCTGTTGATTGGTTATTTTTACTATTGTCCTCAAATAATGACACAATTTATTGTAGCACAGAATAATCACATGGTTTTTTTTTCCAACATGGCTGTCTACCCTCGTCTGTTATATCTGTCTCTTCCTATTGTCTCCCTTTGATTCTACATAAAATCAAATTAGCAGACACAAAGTTATACTGTTACAACATATAGAAACTAGTTAAAAACTTAACGTGGTCGTCATTGTTAAATGGTTTCCATCCCTTGTCGTATTTTCATTCGTCCCGTCTGTTGAGGAAGGCTCTTAGCCGAAACGTGCATATCTTATTGTCCTGTCTTTCGCTTCAACCTTCAACAAAACCTTGTTCTACTATTTACTTTTTAAAAAATCAATATCAAGCACTGTTTGCAGTTAGCATTTATAATGCAGAATGATTTTGTCCGAAAAAAACCTCAACAGTGTGGTTTTTAGAGCAAAAAAAAAAAAAAATTTCATTTTGTTCATTGCAGCCTTGTTATGCAGTGCAAAGATACTGATTTGATTTGGAGCATTTAACGTCCCTTAAGCCGTTTCAAAACGACATAGTCTGTTTTTTAAGGAAATAAAGTAGATATATTGTAGAAATAAAATGTAAAAATAATAAGGTAGCTGAAGGAACATTTCATCTGAGCATTCCTTCCAACGATCGCTGCATATTATTATTTTCAAATGGTCTTGAATTTATTTTTTCTCTCTTCTTACTTTAGCGAATACTCTCAGACCCACCCCCCTCCTTTCCCTTCTTTTTTTTTCATGCTGATGTTTGTATCATTTCTTTCATTAGCTTTATTGGAGTAGGAACCGGTGCACACATTTATTATTCGAATTTCCGATCTCCTAAAATGTTGCATCTTTTGTGGATCGGTGGCTGGAAGGCTTTGATGATCTGTTCCACTCTACGGACCAGATGTCTGTAGGAACACTTAATCTGTACGTCATTTGACAGTTGTCGAGGGCCCGTTACTCTAAGAACGAAATATTATTTGTGTAAAATGTTATATATATATATATATATATATGTATATATAGATATATTTATCTATTTACTTACTTATGTTTATTTATCTCTCTCTCTCTCTCTCTCTATATATATATATATATATATATATATGGTCTCAATTCGTATTCAAGCGTACTCCCTCTCCTATTTGAATCCATTCCCGACCTGCATTTTCTCTCTGTTGAGTATGAAGAAAGAAGGATACATTGTAAAATTTGATTCCCAGGGGGGGGGGCAGGGGGGGGGTGGTCATCATTTTTATCAAACGCTTTTGTTACCCTTTGAAGCCAAAGAACTGTCTGTAAAACTCCACCAGGGAAAGTCTTTTTTTAAATAAAAATATAACTCGAATGCAACTGAACAAAGCCACTAAAGATCAGCCCAAATCTTTCAGGTCAAATGTGACTCCTGGTATGTACACGGATTATTTGATTTTCAGAGGTCAGACAGGTCATGTATACAGATTTTGAGGGAAGTTGAGGGCGTAAGGGCGGTTTATGGAGGGGGGGGGTGGGGGTATGTAATGAAGTAGTGAACGACTCGATCGAGTCATACTGCACTCAAATTTCAAAGGAGCCCCCCTCCCAACACACACACACACACACATGCATATCAAAAAATAATATTATATGATCCAATCTCAAGTATTGAAGATCAGTGCTTCTAAAAGATTGAGTGTGTCAAGACGGAATGAATTAGCACTGCACCTCTTTAGGGTTTGGATCCCCCCCCCTTTTTTTTCAAATCACTGGATCCCAAAAGCACTGGATCGTCAAAGAACTTGTTCTCAAATCAATTGATCTCCAAATTACTTGATCGACAAATAAACGGATTCCCAAATCACTGGATCCCCCAAATCACTGGATCCCAAATGAATGGATTCCATAATCACTGGATTATTAAATCACTGGATCTTAAAAATCACTGTATCCTAAAATCTTTGGATCCACATTCTCTGGATTACCAAATCACTGGATCCTTAATAACTGGATTTCCACATCCCTGGATCTCCAAACAACTGGACCCAAAAAATCGTTGGATCACAAAATTGTTGGATCACCAAATCATTGGATCGCCCAATCGTTCAGTCCCCAATTCAATGGATCCTCCAATCAGCAGATCCCCCAATTCTTTGGTTCAACCAATTACTGGATACTCGTAACACTAGACTCCAAAATCATTATATCCGTAAATCGCTAACTGTACTCACAAATCCTTGGGTCTCCAAATAATTTATTTTGTTTATTTTTTTTTATTTTTTTATTTTGTCGATCTCCAACACTATTTTATTCACCGTTTGCAGATAGATTGTTAGTGGTTCGTGGACTATGCCATAAAGAGCGGCATAGTTCTCGAACCAGGGACCGGCCACCGGTTTTTAATACTGCGCCGAACTGACGGGTTTCTACTACATTCAGCGTGACCAGACCACTCCAGCCTACTTTATATTACGCATTATTTTAGCGATTTATTCATTTTTTTGGCCATTGGCGTGGCATTGAAAATGGCACCGCGTGCCAAGTGTGGCACGCGTAGTGTTAGCACGCGTGCCATTGAGTATGACCCCTGTTGTAAATCGTGATTTGACATCAGTGAAGACGATGGCCGCCTTACCCATCGTTTAATGGGTGCATTGCCTAGAGCCAGGAGCCCGAACCCTGGCGGGCCGATGTGAATAAGAGTTGTCGCGAAAATAGAGTTCTAATAACTATAAGAGTTATTCTAAATTTGAGAGTTATTCTATAACTGGTTTAACGTTTCAATTAGATTTCAAGGGCCTCCTATGATGACCAAGTGTTTAAATGAACTTCGGAGAATAAAAAAAAAATGTTTTTAAAGGTATTAATGTGGATTCGTTTAAATCATTTCTTGCGTGTTGATGAGTAAAGCGGAATGAGATGTGTAACCTTTTTAAGATTTTACA
This sequence comes from Lymnaea stagnalis, assembly GCA_964033795.1. NCBI lineage: Eukaryota > Metazoa > Mollusca > Gastropoda > Lymnaeidae > Lymnaea > Lymnaea stagnalis. Next base: position 200,331 of record CAXITT010000764.1, on the reverse strand, counting down.
CACTGGAGGGGACCTGTCTTATATGTTTATATGTTTACAGAGTGTATATTACAGTGTTTTACAATCTTTTTTTTCGTATTTCTACTCACTAAAAACTACTTATTAAACGTAAAGATTACATATATGTAAGTATTTTATATTTCCGAAACAAAATCTTTCAACTTTGATATAAAAAATCCTGCAGTTCTCATGTGAATCTTGGTGACCAACCCATGTGATCATGACACACCCTGTAGTGAAATTGCTGGTATTTCTCACCCCCCCCCCCCCCCACAAAAAACAAACATAAAACTAGTGGAGGTTATGAGAAATAATTCTCATTTAAATCACAAGTTTCATTTGTTTTTTTATCTTTGTTCCCTTTTTAAAAAAAAATAATAATAATTTTTTTGTTGTTGCTATTTTATTGAGTTATCTCCCCTCCATCAAACAAAAAAAAACCCGTCTGATCTTTTATTTATTTTGTGGCAACCATGAATGGCGCTAGGTCCTTATCTAAGGCCTGGGTAACCATGTCATACAGAGGGAGACCTGGTCTCTCACTGAGACCCTCTATTGTGACGTATCTACAGGATCGGGCTTTCAACCCCGGCGTGTCACCACAAAATGGTGTCACGCTAAAAACGTTCATGGGTGTGTAGCCACAAACTTGGTATCACGCTGAATGATTTACAGGTGTGTAGCCATACACTTGGTATCACGCTGAATGGTTTACAGGTGTGTAGCCATAAACTTGGTATCACGCTGAATTGTTTACAGGTGTATAGCCATAAACTTGGTATCACGCTGAATGGTTTACAGGTGTGTAGCCACAAACTTGGTATCACGCTGAATGGTTCACAGGTGTGTAGCCATAAACTTGGTATCACGCTAAATGGTTTACAGGTGTGTAGCCATAAACTTGGTAACACGCTGAATTGTTTACAGGTGTGTAGCCATAAACTTGGTATCACGCTGAATGGTTCACAGGTGTGTAGCCACAAACTTGGTATCACGCTGAATTGTTTACAGGTGTGTAGCCATAAACTTGATATCACGCTGAATTGTTTACAGGTGTGTAGCCACAAACTTTGTATCACGCAGAATTGTTTACAGGTGTGTAGCCATAAACTGGAATCACGATAAAGTGTTCACTGATGTGTAGCCACAAACTTGGTATCACGCTGAATTGTTTACAGGTGTGTTGCAACAAACTGGAATCACGCTGAAAAGTTTCATAGGAGCTTCTATTTTCATATAATGAGGGAACATTTTTGTAAGCTTTTTAAAACTTTTTTCCCCCTTCTTACAGCGTCTCAGAAACGAAAAACACAAGTCACACTCTATCCACATCAAACATAACCCACAATAATATAATATATACAGTGGAACGAATAGGCGCCCACCCTGCATGCCCCCCCCTTTCCCACAATTTTTTTCCCTTGGATCTGAACCAACCAATTCTTACTACGTCTGTGCATATAAAATAATCCCTCCCATCCATCTAACCCAGGGGTCTCAAACTCAAATCATCCGGGGGCAGCAGGAGGAAGTGTCTGAGTGAAACTTGGCCGCATCAAGTATTCTACACAAAAGTGATGACAAATTCAATAAAGTTCAAAACTGTGACAATCTGCTCAATCTTTATTGATAGAAAATAAAAACATCAAGGGTTCTCAAGAACTAGGCTTCACTTTCTTCCTCCAAAAAAGGTACGTGATCCCCTTTAACAACCTTCCGCCTACTCATTGTTGCCAGAGACCTGGCAGCGGTTTTCGTACACAGCTGAGCGACTTAGGCTTGAGTGAGGATGCAACTGAGACCCTTAGTATAGCTTAAAGATTCTCATCAATAAGTTTGGCCCTGAATTTTGAACTGTTAAAGTTCATAGTGGAAAAGAGCTTTTCACGCAAGTAGGTTACACCAAAAAGATCACATGATCCGCTTGAACAACCTGGACATCTCAGGGAAGGTTTGAGGACAATGCTTTCATAAAATGTCCATGCTTGTCTGTTTTTCCATTCATATCCCTGAACTTAGAATTGCACTGAAGATCATTCAGCTCCATTTGAAACGCAAAAAAAAAATTCAAAGGGAGGGGGTACGTATCTTCCACATTAAAGAGAAAGGGTCAGCAAAAAGTTGAAAAGTGTCACTGTATGTTTTGAAGTCTAAAAACACGTGATCGAATTCTTGCTGTAGCCTTGCAATGACATCAGTATACTTACCGCTCAAGGGTATGGCCGAGTCCATGAGTAGTCTGCATGTTGGGAAATGGCAGAGGTTTCTCTAAGAAACATAAAATAAGTTTTGTGCAGAATGCCCTGACACTGTCATGGGCAACACTGACAAGCTACTCCTGCTCTTGTAACTTCTTGTTGAGTACATTCAGCTCCTGTGTAATGTCAACAAGAAAAGCCAAGTCCACGAGCCATTTTGGGATCGCTTAGTACAGGAACAACCACTTGATCCTTCTCCACGAAGGCTTTAAATGCTAAAACGTGTTCAAACAGTAGGCAGGAGCAGGCAATATTTATGAATTCTTAGTGAGAAGGAAGATGCTGTTGTAGGGAGAACGATTTTGATTTTTTTTTTATCGTAGAAAAGGACTTTTTGACTAACCCATTTGAAAAGTAACAAAAATGAAAGACTCGGAATTTCCCTCACACGTTCACACTAGCTACAATTTTAATAGTGATTCTCGATACTGTGTCAGATTGCTGCGATTTACAAATTAATGTTGTGTTGTGCAATACCCACTAACTGATTTTTTAAACTTTATCAAAACCGCACTTTGGCCATGTTTGTCTCATAAAATGCTATAAATAAAACTCTAATAAGTCGGATTTTAAAACGGTTTTACCGTTATAATCAACGTCCAAACCTATACAAACATAATAAAATCAGAATTAGACTTTTAGGTGAGCTTCGACTGAAACCATAACGAAGGGTCACTTTGTAGATATGAGAATGTGGAAAACGCGCGGGCCGCATTAACACTAAACTTTGCTGTCATTGAACGGCCGAAAAATATCGTCTTGCGATCTGCAAATAGCTCGCGGGCCGCGAGTTTGAGACCCCTGATCTAACCTACCTGATCCATCTAATCCGATATACTAAAGATACAAAACATTTTGTGTACACGGGCGCCCCACCCCTTTCGTTTTTGAAAAAACCCAAACAGAAGACAATCAAGTTTTATTAGTGTGGACGACAGGTGCATCACGCAAAACTTGTAGCCATCATTTTTAGTGAGGGGTGAGATACATAAACTTGGTGGTAAACCGTGGATCCAGACTGTATGGCTGCTGTTAACAACTAATCCAGACTGTATGGCTGCGTTTAACAGCTACTCCAGACCGTATGTCTGCTGTTAACAACTAATTCAGATTGTATGACTACGGTTAACGATTAATCCAGACCGTTTTGTTGCGGTTAACAGCTAATCCAGACTGTATGGCTGCCGTTAACAATTAATCCAGACTGTATGGCTGCCGTTAACAATTAATCCAGACTGTATGGCTGCCGTTAACAATTAATCCAGACTGTATGGCTGCGGTTAACAACTAATCCAGACTGTATGGCTGCCGTTAAAAATTAATCCAGACTGTATGGCTGCCGTTAACAATTAATCCAGACTGTATGGCTGCGTTTAAAAACTAATCAGACGTTATGGCTGCGGTTAACAACTAATCCAGACGTTATGGCTGCGGTTAACAACTAATCCAGACTGTATGGCTGCGGTTAACAACTAATCCAGACTGTATGGCTGCGGTTAACAACTAATCCAGAATGTATGGCTGCCGTTAACAATTAATCCAGACTGTATGGCTGGGGTTAACAACTAATCCAGACTGTAAATTATTGAGCATTTCATTTATTATTCATTGTTTAATAATTTAAAAATACAATGAGAGATCTCAAATACCGTGTGAGTTTACTCATTTTATGAGAAACTTGCCCTTGATGCTTGCTGCACAGAGGTTATGTGTTAGTCTCCAATTTAGATATTTCAGTGTCAAGTCTCCCCGTTGTGTTATACCTAGCCGATTTATTTTTCAGCTGCCAATCACTTATGACACTATATCCACATTCAGCTAAATATGAAGATGGAAACGGTAACTATAGCTGTCTGGCACATTTGGTTGAATTTGTATGTTTGATTTCTGTTTCCTCTTGAATCCGTGCCATCGTTTCTTTTATATTAAATACAGTTTTAACAGTCTCATTATTTTACATTTCTGCGAGTTCTTCTTGATATTGCATATTTGAAATATCAAACAAATCCGCCAACGTTGGTTGCACCATCCAAGTTGGAAAATTCAGTTTGTTGTAAATCAAAAAATCTTTCTTCTAAATCAGCTGACAACATTTTTAGATGATGGACAATGACAAGTACAGCGGCATCTTGGCATCTAAGTAATTTTGGGGGTTCATTATATATATATTATATATATATATATATATCTTTGGCAGTAGTGGTGCTTTCTAATATTTACAGAACAACATTTCTTTATCAAAATCTCCTTTATCAATATATCTTACGTCAGCTATCAGAACGGCCTCAATGTCTTTCAAAGTTGATTCATCCGATTTGAACTGATAATTTTTTTGTGTAGCTTTCCAACAAGTTGTATTTCAAAATCTTCACTCGTTTCATCTTTTTTTCTTTTCTTTTCTTTCTTTTTTTTTTTTTTTTTTTTTTTTTTTTTTTTTTTTTTTTTTATTTATTTTTTTATTTTTTTTTTTTTTTTTTTTTTTTTTTTTTTTTTTTTTTTTTTTTTTTTTTTTTTTTTTTTTTTTTTTTCTAACAGTTTTGTTACAGAGTGGCATAGATTTTACGTCTTTGTCATCTTTTTTTCCCCAGAACAGTTTCATGAAATGCGGATGTTGATGACTTGATTAAATTCTCTCCTATGGCATGATTTTTTTTTCCCCCAGATTTAGCTAGGAGTTAAGAAATTGTATAGCTAGCCTCAAGAGTACGATTGGCAGTTGCAGTATGAGCAGTAAACAGAGACTTAAAGGTTGTTCATTTTTTTCAAAATTTCTCAATTCATTTTTGCAATTGATGTAAATCTGAAATAATACAACTAAGTTTGCTCTTCAAACTCACCTTACGACGATTGGTTGTCAAAGTCAGACAGCTCATTGAATAGCCCCCTCCCTCTTTTTAACAATCAAATTGCCACCCCGCCCCGCCCCCCCCCCCAATCATTATGGTATATGGGTCTCACATTAGGAAACAATGCACTAATATGCCAACAGGTTTACAGTTGACAATCACACAAGCAGCTCACAGTGCAAGGGTGTGTCGCAGAATTTGAGCAATTCATTAATTATCAAGTTCATAATACTTAAACGGTGGTTCGGAAGTACACCTGGCGAAGAGCCTAAGTAGATCGACGACATTGGAAGCTGATGCAGATAGCATGTCGAGCTTTAAGCCGGTTTACCGTACATCGGAACACACGAGCCAAAGTCGTTCTGTGGGGGCCCTGCAATCCCTTGAAAACACTTCCGTTGGAGGTGGCGACCGAAATGGGGCCAAAAACTTGAATGTGAAAAAAACAACAACTGTTAAATAGAAATTTTAAATTCATAGGGTACGAAACACGAAAGATGGCTGACTGCTCTTACGACTGCTCTTGCTACTGCTCTTGTGACTGCTCTTGTGACTGCTCTTGTGACTGCTCTTGTGACTGCTCTTGTGACTGCTCTTGTGACTGCTCTTGCGACTGCTCTTAATACTGCTCTTGCAACGGCTCTTGTGACTGCTCTTGCGACAGCTCTTGTGACAGCTCTTGCGACTGCTCTTCCCACTGCTCTTGCAACGGCTCTTGTGAATGATCTTTCGGCAACTCTTGTGACTGCTCTTGTGACAGATCTTGTGACTGCTCTTGCGACAGGTCTTGCAACGGCATTAGGAATTTAATTCCCATTTAGAGTTTTAGCATTGCTGTTTTGATTATTTGTTGTTTTATTTCTTTGTTGTTTTTTTTTATAGTAGAAAACTGATTCTTCTGTTCTAGCAGAGTCACAGTTTCTTGGCGATGATGGTGTGTGGGTATGTGGGTGTGGAGATGTCATGTTCCCATAATGCCACCCTGCATAAGTCAATTGACTTACATGCTATCTCTGACCCGGTGCATACGTGTTAAGGTATGACACATGTCACAAAAGGGTGGGTAGAGTCAGAGATGACATGTATAGCAATGCATGTGACAGCTCGACATGGCAGTGAAGGATACTAAGACGAAAACGGGGTTGTAAAACAAAAAGATGTTTCCCTTAAGGCTGTACAATAACAAGTTTGCAAAAAAAAATTAATTACAAAATTGCACTTTAATTTATATTTTTACAAAAAAGGGTGGTTCATGTAATTCGAACATATGCCTATGTATTTTGGGATCATGTGCCTATATTTTATTTACAAAAAAAAAAAAAAAAAAAATTAAAAGTAAAGGAGGACGACAGCACAATGGTCGGGGAAGTATTTCCCTTTTGGTACGAAACCTACCTTAAACCTACCTTAAACCTACCTTAAACCTACTCTGTACAAAAAAAAGTTTGAAAAAAAAAATTAATTACAAAATTGTACTTTAATTTATATTTTTACAAAAAAGGGTGGTTCATGTAATTCGAACATATGCCTATGTATTTTGGGATCATGTGCCTATATTTTATTTACAAAAAAAAAAAAAAAAAAATTAAAAGTAAAGGAGGACGACAGCACAATGGTCGGGGAAGTATTTCCCTTTTGGTACGAAACCTACCTTAAACCTACCTTAAACCTACCTTAAACCTACCTCAAACCCACCTTAAACGTACCGTAAACCTATTTTAAACCTAACTTAAACCTACCTTAAACCTACCTTAAACCTAACTTAAACCTAACTTAAACCTACAGTAAACCTATCTTATACTTTTCTGAAACCTATCTTAAACGAGCAAAGTTATTAACCCAACCCCCCCCCCACCTTTTTCGTGATTAAAAAATGCGATCGGGGAAGGTGGCGGGGCCTTATTTTAATTAGCATATCCCTGCTCCCTGCCGATGTCACCAGCACCACAGGAACTTCCATTTCTTGCGTTATAAACGGGCCTTTCAAAACTCATAACTTAACCACTACACAGCCCCCACCCCCTTGGGCAACTTAAGAGTTACGCGGGCCTGAATTTAACCCCCAAAAAACAACACAAAAAACCATCAAGAGGCCCTGTTTCACTCTATGTCGTCTCAGCTTGCCTCGGTTTGCGCAATTTGTATCAGTCTGTATGTACACGTTTTTTTTTTTTAAATCTGTCTGTGTATGTTTTTATCAGTCTGTATCCGTTTGGCTCATGGGCGATTTAGCATTACAAACTGGGTAATGATCCAAGACAATAGTACGCTGAATAAAGGTTGAGCTCGTTTCTGTCGCCTAACGAGTAAATGGCATTTACTCAAAGACCTCTCACGGTCAGTTGTCGGATTGGCACGTTCTCTTTACGCACGTGTCTGTTTGGTGGTTTGCTTGTTGGGTGTTCTTCTTTTTCTTTTAATGAATAGGAAAGCGTTGCGGCACATACAAGACAGTTTAGTGAACCAAGGTGTAGAGGCAGATCTGCGAATCGAAGTGTGGAGGCACTTCAGTGAACCGAGATGTAGAGGCAGATCAGCGAATCGAAGTGTAGAGGCACTTCAGTGAACCGAAGTTCAGAGGCACTTCAGTGAACCGAAGTGCTGTAGCCGTTTTGTGAACCGAAGTGTTCTGCCCGTTTTGTGAACCGAAGTGTAGTGGCAGTTTAGTGGACCGAAGTGTTGAGACAGTTTAGTGAACCAAAGTCTAGAGGCCGTTTAGTGAACACAAAGTGCAGAGGCAGTTGAGTGGCCCGAGGTGTAGAGCAAGAACTCAAATGGGCTTCACAGAATGTCATAGCTTTGGGTTCTGAAGTTTAGGAACTGTGCCTTCCCGTTTGAAACAAAAAAACTAAACAATTAGAAGAATTCTTTTTGCCACGAAAGTTTCGTTAATACATATATATAAACGACAAATGCTGTAAATAGGTTGACAATTCAAAGGGGAACAGAAAGGGGGCCATAATCGTGTCATGTTACGCACATTTTGTGGATGATGTGGCGCGATGGGATGTCGCAAACACCTTAGCGATCCAACTGGAGGCAAAAACTGGTTAAGTCGCGAACCTAAAGTAGTGTCCTTGTAACGTTATTAAGTGTGTCGCGTTATTGAGTGTGTCACGTTAGTAAGTATGTCACGTTAGTGAGTGTGTCACGTTATTGAGTGTGTCACGTTAGTGAGTGTATCACGTTATTGAGTGTGTCAAGTTAGTTAGTATGTCACGTTAGTGCGTATGTCACGTTATTGAGTGTGTCACATTAGTGAGTGTGTCACGTTATTGAGTGTCACTTAATTGCGTGTGTCACGTTATTGAGTATGTCACGTTATTGCGTGTGTCACGTTAATGCGTGTGTCACGTTATTGAGTATGTCACGTTATTGAGTGTGTCACGTTATTGAGTGTGTCACGTTATTTGAGTGTGTCACGTTTGTTAGTATGTCACGTTAGTGAGTATGCCACGTTATTGAGTGTGTCACATTAGTGAGTGTGTCACGTTATTGAGTGTGTCACGTTATTGAGTGTGTCACGTTATTGAGTGTGTCACGTTAATGAGTGTGTTACGTTAGTGAGTGTGTCACGTTATTGAGTGTGTCACGTTAGGGGGTGTGTCACGTTTGTGAGTGTGTCACGTTAGTGAGTGTGTCACGTTAGTGAGTGTGTCACGTTAGTGAGTGTGTCACGTTAGTGAGTGTGTCACGTTAGTTAGTATGTCACGTTATTCCGTCTGTCATGTTACTGCGTGTGTCATGTTACTGCATGTGCCACGTTATTGAGTGTGTCTATGCGACAATGTTTTTAATAAAATAGAAAGTGTCTAACATCTACTTTATTGAATTTTCACAGGTAACTTCGATAACCGACATGTGTTTTCACAAACGTATTAAATTATTCAACAGTTTACTGTAAACATATGAAAGTACCTGTTGCTTTTTAATTCATGTATGCAGTACGTTAATAACATTATTTTTTTTTATTGATGTATGCAGTACGGTAATAAAAAGAAAATATTTATCATAATTATTTGTTTTTAGATTAGATTTTAGAGTTTTCTGTGTTATTGTGTTTTTCACAAAAATTTTTTTTTTTTAATAGAAATAAAAAATGCATAAACTCAACATAAACAGAAATAATCATAAAATGTTGAACCCAAGACTTAAGGCTGCCATCCATCATATGAACAACAACAATGATACACGTAGTAATAAAGAATTGTTATCTTACACAGACATTCAACTGAATTTATCGAAGGTAAAACAAACTATAAATTTTAATTCTTTTATTTTTACTATCGAGTGATGATTCCCTGAGGATTATTCAACAGTGGTAAAAAAAAAAAAAGGTAAATAGATTTCTTTTTCTTAAGAGTTGAGGGGGGGGGGAAGAAGAAAGGGTGGGTGCGGGTGAGAAGTTGTTGCTGTAGCTGACATAACTCCTACAGCAACAGGTGAATCCGATGCAGGTGTCAAACAGTTTTACTGTTGCCTCCCCACCCACCCCCCCCCCACACCCGAAATCTTTTTTTTTTCACCCAGGTTTACATTAACGGCGATTTCATATCATCCCCAATATGTAAATTATACATACTAACAATTAACACAATAGCGTAATCTGAATTCTATTTAATAATTTGTCAACTGTCTGGAGCAATTATAAAAGCTATAAGAAAGACAAAGTGCCCTTGGGGAAGGAGAGACTTATTGCTGCTTTAATAGACGTAACTAAAAATCCACCTATCAATTTTTATAATTTTTTGTACATTAAACAGATTATGTGTCAAAAATTTGAGAACCAATTTTTATAATATTTTGTACATTAAACAGATTATGTGTCAAAAATTTGAGAACCAATTTTTATATTTTTTTGTACATTAAACAGATTATGTGTCAAAAATTTGAGAACCAATTTTTATAATTTTTTGTACATTAAACAGATTATGTGTCAAAAATTTGAGAACCAATTTTTATAATTTTTTGTACATTAAACAGATTATGTGTCAAAAATTTGAGAACCACTTTTAAGAATATCCCTCAAGTAACAACATTCCACAAACATTACTTCACAATCAACACCGCTACACACCTGCATCGGCACCCAGTTGCTGTTGAAGTTATCTTAGCTCTGGTCACACAACATATACCACAACAACCCCCCCCCCAACCTAACAATTACAACAAGCCCCCCTCCCCCTTTTTTTCCACCCTTTTTCTTTTTCTCCCTACAAACCATAAATATTTTCACAGCGTCCTTTCACCGTATTCGCTCTGCATCTTTCGAACCAATGAAGGCATTCTTTTGTCGCATTGACGGACACAACCGCACCTGAACATTAGCGCCGCAGTTCACGTAGACAACTTAACTGGTGCGTCTTGTTCTGCTCCACTGAAGTGTGCACGTCCGCGCTGAAGCATGACAATCCAGGCCCATACATTACATGGGTTGGGAAGGGGCGGGGGCTTCCTGTGGGCTGCCCCCGAGGTTGTCAAGCCTGTTAAAGTGCCTGGCACCCACGTGACAGAACCCTTACAAACCCAGAGGTATAACCGCTAAAATATGGACATAACAAATTCCAGAAGTTGTACACTCCATAGACTAATATGGACATCACCATAATAAAATACATAAGCTACATACTTAATTAATAAATTAATTAACATAAAAGATGTATACACTTTAATAAAATGGACATAGCAATGACACAAATTATATACTCAAAAGAAATGAACATTCACATGCAGTTACATAACTCTTCTTCTTCCTATTATATTTCAGGGGCCCACGATCAATTTGTTGATCATTCTGGCTCCTGATTTAAATTAATCCCAACTTCTACACTCACAAAAATTGACATTCACATGCAATTACACAACTTTTATACTCATAAAATGGATATTGTCATAAAGAAAAAATAATGATATACTTAATCTGTTATATAGACCTTCAAAAGTTATTACCCAAATTATATACTCACGTATAAGTACATTGCCAATGCAAACACAGATATAATATGCTCATAAATATGGGCATTGCCATTTGCAACACACACACACAAAACTCCACAGAAATCACCATAGCTAATGTAAAAGTTATATGCTCATAAATATGAATAAGACATTCGAGGTGTGAGATCTTGTTTTTGGAGAGAAAGGCCGACCTTGTGTTCATTACCGAGACGTGGTTTGAGCGTGTCGGAGATGAGGTCAAGCTGCAAGAAATTACACCTCCGGACTACGTCATTCACTCTTGCCCACGGCAGTCACGCTGTGGTGGGGGCATTGCCGTCCTTTATAGGAACTCCCTTAAAAACAGTGTGGCCTTCTCAAAATCGACTGAGTTTGTTTCATTTGAAATGTGCAAAATGCAACTTAATTTCGGTGAACAAGCGATTACATTTCTGTGCATATACATGCCACCTCCAAATAGGCAAAATAAGTTGAAGATATGTCAGTTTACTGCGGAGTTTATACAACGGCTTGACATGTACGCCGCCACCAACAACAATATCATCATAGTCGGCGACATAAACTGCCATTTAGACTCTACCACCGACAGCTACGTGAAGACCCTAAAATCAGCTCTCGACACACACGGAATCAATCAGCTTGTCAGTGCCCCGACGCAGAAGCGAGGTCACATCCTAGATTGGCTGGTTGTCAGAGAGGAACGCGCAGCTATGATCCTAAACCTCATTATTGAGGACAAACTTAGTTCTGATCACTTCCCAGTCACCTTCGACTTTGACTTGAGGAAGCCAGGACGCCTTCTGCACCCAGTAACATCCCGTGACCTCAGTCAAATAGATCTAGCGGCCTTTAGATGTTACGTCGCAGCCCTTGGGTGCTGTGAAGATGACCCTGCTACAGACTATAACAGAGTCATTTGACAACTGTTATTGTTCCATCAACTTTTAAAGAGGCAATAATAACGTCACTGTTAAAGAACGCAAATCTTGACCCAAATGTGATGGAAAATTATCGCCCCATCTCAAATCTACCATTTATATCCAAAATCTTAGAACAAGTCATATTCCGCCAACTACTGGATAACCTCATTCAATGTGACTTGTTTGAACCATTCCAATCAGCATACAGGGCGCATCACTCTACTGAGACAGCCCTGTTGCGCTTCACAAACCTTCTGTCGTCTTGTGATGAGGGTCAGGTATCCATTTTGTCTTTACTCGATTTATCGGCAGCTTTCGATACGCTTGACCACGGCATACTGCTCCAGCGTCTGCAAAAAAACGTTCGGTCTCACAGATACCGTTCTGAGATGGTTTCACTCCTCGTATATGACAAATCGGGTCCAGTCAGTTATTTCAAAAGCCTTGACCTCGAAGCAATCTATAATTGAATTCGGTACCCTAGGGCTCGGTCCTAAGCCCGATGCTTTTCACTATGTACGTTCAGCCCCTGGGTGCTGTGATCAAGCAATTTGATATGCTGTATCACATGTTTGCGGACGATACACTTCTTCATCAATCTGTGATCCCCTCTCAGTTCCCTCAACTTCTTAGTACGATACAGAAAACAGTAGAGTCAGTTAAGCACTGGATGACCATAAACAAGCTCAAATTGAATAATGAAAAGACTGAGCTGATCCCCATTGCCACTGCTCAGAAACAAAAATCTGAAGAAAAAAAACAAAATTACTTACTCTCTCAGGTATGCAGATTGAGTTTGCTCATACAGTGCGAGACATGGGTGCCTATTTAGACAGAACACTAACTATGGAATATCATATTAGCATGCTTTGCCTTTGCAAGGCGATTTTTCTAGAGCTGCGCAGTATTAGTCATTTCAGACCTTTCTTAACGTTAGATGCATCAACGAGGCTGATGTCTGCATTTGAGTTATCACGCATGGACTACTTCAATGCTCTCATGGTGGGTCTCCCAGCTACGCTCCTGGATAAAATTCAAAGAGCACAGAATAATGCGGCTCGCATTGTTCTTCGCAAACGCAAATTCGACCATGCTAAAACACTTCTGAGAGAGCTGCATTGGCTGCCGGTCCGCGCTCGCAAAGAGTACCAAATTGCAACTTTGTGCTACCGCTGCTTACATGACCTGGCGCCATCTTATCTCAAAGCACTCATGACGCGTTATGTACCCACTAGACAGCTCCGCTCATCCGATAGTGGCAAAATATCGATACCGTGTGTTCGCCTTGAGACTTACGGAAAGCGCACTTTTGCTTTGGCCGGCCCAACAATTTGGAATGCCCTTCCAGTCGCTCTAAGAAACAGCCAGACACTGGAGTCCTTTAAAACCGATTTAAAAACACATCTATTTCGCAAACACCTTCTGGGGTGATGCTATCTACCATCTTTTTCAGTTAATGTATATTGGCTTGTGTTGCTTATGATTGAAACGGGATGAAAGACTTTGACTGGGTATGCTCGTATGTAGTTTTATATTGTTGCGTCTGTTTTTTTGAATGTGGTAAATTTTAGATTGCTTTTATTTCTCATTTTCATATAAATAAATTTGTAAAGCGCTTCGAGCTTTTGGGGATGAAGCGTGTTTTTCAAATAAACTTTATTATTATTATTACTTGGGCAACAAACAAAAAAGATGTATAAATTTTATTTCAGTGACCATTGCCATAAAAAAGCAAAAGTTATAAACTTAAAAATATGTACATTACGACAACAAACTCAGTGGCATAACCTATCAAATATAATTATAACGATTACCAATACTGAAATTATTGTTACAAATATCGATATCACCAATGCAAATGCATACGTTTTAATTTACAAACAAAAAAAACAGACACTACAATAACAAACAATATTGAGTTATATATGTTCAAAAATGTGGACACTTCAATTTCAGATAGAGAAGTTGCGCTCACAAAAATTGAAAACATTAAAAAAAGGTACTACAGGGGTAGTAACTCCTCAAATATGGACATTGCCAATACAGAGAAGACACAAATGTTTGTGTTTTTTGTGTTTTTTATTCTTTGATAAATCGAAAGAAAAATTGTTGAAAAAATCAAATTCTCAAAGACATATTTTTAAAATTGCTAAGACCATTCGACTAGCCACTCAGTTAAATATAAATGCTTATAATTTTTTATTCCAGCTGAAATAATACCTGAATTCATCCATAAATGTAACCTAATTTTGACTGACCGAAGGCCTTCCTAAGGCTAAGTTATGTACCGAGCTCAAATACAGAAATATAATATAACACACTCATTTCCCCTATGTTTCACTAGTTAATTTTCTACCACCATTATTAACATTTTTAGCCTTTTAAATACAGTGTCATATAAGAGGTTTTGCATGCCCCAATAAGGAAAACGGCTCAAAGGCAGATCTAGGCTTAGATGTATGGATGATGTGGGGGAAAAAATCTACAGCAGCTGGGAATCCAAGCATGGAAAAATCTGTTAGGTCTGAGCGGAAGGAAGTTGTAAGGCAGGCCATACCTTTACACGGGCTGTAGCGCAAAAGGGATGGGTGAATAAGATGTATATGAATAAATATTTGCAAGAGCGATTTCCTGTTCGGTCATTTTTCAATGTTTATTTGTGATTTAAAAAATAAAAAAATTGTGGAACCGCTTTTTGTAGTCCATGGCAGATAAATAATTGTCAAACGGTTAATGATATTAGATTTCCCAATTCAGATCGCAAATTTGTTCAAGTCAAGGATGGAACTGGGCTATTCAAATACTCAAACCTGCAGTTTTAAGAAATGATCATATTTATATCTTATCCTCCATGCAACTGCAGATGGAACCATGCAGGTAGCAAACTGAAAATACCTAAACCATTCGAAAACAAATCAACAAGTGATGGAGTTTTACAGTAATAGCTGAAATCCCATGGCTTCCTAAATGTTTAATTTGTTTTTTTTTAAAGCGTCACTTTGATAAATCATTTTTCCATTACATTTATAACATTCTTCGCGTCATTCAATTAACTCTGTGTCCGCATCAGTAAACCCGTCTCTAAAGATACAATTAAAAATGATTCATACATTTTTCGCGTTAATGTAAAAATGCATTCGAAATTATTTCAAGGCATGAATGAAGTCTCAGCTGAAAGGAAAAGTCAATGGTTGTTTTGTTTTTTTTTTCTTCAGATTTTACAAATCTGAGTAAGGCGTGTCATAGCCAAAAGTCTGTGCTGCTTTCAAATTTTCTTTGAGTTTAAATTTCCCTGTGTTACCCAAAGACGGTGATGTCTCCATGTTTTCTTAGAATGTGTATTTCATTGGGGGTTTTTTTCCATTGTGGTGCGGGTATGTATACCCCCCCCCCCCCCACAATTATCTCCAAATTAAACTAAAAGTGTTTCCGTGTCTCTTACATTCAACCCAGATCCAGGAGACACATCCAAGCAACGTCTGTCCGTCCGTAAATGATGTTCTTCGGGTAATTAGTTATAGAACATCTCAATTTTAGCACAGTTACATCGCGAACCTCTCTGAAACATAGGAGCCAGAATGCTCAATACATTGTTAGTGGGGCCCTCAAAATATAGAAGGAGGATAAGAAGGGAAATAATCGTAATTCTTAACATTTTAAAAATGTATTTTGAGTTATCTCAACTTGTCAATGGGACTTAAGAAATTTGAAACATGTACCAACTTTATCAAGACGATGACACTTACAAAGAAAAACAAATAATAATAACCGTTTTCAGCAGCAGAGGTAGACAAATGTGATAGATACTTTGGGAAAATAATTGTAACTCAGATTTTCTTAGTGTACTACAAACTGCAATAAAAAAAAAAAAAAACTTTAAATGCATATTTAAGTGTAAAATGAGTTTTCCCCAGATATTTTTTTTTAAAGGGCGGTAACAAGCATATTGCTTACTATTAATAACTTAATAAGAGTTGTCTCTTTTCTGTCAAATTATTGACAGTTTTTTCTTCAAAAGTGCAGTAAGAGCTCAATTGATTAGATTTATTAAGACCAGCGTAAGTAATAGTTTTAGTCCATCAAAGTTTCGAGTCATAGTTTTCTTTAGCGACGAGCTTAGATTTGATCTGAATCAAGACACTTTTTTTTTTGTTTTGTGGTCTCGGAGTTCATTGAACATTGGACGTTAAAGATGTCCTGATATTCGAGTTCCTAAAGACCATGATAGACCAAGAATCCGTACAAACCAAGTGATATATCAATGGTACAAAGGCTCACACATACACGCAACAATTTTTTTTTAAAGGCAGATTGCGCTTGACAGGACAAACTAAGAGGCTGTCGGATTGTAGAGCAGCAGAAGTGATCTACAGGCAGGAACCTAGGGGGAGACGGCTCACCTGTGAACCAACACTGAGATGGAGTGACCATGAAGAGAAGGACTTACACCAGCTGGGGGTCCACGCATGGAGGCGAAAAGCCATGACTCGTTCAGAATGGAAGGATGTGGTGGAGCAGGGCAGGGTCATACATGGGCTGCAGCCCCACTGATGATGATGACGATAGAGAACATAGTTAACTGTTTTTATTGCTCATTCAACAAAAAAAAAAAGTATTAAGCAGATATTGACTGCTTTAAAAATTGACTATCAATACTCAAGTATTAACTATCAACATTTTAATGATTATAATAGTTTTTAAAAAAATCTTTCACATTGTTATAAAAACATTGAAACGACAGAAGTGAGTCTTCCTCCCCACCCCCAGCCCCCTTTATTTTCCGCCAGTGTACCTTCACCATGTACATGTCATGACCGGGGATTTTTTTTTTTTTTTTGGAGGGGGGGGGGCAAACAGAGATCTACAAAAAAAAAAAAAAAAAACACGATGTTAGTGTTTTAAACATATACATATATCTATATATAGCCTTCGGTCTTCGCGAGACCATGTGATACTATTGGCACTTCATCAAATGGCTTACGAGACCGATCTTCGAATGGCAGTCTCGGCTGCATTTCTCGCTGAAAGACCTTAACCTCTCGTTAAATTTGGCCTTCCGTTATGCACTCTTTTGTGCAAGGGCTTCGTTTCGTGCACGTCCAGCATGTTTGACTCCTTCATAAACTGCTGTTCACCAGCTGGCATGGTGCTCAGTGATGATCTCCCATTCGTTGATTTCTATGTTAGCTTCCCTCGTGTTCCTTTTGCAAAGGTCCTTAAATCGCAGCTGCGGTCATCCAATAAGTCTTGCCCCTTCTGCCAACTCACCATACGGCAGATTCTTTGTAACATGGCCTTCCTCATTCTCCTTACATGGCCTAACGAGCGAAGGCGCCACCTGCTAAGAGAGGCGTGTATGCTACACATTTTGGAGTGTACAAAAACCTCTGTGTTAAGCATTTTGTCCTGCCATCGAATGCGCGAAATGTGACGTCAAAATCACTGGTGGAAGCTGCTGAATTTCTGCTCATGACTGCCATGTGTGTTCCACACTTTGCTGCCGTAATGTAGGAGCAAAATAAGCAAGTCTGATAGACGCTTTGTTTTGAACTTTCAGCTAGTTTAAGATTATTCCACACCCGCTTATTCAATGCGGACATAGCTTCAGCTGCTTTTGTTATCCCCATGTTCACCTCTTTGTCAACAGAGAGTGAGCAGGAATTATAGGACCCAAGGTGTGTGAAGTGCTCAACTACCGGGGAATTATGGCTTTCAATAGTTAGGTTTGGAGGGGACTGTGTTGCTTGCATGATTAAATTGGTCTTCTGGGGGACTATTAATCAGTACAAATTGTTCATTTACTTGATAGAGGCGATTAACTAACTGCTGATGACCTCCTTCTGTTTATAATGTTAAGGCGGCATCGTCATTGAACAGCGGTTCACGAATTAGACGTTTTCTAGCCTAGGTCTTATAGGTGTGTTAATTATAAAAAGAGCACATTGACTTATCCAAAACACAATATGAAATGTCCATGCCAAAATATTCGTATTTATCATTAAAATTGTGATAGTTTATGCTTTCATTTTTTTTTTTTTGATAATTAATTTGTTAGACTATATCAACATCTGGTTAAAAAAAAATGAAATGATCAATAAATACAGTTAACTATGGTCACTATAGAAACTCAATTGTCAGGACATCGGTAATGAGCAAAGTTCTTGGTTCAATGAACTTTCAGACCGGGAAACAAAAATAAATTGATTCGCTAAGTTTTTAGTTTTTATTTTTTGTTTTTGTTTATCAATATTGATTTCTCTAGCCCCCGAGACCAGATAGCTGAAATCTTCGACAGCCATGGACCCCTAGGTATTCACTAATTGATCTACTTGTTGATGTTACCAAAGAACGCGAAGAAATCAAGATATATGGTTACCGGCAAACCGCCAAACAAGGTTTGCTTTTATGATCATAGTCAGTGCCGCTATTGCTGTCAGCGTTAGTGCGTCCTCTCAAATGTGGATTTCAAATGTCCATGTGGATATCAACCTCGAATGTAGATTTCAATTTTAAATGTGTACATCAACGGCCAATGAGGATGTCTATTGTCAAAAGTGAAATATCAATTTTTAATGTCTTTGTCGCATTCTATAATAACAATTTATGTAAAGGTGTATGTTTGTTTTTATAAAGATGTTGATATCGTCAACGTGTTCGTCATTCTTATAAACCTGAATGTCGATTACAAACGTCGATTACAAATGTCGATTACAAACGTCGATTACAAATGTCGATTACAAATGTCGATTACAAATGTCGATTACAAATGTAGATTACAAATGTCGATTACAAATGTCGATTCAAATTGTTGATGTGGATGCCTCGTTTCCACATGGGTGTTCATTTTCAATCTGAAAACTACTTTGCCAATGTGTCTGGTCGAGGAGTGGATCTCGTCGTTTCTACGTACGTGTCACAAATTTATCTAATCTCAGCGTGAATTAAACCTGTCACATGGGACGCTACGGGTCGATGTTAAAATATCCTGACACAGGGACGCTCCAGGCCGATGTTAAAATATCCTGACACAGGGACGCTACGGGTCGATGTTAAAATATCCTGACACAGGGATGCTCCGGGCAGATGTTAAAATATCCTGACACAGGGACGCTACGTGTCGATGTTAAAATATCCTGACACAGGGACGCTACGGGTCGATGTTAAAATATCCTGACACAGGGACGCTACGGGTCGATGTTAAAATATCCTGACACAGGGACGCTACGGGCCGATGTTAAAATATCCTGACACAGGGACGCTACAGGTCGATGTTAAAATATCCTGACACAGGGACGCTACGGGTCGATGTTAAAATATCCTGACACAAGGACGCTACGGGTCGATGGTAAAATATCCTGACACAGGGACGCTACGGGTCGATGTTAAAATATCCTGACACAGGGACGCTACGGGTCGATGTTAAAATATCCTGACACAGGGACGCTCCGGGCCGATGTTAAAATATCCTGACACAGGGACGCTCCGGGCCGATGTTAAAATATCCTGACACAGGGACGCTACGGGTCGATGTTAAAATATCCTGACACAAGGACGCTACGGGTCGATGTTAAAATATCCTGATACAGGGACGCTACGGGTCAATGTTAAAATATCCTGATACAGGGACGCTACGGGTCGATGTTAAAATATCCTGACACACGGACACTACGGGTCGATGTTAAAATATCCTGACACAGGGACGCTACGGATCGATGTTTAAATATCCTGACACAGGGACGCTACGGGCTGATGTTAAAATAAGCTGTAAAATGCGAAACTACCGGTAGATGTTAAAATATCCTGACACAGGGACGCTACGGATCGATATTAAAATATCCTGACACAAGGACGCTACGGGTCGATGTTAAAATATCTTGCCGTTGACATCACGTAATAAATGAAACAAAAAAAAACTACTTTGAACCCATAAAGAAATGTCTAATGACGTGACTGACTTAACCTGATCATATCAGAATGTCCAGCCCCGGGCCACTGTCGTCACAATGACATAACCCTGAACTTTATGAAACCTTCAATGGCGATGGATATCTTCAAGGGACATGTTATACCATATCTTAATATATTTCAAGCTTCAGTATATCGTGGACGGAGAAGATTTTTAATTTTTGTCAAGGAGGTCACTGGACATGCCTTTGGCGCTCTGCTATATGGAAGTAAATGTAAAAGGGGCACTCATGATTATTATCACATATAAAACTGTTTTTGACAGTTGACAGTGGCTGATACAAAAAAATAAATCGGGATGGGGGTAAAAGCAGTAAAGGAAGGTTTAAACGGATCGCCCGAATTTTTCCCGGTGAGTATTTCGAGGCTTCTCACCGAATTATTAGACGAACCTCTTCAATAAATGATAGCATTTCTGAAATATAAAAAATGAAAAAATAGCAATTAAGTTTTGGGCTAAAAAAAAAATTATGAAAAAGAAATGTTTTCCTCTGTTGCAATTTCTAATCTCAAATTCGTGCAATTGTTAGAAACAAAACAAAAAAAAGTGTATTCCATTAAAAGATTTTGATAACATTTTGATTAAAGCCATCACTTGTAAAAAATATGTATTTGTTTAAAATAAAATGGAACAAACCGTAAAAACAAAGGTTTTCATTTAATCCTTTAAAAAATGCAATATCGAGAAATTGGGGGGGGGGGTGTGGGGGGGGGTGTGGGGCTAAATATTTGACATAACTATCGAATCTCATTTAGCGCAGTTATCGGGAATTTTCATTTCTTTCATCTTCCCCTTGGTCTATCGAATCTCATTTAGCGCAGTTATCGGGAATTTTCATTTCTTTCATCTTCCCCTTGGAAAAATAGGAACAACGTATGGTGTAGGGGGGGGGGTGGAGTTGGGGGCTTGGGCTGCCAATTTGACGGAATGCATAGTTTCAGTTCGATAGGTTGGTGGGAAGTGGATCAATTAGCCGTCCGAACAATTATTTTTTTCACCCAGCCAGCCACATTCAAAGGCGAAGTTAATTAAAAGGTTTTAATTAATAAGAAAAACTGGCTTAAATCTAAATTGCCAAATGGGGGACAAAATAATTTTTTTTGCAAAAAACTTGCGACTCGATCTGTAAATATTTCTTCCTATTGTGATTCAAACCGATCTTGCTTGAACCCAATCATTGCTTCACATGCGGGAGTTAAAAAAAAAAAAAGAAGAAGTGTCCGTATTTTTTAAAAAAAAATTAGAGTATGCGTTTGGAGCATGCTTTCCTTTAAAATCAGTGCTTCTCAAAGTTACCAACTACATGCTGTCTCTTATCCGATTACTAAGACACCTGTCAAAGTCTCAGAGTCCTTAGGCACCTGTTACATTTCTCGGAGTCTTAAGCCACCGGTCGCAGTCTCTGATTCCTATGACACCTGAAACAGTATGCAAGTCCTAAGACACACGTGCCAGTCTGTGTGTCCTAAGACACACGTGACAGTCTGCGAATCCTAAGACACAAGTGACTGTATGTGTGTTCTAAGACACATGTGACAGTCTGCGTGTCCTAAGACACACGTGACAGCCTGTGTGGCCTAAGACGCACGTGCCAGTCTGTGTGTCCTAAGACACACGTGACAACCTGCGAGTCCTAAGACACACGTGACAGTCTGTGTGTTCTAAGACACATGTGACAGTATGTGTGTCCTAAGACACACGTGACAGCCTGCGAGTCGTAAGACACACGTGACAGCCTGTGAGTCCTAAGACACACGTGACAGTCCTAAGACGCCGGTCGCAGAATGGTGCAACGTTTAAGAACCTTTCTTTTAATAAATTCAAGCCGATGCTCCATTTCAGACAAAAGCTTGAGGCTCCCTGTTTTGAAGCACAATCCATTCGTATTAGTAAATCTTGAGCAATAAAACTAAACCTTCATTGGAAATATGACATTTTTTCCCATAAGGCCCTCTCGACTCCAGGGTCGCACCAATGGTAGGTCAGGAATTCAATCGACGGTTGAATATTTTTAAAATAAAATGTTTTTCTTTTTAAAAATCAGATATTAAACTCAAAACATTAACATCCAGCATTCCTAAAAGGTGAGAATCATCCATCTGAAATGGTGGCTCACCTTAAAGAAGGAAAGTGATGCTTGCATCCCTTAACCACACCCCCCCCCCCAAACCACAAACCCTGCCTTGTGGCTACAGACTCAAGGCTAAGGGAGACAGACCCATTAAAAAAAATCACGAGATGTAGTCGTGTCACAAGGGGTATGAACATGGCGCCATGAAAATGTCGTCAACTTCTGCAACCCTCCTGGTTCCAAAGCTGTTCCGTCTGGGCCGATGTTCCCTTTTGAGTTTTACCCTCTGCGCGTAGAGCGAGAATCTACTGAGTGGGAACCATCCTTATTCTCCATAATACCAGGCCCTGTGATTTTGCAACGACCAGTAAGCACGCCACCATCGTCTCACTGAATCGAGCGTATGCCAAAATAAAAATAAAATTAAATCGCATACGAATCATTGACACGTAACGCTTCCTTGCATACATGCACACATGCACAACTGCACACCTGCACACCTGCAGACATGCTTACATGCTCACATGCACACATGCACACCTGCAGACATGCACACATGGTCACATGCACGTATACACACATGCTCACATGAACACCTGCACACCTGCAGACATGCTCACATGCACCCATGCACACATGCATACATGCTCGCATGCACACATGCACGTATACACACATACTCACATGCACACATGCACACATGCCCACATGCCCACATGCACACCTGCACACCTGCAGACATGCTCACATGCGCACATGTACACATGCACACATGCAGACATGCACACATGCTCACATGCACGTATACACACATGCACACATGCACACAGACAGCAACCACATAATCAAGTGTGCCTTTTCCACGCACCCATTCAACCTTATACACATACACACAGACAGCAACTATATAAACAAAAGAGCTTTTCCCACGCATCCATTAAACCTTACACTCATACCCACATCCACACACACACACGATCCATAAATTTAATCTTGCAATATATTTCTTACAGCGCTCTAGCTGTAATTGTTTCATTTATTTTCCGAAACTCCAAATTATAAGCGCCCCTCCTCTCCCCCACCCCCACCCCAAAAGCCCAATCACGCCCCCAGAATGATATTGTATTACCATAACAACATGAGTGCGGAATCAATGTCAATTCCTTTGTAAGACCGCGTGACCGAGTTTTTAAATTTATTTTTTTATGGGGGGGGGGGGCAACAAGAGGACATGACTCCTCACTTGTAAGTGACCCGGCGATCCATGGGTGATAGCTTTACCCCAGACGCCGTATGACGGCAGAGTTGCCGTTCTTCATTAATCCCCATTCGCCATTGTACAGCCAAAAAAAACAGCGATAGTCGACATAAGCCATTTCCTGTGCTCTCATCCGACCGCGCACCCCCTACACCATCCCCCAACCCCCTTTTCCATGATCACTTCAGGCGTATACATTGTTACGGCTTTTTTTTTTATCAATTTCTTTATGGGCGATCCATGGAGTACTTAAATTTCTATTTATAGTTGCACTCCGTACCCTATGAATCGCCCCAACACAAATTTTCTTTAAAAATTTAAAGTTTAAAAAAAACAAACAAAAAAAACAATTAAGCCCTATTAATGTCTCCGTACCAAGCCATCAAAGGGATACAACAACCGGAAACAACTAATCAAACAATCAACAAAACATCCGAGACACGTCGGACCAAAAAAAAAAACCAACCAAACAGAGGTGTTCAAGTTTTACTTGTTTTGTTTGTTGTTTGTTTTTCTTTCGTTGTGTTTTTTTTTTAACGGTGAAATCCCCTTCTAACTAGATATCTATTTATAATTGCACATAATTTAGTCAAAAGTGAATTGAAAAAAGTAATTTAAAAAAATATATATATATATTTTTTTTTTTTGCTGGTGGTTTGTTAAATGTTTGATAATTTTTTGTATTTGTAACATAGCAAAACATTATTCACAACATGGTTATGGTTGTAAGCCCTGAAGAAATAAATAAAATATCTATCTTAGAAGTTCACTTCTGAATCGTTTCATTTAATTTTTTTATTATTTTTTTTTTTGCCATCGTCAATATAGGTGAAAGGTGTTTGGGAACGAAGCAGGACTTTTTGGCGCCGCCGTTTTGCCCGCAGGACATTTTGGCGCAGGACTTTTTGGCGCCGCCGTTTTGGCGCAGGACATTTTGGCGCCTCTTGAAAATAACTTTTTATTTAACTTAACGTTTATAAACTTTTAAATAAAGAGAATGCAAAATATATCAATTAAGAAACGTTTAAAAATAACTTTATATTCATTCAACTTTACTGGTTTAACAGAATTATAATATGTTATAATATATTTATGAAACTCTACTTAACGTACGATTTTAGTCTAGAACACTCTTGCACTTTTATAAATGTGAAGCGCACGTATGATGAGGCAGGAACGGTAAATAGTCGCTTAGGCCATCTGTGCGCCAAAATGATCTGCGCCAAAACGGTGGCGCCAAAACGGTGGGGCCAAAACGGTCGCGCCAAAAACGGTCGCGCCAAAAACGGTGGGGCCAGAAACGGTGGGGCCAAAACGGTGGGGCCAAAACGGTGGAGCCAAAACGTCACCTACCAATTTGTGAATATGATGTAGGGTGTTTGGAGTATGCGTGCGTTTCTTACCTTTTTTCGACACGAATCATTTTTTTTTTCACTTGCATTTGCTTATATAAATGATTTCTCTGTGAGTCAAATCACTGCTCACCTATGCTCACGAAGAAGCAATACTTTTAAACGTCATCGTTATTATTTGTTGTACAAAAAAAGTGAAATACTAGCCTTTATACTCGGCGTGGCCCGGGGTCGCATAAGACCCCATCCTGGTTTGACCCCCCCCATCCCCTTTCTGACACCGATCTCCCGGCGAAGTCCCGTCTCCCGGTGTGATCCCGATCCCGGTGGATCCACTCAAGATTAGGATCCCATTCCCTTAGATACCACTACATCTCCCCGTGTAGCAGCTTAGAACTTTCTGGACTATTCTAGATTGAATTTAAAAACCTGCTTGAAACATGTGTAAAATCTAATTTTCTAATTGTTTTTCGCATACGATAAAAATCTTCAGCAAATACCAATATTTTATTATTTTCTTTTAAGTTGATCAAGGGGCCACGGGGGATTGGGGGGGGGGGGGCATTCCATAACTGTACCGATTTAGTTATGCCTGAGATGGGGGTCGCTATAAATATTTTGTTTTTCGCATACGATAAAAATCTTCAGCAAATTCCATTATTTTATTATTTTCTTTTAAGTTGATCAAGGGGCCACGGGGGATTGGGGGGGGGGCATTCCATAACTGTACCGATTTAGTTATGCCTGAGATGGGGGTCTCTATAAATATCAGACGGATAAGTAATTGAGTTAAAAATTAAAATTTGTCCCATTGAAATCGGTTTAAAACTGCAATAGATGTAGCTTTCTAAAATTATCGAACTTTCTAGAAAATTCTAGATTGGATATTCTTAGTTTTAAAGCCACTGATATGTTAATACGGACAATGAAGTCTATTTATACCAAGCTAGGCCGATATATTCATAAATTCACATGAACCTACACCATTGTCTAACCCTATTGATATTTATATCGTTTATATAAGGAAAAATGAACTGGGGCCCCCGGCCCCAGAAGAATGGATTTTATGAGTTCAGTACCCTTCCGTATTTGAATATGGATGTTCATGTGTATGTGTAATAAGTTTGGTCAAGATCCATCCATTCATGTTGGAGAATTAAGCCTATTGATATGTATATGGCTTGTATTAGAAAAAATGAAACGGGCCCCCGGCCCCAGACGAATTGATATGATGAGTTCAGTACCCTTTTTTTTTAGTAAGGATAATCAAGTGCATGTGTACTAAGTTTGGTTAAGATCCATCTTTTCATGTAGGAGTATTTGTTGTTAATTTTATTTATATAGCTCATATAGGAAAAAAACAAACATTTTGGGTCCCCGGCCCCAAACGGAATGTTATAAAAAGTTCATAACCCCTTAAGAGTTCCTTCTGGATAATGATAGACATATGTGCCAAGTTTGGTCAAGATCCAATAATCCATGTAAAAGCCTTTGTGGAACAAACAGACAAACCCACAAACGTTCACTTTTATATATAATATATATATGATATGATTATGATATATGCACACTTAAGTCCCGCTTCCCCATGGCGTACTTCATTTTCAAAGATAAGTTTGCACTTTTTAAAAAGTACTCCTCGTGACCTGTAAAAGCCGTTATTTCAATCATTTTATCTTTCAATCTCGTCACCATTCGTCCACCACCACCCCAGCCCTCCCCCACCATCCAGCGCCCCTTCCCTTATTTTCACCCCCACCCCCCCCTGGGAAGGGGATGCCATTAACTAATACATCTCCCTCATGGGACGGTCACGCCTACGCGGCTGACGTCCACCGAGGACAGACACTTAACATTATCACCCAGGTGAGTCGCGGCGCTCACTCAGTCAGAGCGTGTCTTTGGTGGGAAGCTGGTCGCAGCAAGATAGGCCTCAAGTCTGCGGTGTCTTCTTCCTGAGTGTTGAATTGGTCCAATACTTCACTTCGTCTTCAACGCCAATTGCATGAATACACCAGCCCTCCAAGTGCATATCTAGACCAGCCCTCCAAGTGCATATCTAGACCAGCCCTCCAAGTGCATATCTAGACCAGTCCACCAAGTGCATATCTAGACCAGCCCTCCAAGTGCATATCTAGACCAGCCCTCCAAGTGCATATCTAGACCAGCCCACCAAGTGCACGACTCGACTTGCCCTCCACCCGCATATCTAGACCAGCTCTCCACGTGCAAATCTAAACGAGCCCTACTCGTGCATATCTAGACCATCTCTCCAAGTGCACGAATAGACCATCTAATTATATAACTGATTTTTTTTTTCAGTTCCTGATATTTGTACTCAAATTTACTGTTTGAGTTTTCGCCCGCCAAACAGTGGATCTTTGATCAACATAAACAAATTGGTTCCAAAAGATTTGTCTGGTGTTTAAAACGAACTGTTTAGAAAATTAAACCCAACATTAAAGTTAAAAATTTACAAGGCCGGTTAAAAATTTAAAGTTCTCATTGGGGGAAAAAAAACGGGGGAAAAAATAGTGAAGTCCTCATCTTCAGAGATTCCTCATAACAATATAAATCAAGAGCTCAATGATGGCAGGAAGAAGATCGTGGTGTTATGGACCAAGGAGTGCCGTGTTATATAGCGTTCTTGTTACTCTCACAGTAAGTTTACGCTTTCTCGTTCCATTTCACTGATGCTATGACTGTATTAAATTTATTTTATTTTTTCAAAGGAAAATATAGTTTTGAAATGAATATTCTACATTCATAACTTACATTTATTTTAATGATTTCTATTACCCAGTGTTATTCTTTACATTATTGTATTTTCCTTTTCATTTAAACAAAAGTTATTTCACCGGCATACCGTTGGAACTGTGCAGCCGGAATTAACGCAGTGATTTAAGATCTAGGATGTCATAAATGTTTTTAAAATATTATATATATATATATATATATATATATTAAAAACATATTTTACGAAATCTTCTGACGTGGTTCATCGTAAATTGTTACAGATGTTTTCATGAAGAGACAGTTTTTTAAAGAAAAAATTTGTTACGATAAAAGACAATTCCTTTATTAGTTTACCGAATGACTTTAATAAAAAAACAATTATTAGGGTTAAAATAATTTGTATTCTTTGTCATAAACTTTTTTTTGTATTGCAATACATGTAGACAGAGCCGAACGAAGGGGTGGGCGAAGGGGGCAAATGCCCCGACCGCCAATCCTCCAAATAATTGGGGACTGAGCCAGCAAAAATATCTTTCTACGGCCTTTTTAGTGACTTTAGCGATACAATTTAAACGGTTAAAACTTAGCAAAGACAAAGAATGCAAAAAAATAGTTGGTTTTTTTTAATGGTTCCGCCCCCGGCACACTTTTGTTTATTTGTTGCTGGGCGCCATTTCAGGCTTCGTCCAAGTTATCGTTTTGCATCGGCACGGCCCTGTAGGTACAATACTATACTCAAACAACAATTGTGGTGCTTGTTTTTTTAATTTTATTTTATTTGTTTTTTTTGATGCTATAGTTTATCATTTCGTGTAGTTCTACATAACTTGTGCAATACTAACAAAAAAACAAAAAAAGGCGTAGTGAGAATCTCCCTGTAGCTACAACATTAGTAGGCCATACTTGCAAACGTGGAGTGAATCTCTGTGGTGCTTCAACACTGGTAGGCCTACTTCCAAACGTAAAGTGAATCTTTTTTTTTTTTTTGTGGATAATTAATGATTTTTTAAAGAAAAAATTTGTTTTAAATCAATCATTAGTAGGCCATACTTGCAAACGTGGAGTGAATCTCTGTGGTGCTTCAACACTGGTAGGCCTACTTCCAAACGTAAAGTGAATCTTTTTTTTTTTTTTTTTGAGGATAATTAATGATTTTTTAAAGAAAAAATTTGTTTTAAATCAAGAAATCATAAAATACAATTTTCCATTCATGCACGAATATATTTACATTTTTAAATGGGGCCGGGAGGGGGGGGATCCAATACTTAAGGTCGTTAAAGATGCAAATCGTAGGAGAATTTGTTTTCGTATTTGTTAACATTTTAAAAAAAATAATTTGGACTACTCCTCAAAAAGCAAAAGTGGGGAAGAGTTGAAATCCGCAGGATGTTTAGGGCCTGCAGAATCAATTGGCTTGACCCTAAGAATGGTAAAAGTAAATCCCTTAAATATACATTTTGCTCCTGGTGCATCCTGCTTCCTCTTCAAAACCGTACCTTCCCCCAAATCCACAAGTTTTATATTATTAGTGCTGAGTTGGGGGTGGGGAGGGGGGGGGCTATCACGCAGCGCGCGTCATGTGTGACCTCTGAACACCGGTAAATGCTTTGATTTTATTTCTTTAGACAGGGTTTTTGTTTTTATGCCACTGTTTTTTTTCCACATCTTTGTTCTGAGACTGCACACCACACAGAACTGGGTCATCGGCCGTTCTTTCACTTCGGTTCATCTGTGCACCTATGAGTCTTTTCCGTAGCCAGGAAGATATTGCTATTTTCGTAATACTATGACATAGAGCAGTAGATTTCTCTACATATAATAGAAAAAGAGAAGTTTTTTTTTTTTTTTTGGTTACACTGTGAACCACAGTATTTTTTTTTAAATACCCGGACCTGGTGTAAAAAAAAAAAAACTGGCCCCTTGTTAAGACTATTAAACCAAAAAACTTATGGTTTTAAAAAATTTTTTTCTCTTTTTTTTTAAAGACTTTCTATTACATAGAGCAGTAGATTTCTCTACATATAATAGAAAAAGAGAAGTTTTTTTTTTTTTTTGGTTACACTGTGAACCACAGTATTTTTTTTTAAATACCCGGACCTGGTGTAAAAAAAAACAAACTGCGCCCTTGTATAGACTATTAAACCAAATAACTTATGGTATTAAATAATTTATTTCTCTTTTTTTTTAAAGACTTGTGGAGAGAGTAGTTCTCGATTCAGTTCATCTGACAAGTTTTTTAATTAGCACAGAACTCGTCAAAATTCGTACTTATCCGTAAATCGTTCGGTTAGGTTAAATGTAAGGTTAACATTTTTTTTTTTTACGATCTTAAATATATCTTGATCGACGTCAACATGAAAAGGCGACCCATCTCCAGATCAATCATCAGTAGTAAGTCTATGCGCGCTCGCCAGTAGTTAAAGAATTTGGAGGCTGAGCACAGGGTGTCATTCACGACGCACGGGTCGAACATATTTTAAGTTGTTATAGAAATCTATTTTGCTCTTGTT
The DNA here is from genome assembly GCA_964033795.1 of Lymnaea stagnalis. Taxonomy (NCBI): domain Eukaryota; kingdom Metazoa; phylum Mollusca; class Gastropoda; family Lymnaeidae; genus Lymnaea; species Lymnaea stagnalis. The sequence continues at coordinate 170,456 of CAXITT010000764.1, read as the reverse complement.
AAAAAAGATTACTTTAGTCAATTTCATGACAGATCAAAGTGAATTACGAGAAGCAGGCTGTCACCAGAGCTGGTAGTCGCCAGAGCAGGGTGTCGCCAGAGCAGGGTGTCAACAGAGCAGAGTGTCGCCAGAGCAGAGTGTCACCAGAGCAGGGTGTCAACAGAGCAAGGTGACAACAGAGCAGGGTGTCAACAAAGCAGTGTCAACAGAGCAGAGTGTCACCAGAGCAGAGTGTCAACAGAGCAGGGTGTCAACAGCGCAGGGTTTCAACAGAGCAGGGTGTCACCAGAGCAGGGTTTCACCAGAGCAGAGTGTCAACAGGGCAGGGTGTCACCAGGGCGGGGGTGTCACCAGAGCAGGGGTGTCAACAGAGCAGAGTGTCACCAAAGTAGGCGAACTTGGAAAAGCTCCACGGGGGGTGGGGGGAAGAAGGAAATCTGGCATTGCGTGACACCATGAGTTAACTGCTCTGGGTGACACCAAACCTCATGACGCCTCGGCCCCCCATCTAAGAACACACTGTACACATTTTCCTGTTATTTTACTCCACGTCAACGACTCTCCATTACATTTCTACCCAATAGGTAGAAAACTTTCGATCATTCCTCAAAAAATAAACATCTTATTCCCACCACAGATTTTGCCTGGAGCCGACCTACAGTTTTCGAGCAGCTCCGAAGACGCGCCTCGGGACAGGTGCAGCTTTGACTGGGAATGCCCGCAAGACGGTTGCTGTATGGCCGACATTCGCACCATAAACCACGTCATGAGGCACTGTGTCCAAAATGTGGGCCCCCAGTGTAAGTCACCCTCTCGTCCAGTGCACGTGTATATTTTAATGTTACTTCTTCTGAAATGAGCTATGCATCAAGTGGCACATTGAGTAGGTGTAAATGACATAATTTCTAAATTTTAAATTTAACTCATTTGTATTTTATCAGAGAACCCTGACATGTTTCACTAAGTAAAATTTCCCCCACCCCCAGCTGTGTGTGGCCGTCCACGCCACTGTACCTCCAACCGCGACGAGGGATGTGGACCCTACCAGGGGCATCAGTGTCAGTTCTTTAACCCAAGCCCACCCCTGCCGTACTACGGGGAGTGTACAGGTAAACAGCACGTTCCATGTTGGTCAGTAAAGTTGTCATTGTTCTGTAAATGTTTGGTTGTGGGTGTGTGTGTTGGGGGTGGGGGGAGGAATAGTGTGTTAAATTAATGGAGAATTCTGAAGTTATTGTCAATTTTTATAAAAATGTTGTATTCGATTCTTACTTATTTTTGCCCATATTTTTTGTTTTATTGAATGATTTATTTATATGGATACTTAAAATGTATTGAGTAAAAATTAAACACATTCTAAAATTGAATTATAAGATCTCCCCCCCCCCAACACCTTTTTTTCCCTCCTTTTATCACGTATTGTATTACAAGTATAACTTCGCACATTTATTTTGCGTGTAATAAACGCTATCTGTGATTGACTCTATATTTCAGTTCCGCCCAACCCTTGCTTGTCTGCCCCCTGCCTCAACCGAGGAACCTGCATCCCCTTGGACGGGTCCAGATTTTTCTGCCAGTGTCCCAGTCCTTCCTTTGGGCCCCAGTGCCAGTTTCTTCCTGCGCCTCGGGTGTTTCTGGCGCCCAACCCTTGCTTGTCTGCCCCCTGCCTCAACCGAGGAACCTGCATCGCCTTGGACGCGTTCAGATTTTTCTGCCAGTGTCCCAGTCCTTCCTTTGGGCCCCAGTGCCAGTTTCTTCCTGCGCCTCGGGTGTTTCTCGCGCCCAACCCTTGCTTGTCTGCCCCGTGCCTCAACCGAGGAACCTGCATCCCCTTGGACGGGTCCAGATTTTTCTGCCAGTGTCCCAGTCCTTCCTTTGGGCCCCAGTGCCAGTTTCTTTCTGCGGCTCCGGTGCTGCAGCCGGCGCCTCCACAGTTTCCTCGCCCCGACATCCCGATCGCCCAGCCCCTGCCCATGGACACCGAGACAGGGTCTGGTGAATGCGAACTGTGTAAGTTGGCGGTTCTCAAAATGTTACTTTTTTATTCTATATTTTTTTAAATACTTTTTTTTTGTATACCTCGAAGTATCCTATGAAAAACTCCAATCACTGACACAATTATTTTGATCAATTTGCTTCTTCACATCCCAACGTACGCATCCCTTTTATTATTTTTAGGTCAAGTGTTAAGCAGTAAAATGTATAAAAAGCTGAAAAGCTGGAAAAGGTGGTTAGAGTGTGAAAAAAATGTGTACATTAGGAAAAAGTGGTGGCCATACATTGAATGCCCAAAACAAGGAATCTCGGAATGTAGAAGAACCAGGACAGGTTACTGCGAGCGTATAACCCAGAGATTGCGTTGTGGTGGGAGCAGGGGTCTAATGTGCCAAGTCAAGAAAGAAAAAAGGGTCATTGCCAAGTAAACTGAAAAGATGAGTCTGTGGTTTGGGGAGGGGGGGGGGGTTTCTTTGCCTGAAAGGTCTTAAGGTCATTCTTTTTTTAAAGTACATCCTAAAATTCCCACGTAATTTTACCAAAAAATTATTGTAGATCAAAAATTCACTGCTTCCTCTACACATAGGCGTAGCGAGGGTCTTTGGGGTCTTTGGCGCCCGGGGAAAAGATTCGCGCCCGGGGACAAGATCCATTTTAAAGCACCTCCTTTTTCTTTGTTTCAACTCTCAAACCCATTATTTTCATCAATAAAATAGTATCAAAGCACATTTTGGTGCCCTTAATTAGCTGGCGCCCGGGGGACATCTGTCCCCCACATGCCCCCCCTCGCTACGCCTCTGCCTCTACACATCTGACGCAATCCATTATTTGAAATTATCTCGTCAGTTAAAGGACAACAACACGACAGTGTTGGCCCCTCGTGTCCGTCCTCTCAGGGTACCGCTCGGCTCACGTAGCTTCCTTTGAGATCAGTTTGCGGTCACGATTCATGTCAACTCTGCGTCACACCAGGACGTGATGTAATATGTTAATTGATTTTTCTTCTTTTTTTCTTTGGTTAGGTCTGAACAACGCTGTTTGTGACTTGGACAGTACGCCGATCTGTAAGTGCAAGGGCGGATTCGCGGGCCAATTCTGTCAAACTGCAGGTAAGAGAGATTTTCAGTTGGATTGTAAAACGATAACTTAAAAGCGAGTGGCTCGTTTGTTTTCTTGTATGACTAAGTTGAAATGTTACACTGTTGATTTACTTACACAACTTATTCTTAAAAGAATAAGGAATGACACGCACGCTTAATAAATGAAGGGGGAATGGTCAGGTTGGGTGGTTTGGGATCGAAGGGGGCTTGGGTAGTTGGGGATTGAAGGGGGCTTGCGTAGTTTGGGGATTGAAGGGGGCTTGGGTAGTTGGGGATTGAAGGGGGCTTGGGGAGTTGGGGATTGAAGGGGGCTTGGGTAGTTGGGGATTGAAGGGGGCTTGGGTAGTTGGGGTTTGAGGGGGCGTGGGGAGTTGGGGTGGTAGTTGGGAATTGAAGGGGGCTTGCGTAGTTTGGGGATTGAAGGGGGCTTGGGTAGTTGGGGATTGAAGGGGGCTTGGGTAGTTGGGGATTGAAGGGGGCTTGGGTAGTTGGGAATTGAAGGGGGCTTGGGTAGTTGGGATTTGAAAGGGCCTTGGGTAGTTGGGGATTGAAGGGGTTTGTTTGGTTTAGGAGTGTTCATTCTCCCCTTCTCATGAGCCAGGACCGTTCATGAACAATCGTTAATCTTGATAAGATATACAACAATCAAATTTTGATTCACGTCCTTAGAGTAAACTGAACCCAACATTTATTTTCTGGAAAGCAATATTTCTTTAAAAATTTGTTATTTCTTCATTTCCTATGCCTTTTCCAATCATGACTTTGTAAATATCTAAAGAAGAGAGATCCTAAAATTACTATTCTCACAACAGAAGATAATCGTAAAAAAAAGACTATGCATATGTCTAAATTATCTGTAAGTTTAGCAAGTCACAAGTCACAACAAGCACACAACAGACACACACACATATATATATATATATATATATATATATATATATATATATTGAAGATCCTCTTTCTTTACACGGTGAGCTAGGAGATGGAATCGTGCTGCTTTTAGTCCGTTTAACATAAAATGCTGATCAGAAGAATTCTCTATCGGCTAAGAGTTATGTCTAAATTATCTGTAAGTTTAGCAAGACACAAGACACAACAAGCACACAACAGACACACACACATATATATATATATATATATATATATATATATATATATATTGAAGATCCTCTTTCTTTCCACAGTGAGCTAGGAGTTGGAATCGTGCTGCTTTTAGTCCGTTTAACATAAAATGCTGATCAGAAGAATTCTCTATCGGCTAAGAGGCCATTTCTTTCTTGGTTACGGTGACCACTTGCATCGCTACAACTGGTGTGGGGGTCTGTTCGTTTGTTTGTTTGTTCTTTTGTTCTTTGTTGTGAGAAAGTTGAGAAAGTTTTAATTTGTGTTAAACATTAAGAGTTTTGCTTGTATATAGAACTGACAAATAGTCTTATATCAAATAATGTTCTTAAAATGTATTGTCGCCCATTCTTTCAATAAATTGATAATTTAATCAAAATAATTCTCGTATGTGTTTTGGAGGTTTTTTGCTTTTTGTATTTGTCTTTTGAAAGAGTTTAACAACGCGGTCACAATAAGTGATCATGAAATTTATTAACACTTTATCTTTTGAAAACTAATTATTTATTAATTTTTTTTAAATCATTCAACCGATATGTCAATAACGCAAATATCTGACTCAATACATGACCTGCTGGGCACACATACATTCGTTGATTAATCTTTGACTATAAATGAATGATTGGGCCGCCTCACGCCCCACTTTGAGAACCTTAAACTCATGTGTCTGCTCTTTCAAGACAAGAAATCCAGACCGAGAAGACACGATATTATCTTCTTCCAGGGATAGCAACTTTTCATATTGTTTTTTTTTTCAGAATTATTTTTTTTAAAGAGTGTGTTCAGTTCTTTAAAAAAAAAATGTGTTCTAAGTAGTTCAATGTTGTACCATGAGGGATTTTATTGAACTACTTTCTGCATTAATAAAAACCATGGATTCCACCTGGTGGTTACTTCCTTATGAATTAATGGGTGTTTTTTTTTTTGAGGATGTTTTTTTTTCTGTTTTTTGTATTATGTTGTAAATAAGTTAGGGAATGGGGCGCAATATGAGGTTCAAAATAAATTTACATCTCTCTCCACGGCTCGTCAAAATCAGGCCCGCACGCCACACCCGGCAAATCGCCAAGGGTCCCTAACCTGGCCCGCCATTCGGTCGTGAAGTTTCCTGGGTAGCATCAACAACTATGGAACCTGACGTTCAATCGTCTAAGTAGCCTTTACTTCCCTTTGAAATCCCATCAAGTTTATGCTGACCACACGACTTGTGTCACATTTTTCTTTTGTTTTTCTCCGTGTTTTCGTGTTTGACTTCAAATAACATGTGTGCGGTTTGCATCGGATTTGTTCAACTGTAGTCTGCCCCCCCCCCCG
>CAXITT010000764.1:140425-151833 GCA_964033795.1 Lymnaea stagnalis | reverse complement strand
TATTAAGGCTACAAAAACAGCACCCCAATGTTTCGCGATTATCATCACCAACCCCCCCCCCCCCCATTTGGGGGGGGGGGGGGTATTTTTAGACGCTTACCTTAAAATTGTATTTCAGGTGGTCTCGGTGTAAAAATCGTAAAAGACATCGCATAATTGTTCATTGGTCTCCAAAATCTTAGGAGTAAACAAGTCTGCAGCAGGCCTGCTACAAGAAACAGTGATTCATGCAAGCGAGCATTATTTCGTCAGTAACAATGTTGATACGCATGGGCATGATGCATTTTAAGAAATGACTGAATTGATAAAGCCTAAAAATCTCTAATTTTTATTTTGAAATTTAAAAAAAAAAAATTATAACAAAAATAAAACTGTCAATGTTACCATTCCCTAGGATTATTCATGTTTATTCAACTTTGCCTATGACACCATTTATGAGCATGACAGGGATAAATCAAAATGACATTCACAAATGAACGAATTTGAATAAACCTAAGGTTCCCAAATGTTTGTTGTTTGAAAAAAAAAAAATGAGAACAAACATAATGTTCCTTAGTTGTTTTCTCACCAAATTATTTACCTGTTGCCAAAGTCTAATTGAAATTTAATTGTTGTAAATATTGGACACGTAGGCCATCATGCAGCTGTGAGCGGTTTTTCAGCAGACAATCATTCATATATCATACGAGTACAGCAAGACGTCGAGCAATAATGAATATCGGATTACAGGCCGACAGACAGCTTGACTGTCATTCTTCTGGTAGACGACTGAAAGCCCGAAACACTTCCGGCAGAAAACGAAAATAAACCGAAAATTAACTTTCCTGTTTTGGCCGAAACTCCGCCGAAAGGGATCAAATGGTAACTTTCGACGCTGAACATGAAGCCGCAATTCGGTCTTTGTCTAATCTTGATTAGACACAATATGACACAAATTTTTAAAAAAAGGTCTTGTAAAATTTTGATTGTTACATATTAAGTCAAAATCAACCCTAACAATTTATCGCCATGGGAACTTTCACATTGTTTATTAAATATTATTCTGATCAAATGCTTTATCATTCCAAAAATGTATTGCTAAAGAAAGAAATTATTGGTGAACTTGTAGAATTAGGCCTTTTAAATTGACTTAATAATTGGATTTAGCGACTGACCGAAGGTGATTCTCTAATCTCGGTCGATACCGACACCAAACCGAGAGTTGAAAAGGACTTTCGGCCAAAAGCGAGGTCGAAACCAAAACCTTAACTCATCTTTCAGCCGAAACCGATGCGGAAAGCAAAAAGCTTAATGATAATTTCGACCAAAACCGAAAGATTTAGCTATTCGGAAGCACGTTGGCACATTACCTTCTGCGTACCTCGAAAATTGATGGGAAAAAAGGCCGGGGGGGGGGGAGGCCTTATCATTATTTTTTAAATAAAAAAATGAGATTATCGTGAATTTTAATAGATAAATATCAAATGAATACTTAAGCTTTACCGTTTGAATTAAAAAGTAATTTAAAGTTATAATAATGTATATCAAAGTAATATTGTCAGAGAAAATTTGGACTCGGGAAGGGGGACAAAATTCATGCAAAATAGACCCTTGGGCGCCCTTTGCTTTTACGACATAAAAAGCGGTACGTCGACACATTTGGTATCGATCGAAAGCTTAGCCTAAGTATCTTTAATTGGTATGTCTCAATAAAATGTCAAGACATTACCTTTGAGGGAACTGTATGTTCCTTTAAACTCTAAAACATGCATTAAGGATAAAACACGCTTTCTGTATTGTTCCACATTTCAAATATGTTTCTGTTTTCTTATCGTCAGTTATCGGTTAAAATTATATTTGAGCCGGATTAAACAAAAGTTGATGGAATGTTGAGCTACGCTTGGTGTGATAATACTGTAGGCATAATATATAATTTTTATAAGATACAGTCTTAAATGCACACGTGTGTTTTTATTATTTGTTTTTTCATTATTTAAAAAGGTTTCCTTATTCTCTTTCTTTAAATTTGTGTCCATACAGGTGACTAAGTTTGTGGAATATTTTTTTTGTTCTTGTTTCGTCAATAACAATGTTTATCCGCCTGATCATGATGAATGTCAATAAATGAATGAATTGGGAAAAGCCTAAGGTTCCCTCATTTGTATTTTTTTAAAAATTAAAACAAAATTAATAATGGAAACTTTTCCAATCCATACGGATATTATTTTCACAATATTATTCACCTTTGCCTATGATAACATTTATGAGCATGATAATGATAAATCAAAATGAACTTCACGAATGAACGAATTGAATAAGCCTGGTGTTTCCAAATTTTATTTTTATTAAAAATTAAAGCAAAACTAAAAATGTAGATATTACCATTCATTTATCTTTTTTTTTTTATTCCACAAAACGATTTACTTTTGCCCTAGCCTGATTAAAATGGTATAGTTTTGGAAATATTGTACAAGTAGGTCATCATGCCACTGTGAGAACGGTAGTGATAGCCGAGGATTAGTCATATATAACACGATGACAGCAAGAAGTCGAGCAAAAATGAATATCAGATTATCCGGCCGACAGAGACAATACTTTTATTTACTTTTTTTTATACTTGCTTATTTAGCTCAATTTTCTCAACAGAAGGTTGAGGTTGATGCTCAAACGTTAATATTGTATCTGAAACTGAAAAGCCCAGATAAGGGGAAAGCTGGTTCAGTGACTTGAGCAGCTTTATTAAGATCTATGTTGACTCAAGTTTAGTTTGATTGGTTTGGTTGTTTTGATTGGTTTGGTTAGTTTGGTAGGTTTCATTGGTTTGATATGTTTAATTGGTTTGGTAGGTTTTGTTGGTTTGGCTGGTTTGGTTGCTTTTGTCTTCTCTAGAATTTCAGTCACAACAAAGTTTACACGACAAAAAAAACAATGGCAGTTTTATAACAGACTTATGCAAAAATGCCAGTCATGTCGTGAAATATGATTTGCTGACAGGAGTTTGACACCATCCAGTCTGGACAGGGTGTCACACCATCAACGCTGACCAGGGTGTCACACCATCCACGTTGACCAGGGTGTGACACAATCCACGTTGACCAGGGTGTGACACCATCCACGCAGCCACGCCAACAACGCTGACCTGGGCGTGAAACCGTCCACGCTGACCAGGGTGTGACACCATACACGCTGTCACACCAAAAACGCTGACCTGGGTGTGACACCATCAACGCTGACCAGAGTGTGACACCATCCACACTGTCACACCAACAACGCTGACCTGGGTGTGACACCATCCACGTTGACCAGGGTGTGAGACCATACACGCTGACCAGTTTGTGAAACCATCCACGCTGACCAGGAAGTGACACCATCCACGCTGTCACACCAACAATGCTGACCTGGGTGTGACACCATCCACACTGACCAGGGTATGACACCATACACGCTGACCAGTTTGTGACACCATCCTCGTTGACCAGGGTGTCACACAATCCACGTTGACCAGGGTGTGACACCATCCACGCTGCCACACCAACAACGCTGACCTGGGTGTGACACCATCCACGCTGACCAGGGTGTGACACCATCCAGGCTGACCAGGGTGTGACACCATCCACGCTGACCAGAGTGTGACATCCTCCACGCTGACCAGGGTGTGTCACAATCCACGTTGACTAGGGTGTGACACCATCCACGCTGATCAGGGTTTGACGCCATCTCCGTTGACCAGAGTGTGACACCATCCACGCTTACCAGCGTGTGACACTATCCACATTGATCCATCCACGCTGACCCGGCAGTGACACCATCCACGGTGTCACACCATCAACGCTGACCTGGGTGTGACACCATCCACGCTGACCAGGTTGTGACACCATACACGCTGACCAGAGTGTGACATCCTCCACGCTGACCAGGGTGTGTCACAATCCACGTTGACTAGGGTGTGACACCATCCACGCTGATCAGGGTTTGACGACATCTCCGTTGACCAGAGTGTGACACCATCCACGCTTACCAGGGTGTGACACTATCCACATTGACTATGGTGTGACACCATCCACGTTGACTAGGGTGTGACACCATCCACATTGACCAGAGTGTGACACCTACCACGCTTTCCAGGGTGTGACACCATCCACGTTAATCAGGGTGTGACACCTTCCACGCTGACTAGGGTGTGACACTTCCACGTTGACCAGGGTGTGACGCCATCCACGCTGACCAGTTTGTGACACCATCCACGCTGACCAAGATGTGACACTATCCACGTTGACTAGGGTTGACACCATTCATGTTGACTAGGGTGCGACACCATCCACGTTGACTAGGGTGTGACACCATTAATGTTGACTAGGGTGTGACACTATTCACGTTGACTAGGATGCGACACCATCTACGTTGACTAGGGTGTGACACCATTCATGTTGACTAGGGTGTGACACTATCCACGTTGACTATGGTGCGACACCATCCACGTTGACTAGGGTGTGACACCATTCATGTTGACTAGGGTGTGACACTATCCACGTTGACTAGAGTGTGACACCATCTACGTTGACTAGGGTGTGACACGATTCATGTTGACTAGGGTGTGACCCCATCCACGTTGACTAGGGTGTGACACTATCCACGTTGACTAGGGTGTGACACAATCCACGTTGACTAGGGTGTGACACCATCCACGTTGACTAGGGTGTGACACCATCCACGTTGACTAGGGTGTGACACAATCCATGCAGACCAGGTTGTGACACATTCCACGAGTCTGCAAATTATGTATTGCACGTATATTTCAGGGATGTAAAATATGTTCTGTCGCATGGTTGTATTTTGTCTGTGCAATGACATGGAAGAGTGATAATGTGGATCCCATGGCCCTTGGCATAGTCAATTGCTGTAAGTGTTTTGCGCCTGTTGTGTCCATCAAATATGATTTTGTGAGAGTTGGCTTTGCAAATTAGTAAAATTTTCAAGTCGCTTCATAAAGTGTTCGCTCTGACGCCATTCGTTATTAGTGGCTTGATGTGTGATTAAATGACTTTTAATGGACCATTTTAGAAATTTTGTGGTCCTATCTTTTTCTGGGAAGTATAAACATAGGATATTGACTCCAGCTCCATTAAAGGTCCCAAAAAACATTGTTGGTTTTCCCTTTTTCAACGACTATTTCTTTGATTTCATTTCTACCTTTTGCCTTTTTGTGCTACAATTTTGGGGGTTTCCGAAAATAGGCTTTGCAAATCTCATCCATATTCCAAATCTTCCTTGCAGACTCTTCAAAAGATGACTTTGGATCTTAATGAAACCAAGTGCTCTAGTGTCTTTATTGAACGCTTTCATTCCTCTTTAGAAAGCCAGTCAGCATCTGCAAGCCCACCTTCCTTAATTCTATCTGTTCTCCGAACTATCTTTCAGGCTACAAAAGCTATTTTCTGTATATTTGCACACAATGAGCCCCCAAAAAGTTGTGTACACTTTTAATCTTTGATACATGAGCCATATCATGCTCTTCCATGAGCCATATCATACTCTTCCATGGGCCATATCATAATCTTCATTTAAATCGGGCCTAACTCTTTCAGGGAAATTTTTCCGCAATTAGCTACCGTTCCATCTCTGTGGCTGAAAATTGGTTTCCTGCCTGTACCATATCTCTTTGACGCAACCTTCAGATTTGGTCCTTTAAGATCCTGAAGAGCTTTCTAAATGGCCTCTGATCTCATAATTTCCCTTTTCAGTTTTTCTTTCGTAAGTTCGCGCAATAATTCTATTCAGGAAAAAATAATTTAAAAAAAAATATTTATTTTAACCAAGTTCAAGCTTTCATATAATATAAATGAATATTACCTATGAAATCGATTATTTTAAACGTGCATGTATTGTCTGGGAAAGGGCGGAGTAAAACGCACACGATAGGCTTTTTACTCCAATACCCTTAATCAAGTTTACCGCATTTATTGAAAAAAATCATAGTTATGGCCCTTTCATTTCACTCGCAGTGATGGTTGGAATACGGAAGTATAAATCAGTTTTACTGGATTCATTTAAATATGTACAATAGCTCATTGACCTGTCTATGTACAATAGCTCATTGGCCTGTCTATGTACAATAGCTCATTGGCCTGTCTATGTACAATAGCGCATTGGCCTGTCTATGTACAATAGCTCATTGGCCTGTCTATGTACAATAGCTCATTGACCTGTCTATGTACAATAGCTCATTGACCTGTCTATGTACAATAGCGCATTGGCCTGTCTATGTACAATAGCGCATTGACCTGTCTATGTACAATAGCGCATTGACCTGTCTATGTACAATAGCGCATTGACCTGTCTATGTACAATAGCGCATTGACCTGTCTATGTACAATAGCTCATTGACCTGTCTATGTACAATAGCGCATTGGCCTGTCTATGTACAATAGCGCATTGACCTGTCTATGTACAATAGCTCATTGACCTGTCTATGTACAATAGCTCATTGGCCTGTCTATGTACAATAGCGCATTGGCCTGTCTATGTACAATAGCGCATTGGCCTGTCTATGTACAATAGCGCATTGACCTGTCTATGTACAATAGCTCATTGACCTGTCTATGTACAATAGCTCATTGGCCTGTCTATGTACAATAGCGCATTGGCCTGTCTATGTACAATAGCGCATTGGCCTGTCTATGTACAATAGCGCATTGGCCTGTCTATGTACAATAGCTCATTGACCTGTCTATGTACAATAGCTCATTGACCTGTCTATGTACAATAGCTCATTGACCTGTCTATGTACAATAGCTCATTGGCCTGTCTATGTACAATAGCGCATTGGCCTGTCTATGTACAATAGCGCATTGGCCTGTCTATGTACAATAGCTCATTGACCTGTCTATGTACAATAGCTCATTGGCCTGTCTATGTACAATAGCTCATTGGCCTGTCTATGTACAATAGCGCATTGGCCTGTCTATGTACAATAGCGCATTGGCCTGTCTATGTACAATAGCTCATTGACCTGTCTATGTACAATAGCGCATTGGCCTGTCTATGTACAATAGCGCATTGGCCTGTCTATGTACAATAGCGCATTGGCCTGTCTATGTACAATAGCTCATTGGCCTGTCTATGTACAATAGCGCATTGGCCTGTCTATGTACAATAGCGCATTGGCCTGTCTATGTACAATAGCTCATTGGCCTGTCTATGTACAATAGCTCATTGGCCTGTCTATGTACAATAGCTCATTGACCTGTCTATGTACAATAGCGCATTGACCTGTCTATGTACAATAGCTCATTGGCCGGTCTATGTACAATAGCTCATTGGCCTGTCTATGTACAATAGCTCATTGGTCTGTCTATGTACAATAGCTCATTGGCCTGTCTATGTACAATAGCGCATTGACCTGTCTATGTACAATAGCGCATTGGCCTGTCTATGTACAATAGCTCATTGGCCTGTCTATGTACAATAGCGCATTGGCCTGTCTATGTACAATAGCGCATTGACCTGTCTATGTACAATAGCGCATTGACCTGTCTATGTACAATAGCGCATTGGCCTGTCTATGTACAATAGCTCATTGGCCTGTCTATGTACAATAGCGCATTGACCTGTCTATGTACAATAGCTCATTGACCTGTCTATGTACAATAGCGCATTGGCCTGTCTATGTACAATAGCGCATTGACCTGTCTATGTACAATAGCTCATTGACCTGTCTATGTACAATAGCGCATTGGCCTGTCTATGTACAATAGCTCATTGACCTGTCTATGTACAATAGCTCATTGACCTGTCTATGTACAATAGCGCATTGACCTGTCTATGTACAATAGCGCATTGGCCTGTCTATGTACAATAGCGCATTGGCCTGTCTATGTACAATAGCGCATTGGCCTGTCTATGTACAATAGCGCATTGGCCTGTCTATGTACAATAGCGCATTGGCCTGTCTATGTACAATAGCTCATTGGCCTGTCTATGTACAATAGCTCATTGGCCTGTCTATGTACAATAGCTCATTGGCCTGTCTATGTACAATAGCTCATTGGCCTGTCTATGTACAATAGCTCATTGACCGGTCAAGTTATCAAACTTTCAATCATTTAAAATTTAGTTTGAAAATGCTTAAAAAGTGGGGGGAAATTAATTAATAGTTTACCGGTTTGGTAGAGAAGTCTGCACACTTGCTTACAATACAACGCTGAAAAATGGAGAATGGGGTTTCGGAGTCCGAACTAAATCTAGAACCACTTTCGAGTTCCAAATCTTTTGAGTTCCAAATCTTTCGAGATCTGTGACAATTATTTCCATTTAAAAGAATTAATCCTTTCCTGGATCCCACACACACACTATGGATCTCATTTGTTTCAAAGAATGTCCTACATCGTCATCACACTGTGACGGACGGATGCCAGGAAACAAAAAAATTATGGAGACACCGAGTAGTTGTGTTGTCAAGCGTGCCGATGACGTCATAAGATAACCAGACCAACAAAACGAACACCGAAATTAGGGCAGACTGGACGCGTCCACTTTGGATGGTGGCACATCTAAAAGAAGGAAAACTCTGATTCCACACCCACCCCTTAAAAAAAAAATCCGTTTTGAAAGTCAGAAGAGTAATGATTTTCAAATGAACCATACTGCCGCGACGCCTTCTCGGTAATAGCGGTCAGATGACAGTGACGACGACAACAAAAATAACAGCAACAACAACAATAAAAATAAGTGACTAAATAAATAAACTAACAATATAAATTCAGCGCAACGCCGTTCAAGTTGTTCATGTTTAAATTGGAGATATCTATGAAGAGTTACGTTAGAAGGAATGATTATTTCATATTAGCACAGTGGAATAGAATTATTTTCGGCGAATATTTAGGTCACAAAGCAGGGGCGTCATTTCAGGTTTTTTGGTGGGGAGGGGGGGACAAAACTTCGTATATTACTTGAGGTGCCACAGTACATTGCAATTGACTTAAAATCTGCTAATTCGGGGAGTGGGTGGGAAAATTACCCATCCTGTCCTACCTAATTGACGTACCTATCAAAAAGGCTGACTGACCATATCTATGAAGTCAAACTGCTGTCTGAACACATCTAGGAAGTCAGACTGCTGGCTGAACACATCTAGCAAATCAAACTGCTAGCTGAACACATCTAGGAAATCAGACTGCTAGCTGAACACATCTAGGAAGTCAAACTGCTGGCTGAACACATCTTAAAAGTCCAACTGCCTGCTCAACACATCTAGGAAGTCCAACTGCTGGCTGAACATATCTAGTAAGTCAAACTGCTGGCTCAACACTTCTAGGAAGTCAAACTGCTGGCTCAACACATCTAGGAAGTCAAACTGCTGGTTGAGCACATCTAGGAAGTCAATTAGGCTTTTATGGATCATTTTTAAATACTATTTTAATAATATACTTCAAGTTTCCTTTTGTACATTTGTATTCTAATTTGCAAGTTAAAAACAATGGAAGCACAATTATAATTCACTGTTTTTCTTAAATAAAAAGAATAAAATAGAAGAATGCAACCATATCAACATGTCTAAGGGCAGTCAGCTAATTTTTAAATACCAGTTTGTTCGGACAATTTAAATTTCTTTATTGTGTCCCTTTAGTTCAAGAGTGTCAAACTCAATCGCTCGGTGGGCCAAAACTCAAATCACGTGTAAGGTTTTACGGGTCGAAAAGGATAAACGTTCAATGAGCGGAAAATAAATCTTTTTTTTTTTTTTTAAATATATAAATGAAAACAACAAAGTTTTAATAATTAAAAATCATTTGCATACCAATTTTCGGTCTTATGCAAATTTGTCATGGCTCGATGTTTGGCACATTTTCTTGGCTACAAAAACAAGTAATTTCCTTTATGTTGGGAGTAACGTTCTGTGTCATTGAGAATATTATCATGGACTGCAAATGTTCATCAGTGAGACAACTCCTGTGTGATGCTTTATTAATCTTCATCATAGAAAACAGCCGCTCACACATAAATGTGCTACCCAACAAATGGGTTACGAAACACATCGAAATTACATTTCAGCGCGTCTAAGTCACTAAAGTGAGGTGCGAACTCGGCGCAAAGTAAGCTAACTTTTTTAAGCAAAGTGTACATTGGGAAACATCATAGCTTTGAATTGGATATAATTGTACGCCGGTCAAGACCTCGCAGGCCTGATTTCAATGGTACGGCGGGCCGTATGTGGCCCGCGGGTCTTGAGTTTACTTGTACTTTAGTTGGATTAAGTTTATTTTTATTTTTAATTTTTTGTTTAAAGCTCACTTTTTTTCCTGCCCCATTTTTAAATAAACAACATCGGATTTTGTTCGACGTAAGTCCTGCCTAATAGTCACAATGCATGCTTTGAAGTAGAGACCGACCGAATTTCGGCTTCAGCTTCGGTTTCGGCCGAAACTGAAAAGTTAACTTTCGGCTTAATTTCGGTTTTGGCCGAAAGAGAAAAGTTAAGTTTCGATTTTTCTTCGATTTCGGCCAAATTTGACCCCGACTTTCGGCCATCCGGCCGAAAGTGACTCAGGTTTTCGGTCATTTAATACTCAGCGAAAGCCATATTTAACAACAAACTAAGTGACATTTAAGAACAAATTAAGCGATCTTTGAGAACAAACTAAACTATATTTAACAACAAACTAAGTAACCTTAAAGAACAAACTAAACGATCTTTAAAACAAAACATGCGATCGTTAAGAATAATCTAAGCAATCTTAAAGAACAAACGAAACGATTTTTAAGACCGAACTAAATGATCTTTAAGAACAAAACAAATGATAATTAATAGTAAACTAAATGATCTATAAGAATAAACTAAGCGATCTTTAACAGAAAACTAAATGTTCTTTGGGAACAAACTAAAAGATCTTCAGGAACAAGCTAATCGATCTTAAAGAACAAAATCAATTATGTTTAAGAACAAACTAACCGATCTTTAACAACAAACTAAGCGATCTTTAACAACAAACTAAGCGATCTTTATGAACCAATAAAGCGATCTTTAACAAAAACTGGGCGATCTTTAATAACAAACTAAACGATCTTTAAGAACAAACTAAACGATCTTTAATAACAAACTAAGTGATCTTTAACAACAAACTAAACGATCTTTAACAACAAACTAAACGATCTTTAACAACAAACTAAACGATCTTTAACAAAAACTAAACGATCTTTAACAACAAACTAAACGATCTTTAACATTAAACGAATCGATATTTTAGAACAATCTAAGCGATCTTTATGAACAAACTAACCGATCAATAACAACCAACTAAACGATCTTTAAAAACAAATTAAGCAATCTTTTGGAACCGCAATTTTTAGAGACCCAGTTTAAAAAAATAATATTTTGCTTTATTTCCCCCCCCCCCTACCCCCCCCCTCCCCCCCCCCCCTTTTTTTACCGA
>CAXITT010000764.1:130071-140330 GCA_964033795.1 Lymnaea stagnalis | reverse complement strand
AACACAAATCAAAAAGGGTGGGGGGGGGGGGGGGGCGCAGGAGGTAGTGTCTGAATGAGATTGGGCCGCATCACGTAATCCACAAAAAACAAATACAACTTTTACAATCTGCTCAACCTTTATAAATAACAATAAAATCATTAAGGGTTCTCAAGAACTAGGATTCACTTTCATCCACCTACTCACTGTTGCATACAAAAATATATAGAAACATTTTTTTTTTAAAAATTAGAATTAGACTAGTCGGTAAGATTCGACTGAAACCGTCGCAGAGAGTCACGTTATGGATATGAGAATGGGGGAAACGGGCCGGCGCATTTACACTAAACTTTTCTGTCATGTAGCGGGCCACAAAATATCGTCTTGCGGGTCACAAATGGCTCGCGAGCCGCGAGTTTGAGGCACCTATATTAGATGTTTATTTTTAAATATTCACGATTATCTCATTTTTTATAAATAGAATGTAAATATTTATACTTTCCCACATCATTTTCGATTTATGCAGAATGTATGCGGGGACGAATTTCAAAATATCTTAACATTTCATTTTCGGTTTCGGCTTCGGTTTCGGATTTGGTTTCGGCCAAAATTCATTTTTAACTTTCGGCCTTTTTTCGGCTTTGGCCGAAAGTTATTTTAAACTTTCAACCTATTTTCGGCTTCGGCCGAAATCAGAAAATCCCTTTCGGTCGATCTCTACTTTGAAGTCTTCAAATCAAGAAATAATCAAATCGCTTACTGTCTAGAGCTTTATCCGTGCTGGGTTAAGGTAGCTCACAAAACAATTGAATTCTTATTTTAAAATTTATATCACTGTAAGTAACTGACCCTTAATTTTAATATTTTTTTTTTAAAAAAAGCTAGACAAGATTTTTTTCCCTCACAAAAATATTTAAATAAATAAAATTAAATGAGTTTTTCTTTGCTGTTTTTTTCTCCATTAAAATATTATATGTATGTCATCATTTTCTGTATGTGATATCTGGGTTTGCTCTGAAAACGTGTCTTTATAATTTCGAAATTAGGTTTTAAAACCGTCTAATCATGTATTGTATTCTTGACCTGGCCATCTCTTGTGGTTTGTTCGTGATGAAAAATTTTCGACGCCTCCAGTCTAAACGGTATTGTGTCTCTAGAAAAGTGTAATGAGACTGTTTTAGTTATAATTGTGTGAGTCATAAAAAGTACGTTTTGTAAAAAAAAAAAAATAATAAATTTAATAAAATAATTTTAAAGCATACCACAAACAAATATTTTTTTTTAAAATAATAATAAAGCTGAACGACAAAATAATGTTAAGAAATCAGTGCAGAATGGTTGTTTTAAATATTTAATGATTCGAAACACATGATTCAGTTTGAAAGCCTATGACAAACAAATCAGGACCAACCCCCCCCCCCCCCCCCCCCCCCCNACACCCCTCATGCCAAGCTTCATCTTCCATTTGATTTTTTTTTCCCCTTTCGGAATCATCAGCTGTGTCAAGATGGGAGGGTCTACTATAATGCTTTCCAAACTTTTATTTTATGCCATAGTAGTGGGACGCGCATGTCTTTGGGACCAATGGATGTCACGCGCCCCCTTCCCCCCCTTCCCCCCCCCCCCCCGCACAAAAAAAGGGTTAATAATTAAATCCCATTTGATATTTCATGGTGTCTTGTATTCGTGTTACTACTCTAACGGATGCCAAATTTTAATGGTTACCAAGTGTGTATACTCTCGTCCCCCCCCCCTTTTTTTTTAACCTAAAAAACAACAACAACAAACCCACTTTTGTTTTAGGGGGTGTATGGCGTGTATAGGGAAATGAATTGAAAACTTAACAAGTCGTATTAACAAAAGTAAAATTATAGCAACTGCTCATTTGCATTGTAAAAAAAACCGTCATAAAAAGACGTATTTATTTTACACGTAGTTAGCATAGAAGAATGCCTTAGTTTTAACTGGATTTTCTTTTAACACTAAAGCTCTGGACGTAACTTCTTATAACACACGGATTTTTATGTTATTTTTTCTTTGAAATTAATAAAATAAATCGCTTTTACTGAAATCGTATTAATTTAAATTCCAGGATGTATTATTTTTGCAGATTATTTTTTTTTCTAATGGTTTGTTTTCTACTAACATTAGATACTGCAATATTTCTCCCGTCTGAATGAAATTAATTAAAAAGCATATTAATAATGTAAATATCATCTAACATTACTAGCATGCGCGTAACTTCGTTTGTCTCATAGAACCTTACACAGCGCTCGGATTTAGTTTTCCTTAACGTCAAATGATAAGTAGGATTTGAAAGGGTTCTATTTTTTTTTCTCTGTTAAGTTGATCTACCACTTTATACCGGTACTTATTATTAGCCGTGCTGTACATATTAAAATTAAAATCATTTTGGGGAAACCCACTATATGCCAGCGTGTTTAAGTACCGCTACCGGTACATATTTTAGAAAATAAAACTCAAGTTGGGGCTGTCAGAGGGACATATCACATTAAGAAATGGCGCCAGCGGGGCGTCGAGATAATGCTCTTCATGCCCTCCCCAAAGCAACCCCATCAAGCCTGGTATCGGGCCGTGAAGCGGCACGTTGGAGATTTTCTTCTCTTAGGACAGCCCCCACCCGAGTCTACTCAACCGGGTTCCGCTGGGGGCTGCCCCAGCACACAGACACCCGGTCTGTCCGACACTGTGCTTGCCCACAGTGCACACGATCGACTTTCTCAGGAGTCTGGATGGTAAATTTACGTCCTAAAATCTTCCCCCCACCAATCCCGGGGAAGCGTTGGACGCCCTATTAGAGGGATTCTACAGTTGGGTTCCACACGCAACTAATTTGCGAAGTAGCTGGGACGAAACGGTTGCCTTGGAACAGCTTCTCAAGGATGCATAGTAAGAGCGATGTGTACCGACTATTACATTCATCACCATCATGCCCCTTAGTCCTTGGACTATTGGGACATCCAAGAGTAAGAGCGATGTGTACCGACTATTAAATTCATCACCATCATGCCCCTTAGTCCTTGGACTATTCGGACATCCACAGATGACATGAAAACTATCCTTCTCCATTCCTCTCTGTTTTCTGCACTTCGCACAGCATCGCCTAGTTTTAGTCCCGTCCACTCTGTGATGTTATCCTTCCCATCTTTTTCTCTGTCTTCCTCTTCTTCTCCCTCCTCCCGTTGTGCCCTGCATGATTTTTTTCAGCGAGCCCTTGTTTTCTTGTCACGTGGCCATACCATTCCATTACTTTTTGCGCACTTATATAGGTCATGATTTTTTAAAACCCAAGAATAAAGAGAAGGAAAACAAATGTGGACCTTAAAATAAAAAAAAAATAAATAAATAAAATAACACCAGCTTATGTTTGATTCCTTTTTTAATCACATTTCAATAAAATTCATTAACAATCACATCCCTTTTTTCTACCTCAAAGAAATATTTTTTTTTTAACAAGCAGATAATTATTTAACTCAACGATAACGGTATGAAAGGATTTATTTATTTTTAATCGTGAGACAATTTAGTTCTTCTAAATATCCAAATAATTTACTTTTGAAAAAAAAAAAGGAATAAGGATGGCGTGGGTGTGTGGATAACAACAGCGTTGTTGCATTATTAGGTGTGCACCCCAAAAAATCCATTGCTGTACACTCAATTTTTGTTTTTTTTCAGGGGAAACAAATCATACAAAGCCACGGTAACTGTAGTTCATAAAATAGTTACCGGTACCGTGCGTTTCTTTTAGCGCTAAAAAAAATTAATATTAATACTGTAACTACAGTTGGCCGTAACTGCATGTGGCCGTAGCTACATGTGGCTGTAACGAGATGTGGCTGTAACTAGATGTGACTTCAGTGGTCCATAATTGTATTAATATTTTATTATTAAGTTATGGATAAAACTGATTATTTTTACTTATTTTTTACTTATATCCGAATATGGTTATATCCCAATATGGTTGTATCCCAATATGGTTATATCCATATATGATTATATCCAAATATGTTAATAAATTGGTCTCATGTAAGAGCTCTGTTTCACAGAAAAATAATTTTGACTTTTTTCTTTTCTTTTTTTAGTTAAGTACGATACCTCTCATTTCCTAGCTATTTCTTGTTTTGCTTTTAAAATAACAAACTGCCAGCCGATTTTCTACAGTTTCAAACAATGTTTAAACGTTTAAAGTATTTTAAACTCTTCTTGCATTGAATTAATCATAATTACTATACATGTGCTGGCATATTTTTTAAAAATATTTGTTTCATTTCAAATTAAAAAGGGGAAAAAATATAATGGTAAATAATTGGATAATTCCAAATAGATGTATAGCGGTAGTAATGCCCATCCCCCCATCCTCCTCCCCCCATCCCCACCCCTACCCCACGAAAAAATAATAATGTTTTAATTTAAAAGTTTAAATCATGTTTCAAATACTTAGAGACAAACACAATACCGTTATGATAAATATTAACATTAACATGTTTTTATGGACTTATAATATTAATAATAGCAATAATAATAATAATAATGACCACAACAAAGACCATCTAAAAAAAATATTAGAACATTATCACCTCGAAGAATCAATATCGAATAAACATAATTTGGCACACTGATTAAGACACGATGATGGCAAACACAAGATTGTGTACAACAACAGCGGGGTCACGTTATGTCATGGCATTGGTCACATCAACGGGTGTGGGCAGCAGGGTCATGTCATAGCATTTGATCAAATCAACGGGTGTGGACACGTCAAGGGTCACGTCATGACATGGTAAAAGTAATAAATTGGGGTGGCGGTGCAAAGCACCCCACCTTCTCCTCCCCACACCCCTCAATGTAATCCCCCATTAAAAAATAAAAAAAAAGTTTCTTTTAAATAGGCACAGTGTTGTATGTGTTTAACATACAGCAGGTGTGTGTAGTAACATAACACGTAATTACATTGGTAACGTAGGACCTTTAATTCCTGTCGAGACCAGTGGATACAATAAGCCACTTTTTAACATACCCGGTACGGTACTGAATTATACCCTAGTATCGTCCATGGATAACTACGGTAAGGCATTCATTTTTTACGATACCGTTACTGTGTATATTATACTCGTGGGACGTTCTTTCAATTAAGACTGAAAACACTCAATTAATGCTGACAACCTTGCAATTTACACTGAAATCCTTCCAATTTGGCTGACAACCTTCCAATTTACACTGACAACCTTCCAATTTACACTGACAACCTTCCAATTGACAATGTCAGTCTTCCTTTAACACTAACGGCATTCCCATTAAAATTGAGAACCTTCAAATTAACCGTCCACCTTCCACTTCCACTTACAACTGACAACCGTCTAATGAAAAAATATCAAACAATGTGCTACCGCATCTGAATTAGTACCGGTACACGAGTATTTTAAATTAGATCTATCCTTATTTTGGTTTTAATTTTTTTTTTTTCTTTTTTTTTTTTTTTTATTTTTTTTTTTTTTTTTTTTTTTTTTTTGCTTTTAGTGTTGTTTGCTTTTTTGTTCTTCTTTTCGTTTTTAAATTCATGCGGTATTTTCTAATATGATCATTCATTTTTAAAATAATACTAACCTACCGTAATATTAGTAATAATAAATAATTTAAGAAGTTTTTTTTTTTTTGTTTTTTTTCAACTCCTGGCAGAAAAGAAGGTGTTCTCTATCAGTGGGTACAGGTACGGTAACTGTAACAACAGATTATAATAATAAGACAGGGTCTAGTCACCGTAAATGATTTTTTTTCCTCCAGGTTTTAAAACTATCATTCCAAAAATTAATCTACCCATGCAATATGAATGCTCAACGTAATCCTATGTTTCTAGACTGGTACTGCACTTCTAGACTGGTACTGCACTTCTGAACTGGTACTGCACTGATACCAACGTATCGGTACATAAAATATCGGCATACATAAATTGTGCAGGTGCGTCATGTTTTTTAAACCAAATTATCCACTGACTGACACACTGACTGACACTTGAGATTTGCCATCAGTGGACCTGCGTAGTAGTGGTTTGTTTTTAAAGTTAAAGACCCTTTCAAAACAATCTATTTTGGTACATTAATTCTTAATTTGTAGGCACATAACAAAGAAAAATTAATGGAATAGGTATGCTGCCCCGCATATTTATTTATCGGTATGGTTTCGTTAATTTGTTTTAATTTTTTTGAAAATCTTTTTTTTTTTATTTTTTATTTTTTTTTTTTTAATGGATTCATTTATCATCACTTTAAAGCCCCATGGCTAAGTCTTTCAGCGTAAAGCTCGGCTTTATCTCGACCTGACTTTCGTAAGGCGTTATAATCTATTTTGGTACATTAATTTTTTATTTGTAGGCACATAACAAAGAAAAATTAATGGAATAGGTATGCTTTCCCGCATATTTATTTATCTGTATGGTTTTGTTAATTTGTTTTAATTTTTTTGAAAATCTTTTTTTTTTTATTTTTTATTTTTTTTTTTTTAATGGATTCATTTATCATCACTTGAAAGCCCCATGGCTAAGTCTTGCAGCGTAAAGCTCGGCTTTATCTCGACCTGACTTTCGTAAGGCGTTAAATTTAAATGTGTTCGATATTTATTTGAAGACTTATTGGTGATTTCTCTAGGGACCTACATGGGCTGTAGCGCAACTGATGATGATTTTGGATTTTTGGATCCAATACCTGGGGGGAGGGGGAAAAGGGGGACGGTCGACACGATGACTTGCAACCAATGGCTTAATTCGGAAATACTAAGTACCGCAACCGGTATGTCTTAAAAGGGAATGTATCTTGGTTCATCCTTTTTTAGAATTATAATAACTCATTATTTTACAGTAATTTCCCTTTGTCTCTGTTCACTTCAACATACACCGTTCAGTACCGTAACCCGGTATCGTAATTTAATTAAGCTCGTTCAGGCTTCCATATTCGATATTCTCTCTCTCTCTCTCTCTTTTTTTTTTTTTTAAACACGACACGCTCATAAGTGCGGTAATAAATAATGTTTTTGTTTACGGTACACTTTATGACAAGTTAACGAGATTGTTGCTTCCTCACGCTCCACCATTGCCTTTCGGTCGAACTCCAGTTGACTTGTGTTTTGACATCTGGAAAACCCGACATGCTGGACGTTTATTGAATTTGATTAGGGCCCTTATCGTAATTTAATTAAGCTCGTTCAGGCTTCCATATTCGATATTCTCTCTCTCTCTCTCTCTTTTTTTTTTTTAAACACGACACGCTCATAAGTGCGGTAATAAATAATGTTTTTGTTTACGGTACACTTTATGACAAGTTAACGAGATTGTTGCTTCCTCACGCTCCACCGTTGCCTTTCGGTCGAACTCCAGTTGACTTGTGTTTTGACATCTGGAAAACCCGACATGCTGGACGTTTATTGAATTTGATTAGGGCCCAACCTCTGATCATTTGAGCAATCATGAGCTGTTTTGAAGCCGGCCTATCACCGGACGGGACATCACTGAGGTTGGTGTCCGCCATTTTGCGGTAACGATCGTAGCGTCACCCCTTGGACCTCCTCCGAGACTGTGTGCTCAGGTGGCTCACTGTCCTGGTCCCACCCCTGCACTGCTATTCTTGCTAGGAAGCCGCCTGGAGCAAAGTCTGTTAATTTTTTTTTTCTTTCAAATTTTTGTGGGATGATGTTGAACGGTGTGGTCCGCACCCGATGCACCTCTTAGAGATGATGCACCTCTTAGAGATGATGCACCTCTTAGAGACGATGCACCTCTTAGAGGCGATGCACCTCTTAGAGGCGATGCACCTCTTAGAGGCGATGCACCTCTTAGAGGCGATGCACATCTTAGAGGCGATGCACCTCTTAGAGACGGTGCACCTCTTAGAGACGGTGCACCTCTTAGAGACGGTGCACCTCTTAGAGACGCTACGGAATACCAGGATCAGTGGCAAAAAAAAAGTAATTTAAAAAAATAAGCGTCTGCTGATCCACCGTCAAAGTTGGTCTGCTGATCCACCGTCAAAGTTGGTCTGCTGATCCACAGTCAAAGTTGGTCTGCTGATCCACAGTCAAAGTTGGTCTGCTGATCCACCGTCAAAGTTGGTCTGCTGATCCACAGTCAAAGTTGGTCTGCTGATCCACCGTCAAAGTTGGAACTGTTGAAATTTATTGTTTCAGTTAAATGCTTTATTTTTTAATTGGGACTTTCACTTCAGCAATGTACGACCAAGATTTAGCTTTCTGCCTGGAAATTCACCAACTTTTAAACTGGTGTTCATCTTTCCACACACAAAAATGTCACATCCGGATGCATTTTGTTACTACTTGAAGGTGGATGTGTCATCATTACCTATTATTATGTCATGGCCCCGTTCTCCAATTCACAACCCTTTTAAGGAATTAACACATCGTGTTCTTCAATGTAAGTGGAGCATGTTTCAGAGCGTTCGACCCCAGTCTTTCGACCCCAGTCTTTCACGGCATCTCCTCGCTAGCGACACTCTGAGCATTGTACATCTCTTTCTTCCAGCGACACTTGAGCGGGAAAGATCTGATTTGGCTCTGGTAACTGACCTCTTGCTGGCCGCCGGTCTCACTGTTTTGCCAACCACAGCGCCTTTCACTTTGGCTGCTGCTGCTGTAGTCTTCTGGCGAGGATGAATCCCTCACTGGAGTCGAGCGGTTGCTGACGTCGTTGGTGAGATCCAAGGCGCCGGATTTATCCACGCGCATCACGTTGTCCGGGTGTCCAGAGCTTCTAGACTCGGAGCTGGAGGTGAACGAACTTCTGCTTCCAGTTCCGGCGCTCGAGCCACTGGCAACCGAGTGGGTCCTGTATCTGCCTGCTGAACCCAGACTCTGGTTCAAAGCCGCCACATTGCCCATGGAATAGACCCTGGAGTCGTCGTTGAACTGAGAATCGTCGGAGCTCTGAACATCAAGATCGTCATCCTTGTCCGCCCGCTCGTCTTGGCCCGACGATGACGCGCATGAAGGACTCATCGGCGTTTCTCGGTTGTGATTCGGAGAATCGATGTCCGATGAAATCCCTTCGTCGATGCCAAACCTTTTCTTGAGAGCAGCCATTTCGTGCTTGAGCTCAATGTTCTCTTTCTGGAGCTGGAGCAGCCGGGTCTCCATCATTTTCTCCAGCGCCTTCCGCTTCACCCTAGAGCGTCTGGCCGAGTCGTTGTTCTTGAGTCGCTTGCACCAGTAGCCCTCGTCTTTCTTCTCGTCCGGGACGAACTCCCGTTTCGCTCTCTGGTGGGCGCTGATGCTGTGGAGGTCTATGACCCTGAACCCGGGCGACCTTCCGTTTTTGGACAACATGGCCGGTACGGTGAGTTTCCCGTCACTTCCTTTGATCTGAAATCCGTCATCGTCTGGTCCGTGTTTCTGGTGTTGGGCGTTGGAGGGCGCGTGCCTTTCGTGTTTCGCATCCGGCGACCTCTGTGGGGACGACGGGTGATTCTCGTTCTGTTGCTGCAGGGCCAGGAAGTAGGAGTCGTAGAACGGACCTTTGTCGTGGTCGTTAGATGGGGCCAGCCCGCAGCCGCGCATGTTTTGGTGATGACCGGAGAGGGACATGTCTACTGGACAATCGCTCTCCATCAGGTCGTCGGCCGGTTCTTGTTTGATCGCCATGCTGGAGTTCATGTAAACACGAGGCGGCTCCCGGAAATACGGCTGTCTCGTCGCTGGGTACATTGACGTCATCATTTCCTGTGGAGTGTTTAGCTTCAGAAGTTGATGCGTTGCAGCTAACAATTGTGGGTTACCTTATCTTGGAAGTTTGTCACATCTGGAAGGAGAAGAGAATAAAAACAAAAACGGGAATGTCAATACTGTAATTCAAATTTTCAAACAGAATATTTTTTTTTAAAATTTAATTAACGATATTTTAAATTAGTTTTTTTTTTTTTCATAAAGCTATTGTGGTTTGTTAAATCATTATTTATTTTTTCTACAGCGCATCCATTACCCAGGTTCAAACAAATTCACAGGCGTATATGTTTACGTCCTTTTTATCCAATATGAGGTCCATTAGGGTAACGACCAATTTTTACCGCCGTCTTTATGGAAGCTTTTGTCAAGCAGCACAAACAGCAAGCAATGCTAATAGCACCGTTGTGCTTGTGCCTGTACCATTAAGTAAGCGGCCTAACAAACAACCATGACGAGCCAATGATCACAGGGGGGGGGGGGGTAATGCGACACCCCCCACCCCTTCCAACCAGTGTTTCTTTCAGAAATTCCCCCCCCCC
>CAXITT010000764.1:63513-87868 GCA_964033795.1 Lymnaea stagnalis | reverse complement strand
GATAAGATTTTTTTTAATGTAAATATTACATAACGCTGTCCACCCCCCCCCCCCCCCCCCCAAAAAAAAACAAAAAAAAACAACACAACATGGCAAAATGGTAGACCCTCCCCTACCCCATTCGTACACGGTCCCAGAGCACGTGACCAAAATGGATGAACAATTCTTGTGGACGGCCTAGGCCTCAGGCGGGGTAACGAGCAAAAGGGGTTCGTAAATAAGTAACAAGCAAAAAAGAAATATTATTTTATTATTTTATTTTGTATTTTGTGTTTTTCTTATGTGTGTGTGTGTGGGTGTGGGTGTGTGTGTGTGTGTGTGTGTGTGTGTGTCAACCGTTATTTCAAAAGTCTCTTCTATTTCTCTGCGGTGCTCCAGTTTTCAAGCGCGAAGTTGTAATACCAAAAATGTTGATTTGTAATTTTACCGAGATACTCTGAAAGCGAACAATGAATCCTATCATTCTAATAATTCAGTAATTTAAAAAAAAACAACATTGTAATAGAAATCAAGATCATTCGTGTACCATTATCACATTCCCTATTCATGGTTGTTTTTTTGTTACAATAACACTAAAAAACCAGACTGTCTGTCTGCTAAATTTATGACAAAGGCTCAAGAGTGCAGGGTGGATCAAGATTATTATTTCAATACACGGATGATCACTTATAATAAGTCTATCTCTCGATTAAGCAGATGTGATGAATTGCATTGCTGCTATAACCCTACTGTTATGTTGTTTTTTTTCCTTCCAGATAGGATGAGCAGCGGAGTATCCAAAACATTTGGGGACAATTGTGTGCTTGAATGCCTCATTGTTTTAAAGAGAGAGAGAGAGAGAGAGAGAGAGAGAGGGAGAGAGATAGTAATGCTTTGTCCGTATATCATTTCAGCAAATTATATTATTATAAGGACTAAATAATGAAATTGGCACCATGCATAAGTGAGATGTAGCTACACTGAGTTAACCCCCCAATCCAAGGTTTCGGCTATGCCCCTGGCATTCTACTAGCCGTGCGAGACCTCGAGCTATGTGCGTAACTGCTCACATGGCACTACCCGCAACGTGAGTAGAGAAATACAGAGTATAAAAGAAAAACAAAAAATAACGAGGCCACTGGCGAGTAACAAGCCGCGGGCAGGCGAGGCCAGGACTGAGGGCAAGGAACAGACGCTGGCGATCATTGTCATTAGGGCACACGAGTGCGCCAAGTCCAGGCACCTGGGGTGTGTGTGTGACAGTGTGTGTGTGTGTGTTTGGAAGGGTTGGGGGGTGGGGGGGGCGTTACGGGATGATGAGTTGGGGGAGTCGGCTAGAATTACGGAGTTATTATTTTTTTTAAAGGTCTGCAGGGAGGTGGGTTTAAATGGAAAAACCCGTTAACAGGATTATAGAGGCGGTATTTGGAATTGTTTTGTTTAGTTTTATAGAAGGTGAACGTGTAATTGTGATATTTTGATTCGGGTTTCTTTCCTTTGCTTTTTTTTCGTATTTAATGAATATTTATAGTCTAAAGTTTGTTTGTTTTTTGTTTTTTTTGGTTAGTCCGCTTCAACAAAATGTTTTTGTTCTTGGGGTAAATATCGACTGTGTATGTTATTATAATCCCCAAATTATGTGGCTTTTTTTATATAATAATAAATTCAGTACTATATTTTCTCAAAGTCGTAAAATATTTTAATTTTATAAAGGCAAGATATTTAATCAAGACAGCAAGGACCGTATCGGGTGGGTGGGCGGGTGGAACGGCGGCAAGATGCGGAACATGATGTTGCCACCACTTGAAGGTGGAAGCAAAAATTTGCGAGCTACACAATGTATTTTAGACTTTAAAAAAAAAAAGAAAAGATATTCATTGTAAGTTAGTTAATCTCTATTTAACAACGCTAAAAAAAAATGCTGCACACCAATCAACATACTCAGGTGAACTTGTAGACTATATGTTCATAACTGGCGGAAGATGCAGCACTTGGTAATCCACATAATCGCCCTAGGAGGGATGTTTCTTTTTTTTTTTTTAAACGTATATAAAAATATTCTCAATGTTTAATGCTTAATGTACTTTATATTGTATGAAGTTATCGTATTCGTATTCTTGGGGGAATTTTATTTTTGTTTGAGGCTATGCTTCATTGAAAAATATAAAAAAAACATTATCTTTAAATTTTTTGTAAATAGATTTTTTGTTGTTGTTTTTTTTTTCTATTTCTTCATAGATTAAATAGTCCTCTCCAGGTTGAGAGGGGAAGAATTTTCGATCTTGCTGTGGGCGCCTATGTATATGGTACGCCTCTGAAGACAGCAAATAATAAAATATATAAATCTACATACATTATATATGTATATATAAATACAAGGTATTCATTTTCAGCTCATAAATATATACTTATTTTAACCAAGCACAACATTTTACATGCATAAAAATTGTAACACAAGACATCTAAACTATTTCAATTGCGTAGAAGTCAACTACGAATGAACTCCCTTCGTGACAATAATGTGGATCAAAAGGTACAATTTTGTACAAGACCTGTGCTCCCAGGTAACCACTAAACTCAACCTGGTGAAAAAGAATGACTTGCACAAGTTTGGGAGCGGGAGAAAGTACGCTTAGACCTCTACTTATAGGCAGTGTGACGTCGGTAATGTACTACAGCATGCCGGTCCAATCATTTGCAAGCAAGACCGCATTGGAAACGTTTAGCCGAATCCAGAATCAGGCTTTGAGAATCATCTGTGGCGCATTCAGAACCACACCCACAGCTGCTGTAGAAGTCTTTGCTAATGGAGAACCACTAGATCTAAGGAGGGGAAAAGTAATTTTAAGTACCGCAGAGAGCTACCGACGACAGAACGAAAATGAACCGTCGTTCCAAATGCAAAGCAACTGGTTAGCGGGAAGGCATCTAAAGAGATCCTCATTTATGCATCAAGTGGTGGAGCTTGAGAGGACAGTCGACCTACCCCACAAAAGAGAACGTCTGACCCTAATCCCAGCCAATGCGCCGTATGTGATCAAGTGGTGGAGCTTGAGAGGACAGTCGACCTACCCCACAAAAGAGAACGTCTGACCCTAATCCCAGCCAATGCGCCGTATGTGGAAACCTCACGTCCCATTATAAATGTGGTCTTCACTGATCCAGCAGTGACGAAGCGCAGCCCTGAACATGTCCAGAAAACGGCTACCCTTGAGACCATGGCCTTGCTTTCAAACATACCAGTGAAGGTTTCAGGAACGGCTCTGCCAATTTGAGAGAAAGAACTGCTGGGCACGGTGCGCTCCTACTGTTACTTCACTGTAACCAGCAGGGGGGCACCAAATCAGGAACTCTCCGGGCCCTGTGGGACTGCCGCATCAAACTTTGATGCGGAGCTTGAGGCTATTCACAGGGCCCTAGAAAGTGTATATCAAACAAGTAAGGGGACCGTGCTGCGGGGTTCGATGTGACTCTAGATATGCTCTCGAGATCTTGTGAAAGAGAACAGGTAACACTCCCCTAGTTGACGCCATCATTGATGACGTGTGCAAGATCGGTGAACTGGGAGGCAAGGTGCCAGTGCAATGGATCCCTGGGCACGTCAACGTCAGTGGCAACGAGTAAGCGGACACTCTGGTGAGAACCGGGGCTGCACAGCCTCAGCCAGAATAACTTATTTGGGAATAAAGAACTGGCTGGCAGACCACTTCAGGACGAAGTGGTACAGGCAATGGGCAGACTACACGACCGCAAGAGGCGTCTTTTCAAATTCGCCCACTCCTAGCAGACAAAACCCTTGGTGGGGGTTAGGTCGTAGACAGTAGAGTCTGGTGACGCAGATGCGCACAGAGCATTGCCCCATTCGCACATACTTCTGGAGGGTAGATCACAACAGGGACCCTACCTGCCGGCATTGCAGACTGGTCCCGGAGACACTAGCGCACCTGTTGACCGAATGTCCCTCACTAGATGTCCAGGGGGAAGCCAGGGCGGTTGGAGAGCCCTACGTGAGAAAAATGTTGTATGGCTCAGCTCAGCAGATGGAGCTGGTGGCCATTGTACTAGCCGGGGTTATAAGAGAGTAATCTCAGACCCTCATCGGAATATATGTGTTAGGTAGGGACAATAATGGCTTATTCGGTGATCATTTGGATTTCTCGTTTTAAAATATAAAACGCTAAAAAAAAAAAATACGTTTGTTCAGAATAGGGAGTTAGTTATACGAAAGCCTATCACTATCATCAATGTTTACTCGCAACACCACTCTCTCACTAGAGGTTTCCTCACAAATGTGCACGGAAAAGGATTCTACCTGTACTGTACCTGAGTACTGTTATAACATGTCCCCCATGTTTGTTCTTTTTAATTTTCTATGTACCGTACGATAAAACAAAAGTAAAAGACACAGTAAGGAGGCCAAAAGGTTATAGCTTGTATAACATATTTTATTATATTTTTTTCCATCTAATTTTTTTTATTTATCCTATTTTGTACTGGCTATCTCATTAATTTAACATGCAGTCAGACTCGAGTATTCAAGTGTAACCGAATTCCTCTTCATTCCTGATTTTCTTAGACGGGCATCCATTGACAAATCTTGAATTTATTGAATTATACATGAGTAACAATGATAGCAATACCAATGGAGGTGCCAAAGAGAAACCGGCAACCCACCCCCACCCCTACACACACACAAACAAGCACATGGTTGTTTCGTGCACCGAAAATCCAGACTCGGGTGGACAAGATCAGGAAGTCACGATTACCAATATCAAATACAATGTAGCACAGCGGTTTTAATTTTCCTGAAATCGTTAAGACGGGTCGAGGCACTGTGACTTCTTCTCACCATGGCTAGACGAGTCTTGTATAGCGTTGATTAATATGGTGCTGCCTTCGATTGCCGATTGTATAATTTATTTTGTATAGTTTTCATATTATGGTGTTTGGAATGCTTATTTCTTTGTTTTATTAGCGAGAACTATTCGTAGCCTCTTTGAACTGGGGGAAACACTAAAGAGGGAAAAAATGAGACTGATATATTAAGATAAAAGATCTACATTTATTGCAGTCGTATGACGTATGACACATCTGCTGAACCCCCGGAGACGATTGAAAAAAAAAAAAAATTATTATATTAAAAATAATATTGAATATCCGTATAGATCCATATATTTTTTTTTAATCCAATTTTTTATAATACATTTTTATTATTTCTTCATCATAATTTATTTTTATTTATTTTTGTGTGTGCCTATAACTATTAATTACACTTTATAATATACTAGCGAGGTGAGATTGTCCGTCCTGAAGGACTCTACCATTCCCCAACCTACGCCCCCCCCCCCCCAAAATAGTCTCTTCTCTCTCTAGATACCACCAGGCAAAGAGTGATTAAATTTGCACTCGATTTTAAATTTGAATAAAATTGAATTGCTCGATTAAATATTACGCTACAAATTGTTTAAAATAATGGGGGTTTTTGTGTTTTTTTTACAAACAAAATAAATAAAACATAAACATAATATTTTTTTTAAGTCTAGAAAATATCAGCCTGAAGCTATTTGCAACACTTTCGGCGCCGGCTCTTCCGGGTTTTCTTGAGCCTCCAACATCTGGAACAAATAGTTTGAAATGGCGTGTTTAAATCTTCTGTTGTTCGTCGAGTTCAGTTGTTTCACGGTCGGCAAAATCCCTTTGAAAAACTGCAAGTCGTCGTCCACGTCTGACGCGATAAACTTCAAGATGGCGTCGGTGACCGGGACGGACGTGGAAGATGAAATTTTCGGTTTTTTCGGGACCGGGATGATCTGATTGATGGCGGAGAGAAACGAGGAGGACGCCGCCGAGCCGTTGGTCGAATCCTCGTGCTCCCTTTCCTCCTTCTTGATGTAACTGTCCACCAGCTCGTCGGACGACTGGATCAGGTCGTCCGGGCCGAAATGTATGTGTGAACCCGATGAGCTGAAGTCATCGGCGGGCTCGTAGGCCGGGGCGTACGTCATGTACTCCCGAAGGAAGTCCATCTGCTCCTTGAGGTACCACGTCGATTTCTGGATGACCCCAGAGCTGTTGGTCTTCACGGAGGCGAGGCATCTGCTGTAGGAGCTGCGAAGGTTCTGCCACGTTTTCTTCGCGCTGGGACCTGGCCGAATGATAGAAACCATTAAGATTTGATCGACATGTTCGGTCATTTGAAGACGAGATACAAAGATTTTACGATCAAGTTCAAAGAAAAAGCATTACAATTTTTTTTTTTTAAATGTCAAGCTGCTCAAAATGCAGCTTAAAAAGTCCTCAACTTACAATCTAAATAAGAAGCAATAGCACGACAAGGGTGGGTTTATTTAACAGATGGCGTGCAGTTTACCTGAGACACCAAGGATTTGACCAATCTCAGCCCACTCGGCGTCCAGTCGATGTCTGTCGTGATAGTGTGGGTGGCTGGGGACGTAGAGACATTCGCGGCTTTGGACTTCTTGGATCAGCAGGCTGTAAACTTCTCTGTTGCCCTTTGGCATCTGAAAGAACGCACACGTATTTACGTCAACACACATATTTTACTTTCACCACATAAGTCTTAATGTTCGGCACACAATGCCTTATGTTGCACACACAAGTGTTTCCCCTCAACATTAAGCCGCTGCAGCAGCGTAACAACCTAGCCTCTTTAAACCGATTGTTATTACTGCTTACATGCCAACCAGAGAGGCACCCGATACACACCAGACTCCAGATGTCGTCAACTTCACCACGAGGGTATGAGCAAACTTTCATTTACAAGAACCGGGTTTACGCAGAGCGTGGCAAAAATAAGACTGTAGTAAGAAGTATAGGCAATGGGAGAAAGTATTGGGAATGGAAGGGACGGTGGTGGGAGAAAATATAAAGGCAGGAAGTAATACATCCATGAAGGCGGGACGTAATACATCCATGAATGCTCTGCATACTTCCCTCCCCACCGCCACCCATCTTACTAGTGATGTCAAATAAACTTTTAAACTGTAGGATAAATATCCTTTTATACAATTGAAACCTGGGAAGCTATATATATATATATATATATATATATATATATATATATATATATATATATATATATATATATATATATATATATATATATATATATNTCACTACTGGAATACCTAGAGGGATGACCGTTTCGGACGGCACTTTTCTTATATATTTATTATAAATTTTAGATAATAGATGTGTAGGAGTGGGGGGGGGGGGGAATTTGGTAATTATTTGGAGTTCGCCGCCGCATTTAGTCTGGGTACGCCACTGGGTAACATACAAGCCGCACCGTGTGTGTTCGGGGAGAGAGAGACTTTTCACGCCGGCATAAAATAATATTATCTCCCTGGAATTTACATTTAAGAGATGTATTAATTCTAATTGTCCACAATCTCCTAACAGCCCATTAGTGGAAAATTATTATGGCCATGAAAAGATTACTGTCACTAAATTCTAGCAATATACTCCTCATATGACAGTTGTTGGAGACTTAGGTCTGCCCAGGCCGCATATTGACAGACGCCTCAAATTTGCATATGCACTTAATCGTTCAAAACGCACGACCTTTGCGTTATTACAAGCTTGTAATCGACAGTCTTTACAAATTTACTTTTCGCTTGGCTACATTAAATATGGTATCTTACAACAACTAAGTTCGGATATTAACAATAGCTATGAGTCTTTCTACCATAGGGATAAAAAATAATTGTATAATAATTTTTTGTATGTGTTTCGCAGCCCTTAATACGTAAAGGCTCGAAAACTTGGGAATCGAACGTTATTTTCGTGCAGAGCAGTGAGAGTAAATTGGTTCCGCTCTCATATCATTGGTCGAAATCATCGTTTGGAGTTATGAAACATGGATTGGACGACGATAAATTGAATTAAAAGAGATTATTCAGCTTGAAAGTGTACTAATTTTTTTTTAAAATAAGTATACCACTGGATCTGTTTTAATTGGTCGTATCCAACTTACTGGAACGTGTTTAGAAACAATAAGAAATTTATTTTGGAATTTTCCATGGGGAAACTACTGTTTAACAAAAATTCAGTCGTACCCCTAAAATTGCTCTGTTTAACAATTTGAATTCGGTTATAGAAATGGGATTTAAGTTCGGAGCTCCGGGCTGTGAAATTACAGTTGCTTTGAAATTTTAACCCAATGTAAGTTAATGTAAAAATATAATAAAAATCATGTCAGTGAGATACGTTAAAATTAAATAGCATTGGAGATTACTGTTAAAGTTAGTGAAGAAAACACACACACACACGTTTCATAAACCAGCTGAATAGTCCACTTATCTCAAAAATTAGTCAACTTATCTTACAAATTAGTCAACTTATCTTAAAAATTAGTCAACTTATCTTAAACATTAGCATTCATTCCTTCCAGAACTGCTTCCAACAGCCTGACATGTTTATTTTTACAAATTAAAAAGAAACATTAACTAATATAAAAAAAATGATTGACAAAACTCATGACGCCAGTCATCCAGGACAGCGTCATCTCTTGTTTGTCAGTAGCAAATGA
Source organism: Lymnaea stagnalis (assembly GCA_964033795.1). NCBI lineage: Eukaryota > Metazoa > Mollusca > Gastropoda > Lymnaeidae > Lymnaea > Lymnaea stagnalis. Next base: position 79,338 of record CAXITT010000764.1, on the reverse strand, counting down.
GTAGCCTACAGGCGGTGCAGGGCGATTGGATACACTCAGTGGCGTAGAAAGGGGGTGATTGAAGGGGGTGGAAAAAATGTAGGCCCGCCCCAGGCGACACTAACCTTAGCTACGCCACTGGGTACACTTTTACATGGATCTCTCTTTTTTTCATGTTGTTATAATGTACTCTATAGGCGGATACAGGTTCATCAAGAGGGATGCAATACTATAATGTAGGATTACCTCGAAGCGCTTACATAAATAAAATTAACCCGATGATGAGCCCTCCATTAGCTCTAAGCAGAGGCGTAGCGTGGTGAGGGCAGGGGGGCAGATGTCCCCGGGCGCCAGCTAGTTAGGGGCGCCAAAATGTGCTTTGATATTATTTTATTGATGAAAATAATGGGTTTGAGAGTTGAAAAAAAGAAAAAGGGGCGCTAAAATGGATCTTGTCCCCGGGCGCCAAACACCCTCGCTACGCCACTGTCTCTAAGTCANGTGGGTGAAAAAGGGGGTGTCGGAGGGGGGGGAACGACCCCCCCCCCACAAAAAGGTATCTTTGCATTTTTATCGTTTGGAAAGGGGGGGGGGGTATATTTTGAAATGAAGAGGGGAAGTGGCGCTTAAAGATTTTAATAGACACTTAAATATATTTTGCTTCTGGTGTGCCCTGCTTGCTCTTCAAACCACCTTCCCCCCAACTCCACATGCTTTATATCAATAGTACTGAGTTGTTTTGTTGTTTTTTTAAAGGCAGTCACGCATCGTGCGTCAAGCGTGACGCTTGACTCAAGTAAATGGTTTAATTTAATTTATTTTTATTTTTTTGAGTCGGGGGGGGGGGCGACTGTTATATATATATATATTAATCAATAAAGAGCCAGGGGTATGGTTTAGGACTTCTGTAGGCCTATTGTTTAAAGGTTGGCATATATTATAGAAAATGAGGAGTTCACTATTTTGGGTGGTAACACTTTGGCCAACCGCCCACCGGGTATTTTCTCAACATACCCGGACCTGTTTAAAATCCCTAGCATTTCATAGTGTTCTTAATAATCGCAACTACTCGACGTGATTTCTTCCTCTTTCTCTCTCTCTCTCTCTCTCTCTCTGCCAACCAACTACAAAACCATAACGAACACTGTCATCTCGCCCTCTCATACCCCAAAAAAGTCAACTATACAAACCACATAATAGTGTAGCAACTGCTACACAGTACATCTTAAAACCAAATGGGCTCACTAGTAAATTAATCATAAAACACCAACCCAACTAAAGGCACTCTTTGAATAAATCATCAACAGATACCAAAACAAAAGTATCGTTCTGTTTTTATTGGGCTGCGAAGTCAATGATGTAAAAAAAAATATCTTACTCAAGAGTGAGTTCAAAAAACATTCAGGAAAACAAAGATTATGATGTCGTCTGTCATTTTAATACCTGCAGTAGTAGGTAGCCTAATACTCATCTGCTTTTCTTCAGATGCAAGTCACGAGGCAACAACGTCGACTCCGTTGAGGTAACAGTGACAACCCCAGCAAACTGTCAATGTTGACAGGGAATAAATATGTGGGTAGGGCCTAGGCCTATCCAATTTGGAGTTTAGTAGCCACAGAGGAAAGCCAAAAGAGGGACTAAAAAATGGGCACAAAACAGCGGTTTAGTCAAATAATAATGTCAACATAAAGAATGCCATACTCTCACAACATAATTATAATAACGTCTTCTTTTTTACACCAGGATGCAAAGCAACAAACAAACGTTGTACACTACACATACCGTGACAGGCTGAGAGCAGTGAAATTGGGTCAGCAGTCCAACATCAGATCAGACACACACTTGCTACACTCTATGCCTGATCCAACATGGCGATGACTGGCCCGCGCCGTGTGTTCTGCTAACACAGTGTTGTACGGGCCTAACAGACAGAAGCGCGGGCTGGGTCGTGCGGCATTCACGCTGTGTAAATCTATGACAGACCAATGTTGTAGGATAGTTCATCCGATCGTTGATTTGTCATACGATACCAGGGTGTTTTTTTTTTTTAATGATTACAATTTTAATGTGATATTTTAGGGAAGAAATAAGACACTTAAGTTTTATTTCAAAATAAACGATCATATTATAATCATTAATAGCTCCGATTATTTCTATAACTTGCCATTGTCCTTTATAAATTATTTTTTTTTAAAAAAGAAGAATAGTCAACTTATCTTAAAAAATAAGCTTTCATTCCTTCCAAAGTTACTTCAAACAACCTTACATTAGTTTATTTATTTTTTTTAATTAAAAAAGAAACATTAACTATTTTAAGAAAATGATTGACAAAGCCCATGACGCCAGACTGTCCAGTCATCCAGGACAACGTCATCTCAGACGATGGGTTCAAACTCCTTGAAAACTAAACTTATCAGCATCACTCACAGTAGGCTGAGTGGGAAACAGACTCTCTCTCTCTCTCTCTCTCTCTCTCTCTCTCTCTCTCTCTCTCTCTCTCTCTCTCTCTCACACTCACTCTCACACACACACACACCCCACACCCACACACACCCCCTCACACGCGCTACACACACACACACATCACACACACACACACACACTACAACGTCATCTCAGACGATGGGTTCAAACTCCTTGAAAACTAAACTTATCAGCATCACTCACAGTAGTCTGAGTGTGAAACACACTCTCTCTCTCTCTCTCTCTCTCTCTCTCTCTCTCTCTCTCTCTCTCTCTCTCTCTCTCGATCTCACACTCACACTCTCACACACACATAGGCTACACTGCTACACACACCATCTCAAACGCGTTACACATACACACATTAAACTCAAACACACACACACACCATCCCAGGGCCGGCGCTAGACATTTTTAGGTTGGGTGAAAATAGGTAATTGTCACCCTCTGGAAAATTATGGGAAGAGTTCAGACAATATTTTGTATTTTATTTTAACAAATGTTTCCGCCTTGATGATCACACATCGTACCCGCCTTGAGCCGACCCTGCACCATCAAATCTTTGCAAACATTAAAAGTTTTGCGAATCATACTTGCAATGATGTTATAGTTTATTTCTTATGTTAACATCATCACGTCGCCTCAACTCAATCATCAATGTTAATAATATTTAATATATAATGTATTATAAAAAATATTTTAAAATATTGAATGAGTGTGGTTTGGGGGGGGGAGGGGCAAATTGCTTTTTAAAATCTACCTTCATTCCCCAAAAGAATGGTGATATTAAAATATCGACTAAATCTGCATTTTATTTTCAAAAATACTTATTATTTATTTTATTTAAATTAGCATGAATGAAGCAGACTGGTTACATTATTTAATAATGATTCATTTTTTTACAGGCAGGCCTATGCTATAATAATATGCGGCGTCGTTAAAAGGGACCCAGGGCAGGAGCTAAACAAAAGATTACTTTTCTTTAAAAAGCCTTTTTCTACAAATTGTATAAAGCCAAGTAGCCAATATTATGGGGATTAAAGAAATTGTATAGTAGCGCTTCAGATTGTCGACAATAGCCCGTGTTACATGTTATGAAGTTTCGCTATATTTTGGAGAAATAGATCCAGTTTTTTTACTAGATGTTTACATCTATTTATAAATCCAAGAATGATAACTCTTCTATGGTCAGCTGATTGAGACACTAACCGTGGTGTTAAGATTTTTTTACAAAAACATCGTAGAAGGAAGTTTATAACAATAATATTAGTAGACTATTTAAAATGTAAGTCTATGCATATTTATTCGTTAATATTTAGTATTCCTTTTTTTTTAAAGTCCATAGTGATAGCAATAATTTAATTAATTTAGGCTTAGGAAGACCAGACCTAAAATCTGACTGATACAGCTTCAGGCTTCAGACATTTCAGTTAATCAAGTTAATGAGTTAATTAATTGAGTTAACTTGAGTTTAAGTTAACAAACTAAGTGAAGACGACTAAATTTAAAATAAAGCTAAAGTTAACTTTTTAACTGAGTAAATCACAACAAAGTTACGATAAATAAATTTTATAAATGGATATACGGTACCCGTATCAGTTTCATATATTTATTCCAATATTCAATATTGGCAATATTTATCAATATTAATTAATCTGTAATATCTGTCATTTTAAATGACTCATTTAATGTATTTATTGTCATTGAATTGTACTTGTACTCCACTCACTAATCACTATGATATGAAATAAATGAATGAGAATGTGATTAATTAAATTATGGTATCAATAAATTGAATTATGGCTTATGGGCTAGGCCATAGCAAAATGAAATGATTATGACATAACGCATGGATACAACAAAGTATAAATAAGTATATTAGTATATAATAATAATATTAGTTTTAGTTTAGTAGGCAGGCTATTTAAAATGTAAGTTTTTAATTTTCATGCATGTTATATTTAATTTATTTGTGACATTTTTATTACCGGTACTAATTATATTTAATTATAATAACTTTTTTGTAAAAGTAAATTGCATTTTAATTAATTTAGGCAGACCAGACTTAAAATATTTAATAATATTTGTATTATTATAATTATTGAAATTAATATTATCTTTCTCTATGTTTTTTTTAAAATGTACTCACTGTCACTGTGAATCACTGAATTTGATTACAGTATGAGAGTGATCAGTACAATGAATTCAATGATAACTCTGATGATAGGGCAAAATGAAAGGATGAATCATTAATGGATACAAATTTGCAAGCACATGACTATGACTATGAAGGGATGATTCAGAGTCTTAAAAAATAATTTCACGTAGGCCTCATTATGAACGGATGCCATATGAATATTTCAATAATCATAATTGAATTGTCATAAAATAATGATATTGATAAACCTTAGCATTTTATACACACTACACAGCATGTGTTTTGAGGTTGCATCAATTATGTGACAAATTTATAACAAATAAAGGGAGGGTGTCAAAATTTTGCCAAAATAGTATGATGTCATTTTTGGATGGCTCCCAACACCATAACATTTACAGTTTAAATTAAATGCTAAGCAGTCTAGGAACTATTATTGCCCCAATCTAAGACTACTTATTATCTATTGGCAAATAGGATACTGAATCTATAATAATAATATTATTATAATATAAAGGCTGTTATTTCTATTATACTTATATTGCTTTTAACGTGGTTTTGAAAAATAAACGTTCTCAGAGCACGTATATTAAGAGATATTTTTTACATAAGTTAGTTGAAAACAAACTATTTTTAACAAAAATCCAAGACTCCCTTCAAAATGCCAACATATACTCAAAAACTTAATAGCTATTCTAACCACACAACACAATGATTCACTGAATGATTGGCTAGTGACCAGTTTTAGGGAACAACAAAAACTCAGACAGAGATATTCAAGACTGAAAACAATATGTGCAATGCAATCTAAAGAAACCTCCTTTTATTTGGATCAATAAATTAAAAGCATCTTGTCTTTATTGAATGAATTAAAAATGTTGCACCCAAGTGTATTTTAACCAAAATTGTCCATTGAGCTTGTTTTACTAATGTAGTCAAGTTGTTGGACTGTTTTGATTTTTAATGCATCAGGTTAAGTATGAAATATTTTTTGCTTAGGGCTAGAGCAAGTACCAGAAGAGGTAACGATCAACTTGACCATCTTCAGAATGAAGTTACTGAAGTCACCTCATTATTAAAGGATAATGTTGAAAAAGTACTAGAAAGAGGTGAACGAATCGATACCCTTCAATCCAGATCAGGTAATGAGTAAATGTGAATAGCCAGGTCTATTATGTGACTTCTTTTTCTTGTTTGTATAATTAGTAGTTTTAATTGTTATAGTTAAAAAATCACTATTATTATATGTGTCATTTGATCATAAGTATTATGTTTGTTTTTTTTGGTTTTCTTTTTTATAGTAAAATTTGCTTTTTAAAAAGTTGTTTTTTCTCCATTTACACCACGGTTTGACTTGAAAGATTCTTTAATACGAAGTCCACTTTAATGGATTGAAATATAAAATTGCTGTAATAATTATAAAAATATCCACTTCTTCGTAACATTTAATGCAAGTTATCACTGAATAGCTGGTAAATTTATCAATGTTTTTATTTTTTGATATTTTTTATCTTCTCTTAGAGGATCTAGAAAGCAGCTCTTCTCATTTCAAGAGATCCGCAGTCCAATTAAAAAAGAAAATGTGGTGGAAAAATTGCAAGATGATGTGTATATTGGGCTCAGTTGTGTTTGTGATCATTGCTGTGATCATCATTGTTATTCTGGGTAAGTGCACCATAATCTAACATGGCATATATGCAAGCTTCTGCAAATTTGGATAGCTAAGGATTTTTGTTATTATGTTTTGACAAAATTAGAGAGAATTTTACTTCAGGCTATTTATAAAATTGTCTCAACATTGTCTTTTATTTATGTATGGAACTTCACTTTTAATTATATTATTTATTTAAGAAATGTTTGAGTGTAAAAATGAACTACTTATATGTATATATTCTCCAAGCAATAGAAGGGTTTTTTTTTGTTTTTTCTCTTCTGAATTATATGTTTGGTTTTTGGTTTTTACAGTGGAAACGAAGCCTTGGGAATCATCTGGAGGAGATCATCACAATACAAGTACACCCAAAACTCTCAGTGCACCATAAGGCATTGGATTGTTGGTTTGTTCACTGCCCTGTCAACACCAGTAAACGAAACCATTTTCTTTTGTCACTGAGAGACTATGTACTAAGTTTATAAATTTAAGCCGGCTTATTAAATATCCACTTGGCATAAAATATCTTCAACATGTCAAAAAGGACTTGCCAACATTCCTATTTTTACTCTTCATAATAGCAGACTATATTTTGCTATTTTAGGAGACAAATGAGAGAACCTATTTCATACTTTATTTCAATGACACTTGGCCCACTTGACCTCCTGTTTGCAAACATTGTCCTTAACTGTATGTGTCAGTAGTATTTGTTATGTGCAATGATATTTTACAAGTAAAGGCTAATAAGCAAGCTGTGTAAATATTTATTAACTCAGTCCTTAATCATTATATGTCAAATATCACTTTTCTGTAGACAAATAAACATACAAGTAAAAAAATAAAATAATAAAATGTAAATATCATCATTTTTTTTCTTTGACATTTTTTCCCCTTAACTTGTAACTATTTATGACACTGTTTGTTCCATTACATTTCTGCTATATAAAAAAATAATATTTTTATCTCAATTATTTAACAAATTTAAATCTTTAGAAGTAGTAAAACGTTATTTTGGTTGAACCAAATTTGAAGAAGGCTTTAATCATCTTCGTAACAGTAAACCGCTTTCAAAGCTTTGAAACATGACAGCATAAATTTTCCAAGATAAACTTAAGAATTTTTATACATATGGAAAATCTGTTGCATAAAAAAACTAGTTTCTATTTTAAGTTATTGTTTTAAATGAAAGTTAATTAAAATAGGATTCTATTACTTTACCAGCCCTAAATGGGGGATCAAAATACTGAAAAGCATGAAAAAACTGTCCTTTACTTATCTTGCTAATTTTTTCTTTATGTATGAATTTTAATTTTAAAAAATTATAATTATAAATTCCATGTAAATGTCTAAGGCTTTTGTATTTTTGTGCACATCAATATTCATACAATTTTATTAGTGTTTCATTGTTTGTGGCAACCAATTGACACATACAACCGGAGAGTAAATTGGTGTTCATCTCCTCTAAAAATAGGGAGATCCCATATTTGTGTGAAAATGTCTGTTTCAATACACAGGCTTTTAAGTGATTTTCTCATTATAATTCTAGGCAGCAGAATGGAAAGGGTATTAAACTTCATATAACCAGGACTAGAGTCAACTTTATAATTATTTTTTATTGCAATCCTAATCAACTTATCTTTCTAAACCCTAAATTCACTGAATAAGTTATCTCTATTTAATAAAATGTAGATTAATCGTATAGCATTTAAAATTCTAAAAGTTGGAAAAAATCAACCATATTTTTTAGCTCAAAATTTTTTACCATCACAAATAAAGAAAAAATTAAGAAAAAGTTAAGAAAAAATAGAAGACATGTAACCTGTTGAAATTAATATCAATGTTTAGTTTATTTCTTTATGATGGTTAAGGAAATTCCTAATCCATATTTTTACATATTTTTTGTTTAACCCTTTTGGGTTATTATTTTTTTTTTTTTAGGGATAACTTAAGATATTTTACCATATCACAATATTCTATAATGAATAAAATTTTAATCTATGAAAATAAATTATTTACATTGCTATATTAGTGTCAAACTCTAAATGGCTTGTTGTATTTACTATACTTAATTAATTGTAATAAAATCTGTGTACCCTGACTTATTATGATGAGTACAGAAATATATTTTGTATGGGCTGACGTATTCGACCCTTCATACTTTTATTCTTTCAAGCAACAAAATCAACAATGTTTGAAATAAATAAAATTTTGATGATACTTTCTTTTTATAAATATTAGTCTCACCTATTCCCATGGCCATCTCTTATACCTCCATCCATGGGTGTCCTGCCCTCTTATCTTTTAGACCACTGTTTTTAATCAAAGCTTTACAAATTATGACCCCAAATAATATTTCATTCCTATTAAAATACCTCACAATGGAGTTGTGCTCATTCCATCATATATTTGCTTGATAAAAATATTTGTGGTCATTGTTTATATCAATTGATTGAAGTTTCCTTCAGCGGAACCTCTTTTTGTCTAGAAACTACACACCATTTATAGGTGAAATCATGAACAGTAGCATAATGAATAGGTGTGGACCTTCTGATGAGGTTTTAGGATGCTTCTTCAGACATGCATGGTGGACATTACAATTATCAGACCTGTTGCTCAGCACCATATATTGAATTACAGTTAGGCCTTGGCTGACTTTTTTCTTTGGTTCCCCTGCACTATGGTGGACATTACAATTATCAGACCTGTTGCTCAGCAACATATATTGAATTACTGTTAGGCCTTGGGTGACTTTTTTTTTTTTTTTTGTTCCCCTGCACTACAAGCCATTTTTACTTGTGTTTTTTGTAATTGTTTTTTTAATGTTGGCTGAGATTATGGCTTGCACCAGCTAAACAAACAGTATGGAATGTCTTTCAGTTGTATGTAGCATTAAATGAGCCTGGAAAGAAAATATTTATATTTTCTATGACAGTTGATAACTTTTTTCCATCCCAGTGATGTGTTGAACCATTGACATACTCAGGATTGTCTTTAAATGTACAAAAGTCTTTAATTTATTCTTCAAAATTTCATTCGGTTAAACAATTTTTACTATAAAGAAAGTACATCCAAAAGATCACTGATTCTTATGAAGAAATATGTTTGCAAGTATCATTTCAGAGGACACGGGAAAGGGGGGGGGGGGTTGTTAATAATGCTTCAATGATCATTCCGTGCGTATTGGGGTTGGGCAAAAAATTTTTAATTTTTACTATAAAGAAAGTACATCCAAAAGATCACTGATTCTTATGAAGAAATATGTTTGCAAGTATCATTTCAGAGGACACGGGAAAGGGGGGGGGGGATGTTTATAATGCTTCAATGATCATTCCTTTCGTATTAGGGCTTGGCAAAAAATTTTTAGGTGACGTGGTCATGAGAACTGGTTATCATCCTTACTTTTTCAATTATATATTCGAGGGCATTATTGAAACAGAAAAAATAATTGCCAGGCAGTTAAGGCAAGTGCTAACTATTTTATTTTGTAAGATAATAATATAAGATATTATAAGATATAATGTGCTTTTGGTGTTCTATCTGGAGGATTAATATAATCCTTAGATGATACAAACAAAACAAAAAAAGACTAGAACTAGAAACTAAAATTAAGGATAGCTCTGTATAGGTGATTCCTCATTGCCTTTTATTTTAACAAAGCTGGCTGTAGTTATCTCAGCTACAACATAAAATGTGCCTTATCCCTGGGTGTTCTTTTCCTATCTAACTTCGTTAGCGGCTTTGCATGACATCCCATGATCTTTTTGATTTTTTGGTAAAACTTTTGAACTTTTATTGAATTTTTAAGAGTGTATAACTTTCTTGTTAACAATTATTGCATGGTTAGTTTCAATTTGGAAGGTTGAAATAATTAAATTATCCATAATTCTTGTAAAGGTACATTAAATTAAGCAATATTATATATGTCTCCTTACATCCAGATATATTGAATACACTTTTATCCTACAAAGGATGCCTTATTAAACATGAACCCCAATATATGTACATATAATGAATGAAAGTGAAATTCAAATTGCTTGAAGATTTGTGAACAATAATGTACTTGTTGAATTTTGATTGACATGTGTAGCAGATCACTGGTGATATTTTTACTGTTATCACTTCGTTACCCGTGGCATTGTTTGTCATGAAAGCTCAATGACCAAGAAATGCATTCTGAGTACCTGTAAACTACAAGAGCAGGGTGCCTCTCTTTGAAATGCTATTCATTTATGTTAGTATTATTTTTTTGTCTTCTTGTTTTTTTTTCTTGTTCTATGCAAGTGAAATGCGTGCAGTGTGCAGTCCGGCCCCCGACCATGTCTGATGGACACTGATCAGGCCCTTCTTTACAAAGCTTGAGGTCCCCTGTACTAGAGCTTTGCCAATACCGGTACCTCCCAAAAAGCAGAACATAAGCAACAATTTTCTATCAGTCTGTTTTTGTTGCAATTATAAAAGGTGATATTCACTGGCGATAGCTAGCCAAACCCTGTTGCAGATAAAGAAAAGCTTGCCAAACCCTGTCACATATAAAGAAAAGCTTGCCAAACCCTGTCACATATAAAGAAAAGCTTGTCAAACCCTGTCACATATATAGAAAACCTTGTCAAACCCTGTTGCAGATAAAGAAAAGCTTGCCAAACCCTGTCAGTGAACTGTCACATATAAAAAAAAGCTTGCCAAACCCTGTCACATATAAAGAAAAGCTTGTCAAACCCTGTCACATATAAAGAAAACTTGCCCAACCCTGTCACATATTAAGAAAAGCTTGCCAAACCCTGTCCCATATAAAGAAAAGCTTGCCAAGCCCTGTCATATATAAAGAAAAGCTTGCCAAACCCTGTCACATATAAAGAAAAGCTTGCCAAACCCTGTCAGTGAACTGTCACATATAAAGAAAAGCTTGCCCAACCCTGTCCCATATAAAGAAAAGCTTGCCAAACCCTGTCACATATAAAGAAAAGCTTGCCAAACCCTGTCAGTGAACTGTCACATATAAAGAAAAGCTTGCCCAACCCTGTCACATATAAAGAAAAGCTTGCCAAACCCTGTCCCATATAAAGAAAAGCTTGCCAAACCCTGTCAGTGAACTGCCACACATAAAGAAAAGCTTGTCAAACCCTGTCACATAATATAAAGAAAAGCTTGCCAAACCCTGCCACATATAAAGAAATATTCATCAAACAGTTGAAACAATATCCTGAGTGAGTAAATGAGTATCCTTTGTTTTTAATAACCTTAGGATTCTGTTACCGTCCACTGGTTTTTTTGTTTTTTTAATTGTATTTTTTTTAAAGAATGAATTGGTTTGAACAATGTAAGGAATGAATGAGATAATCCCCTACCCCCAACCCATTTTGTAATATTTTTACTATAATAAGTACTACAAGCTTTACATAACCAAAATAGTATCGTTGACAATTCTTGTTTTCCCGTTTTGACAATTTTTTTTGTAAAAGTCTATGTGTAAACATGATTTGTCGGATGTTTTTAAAATAAAATTTTAAAAAACTATCAGAACATATTGAGTAAATTTGCGTGTTGCCTTTAAAACGATCAGAAGGTCCCACATGTTGAGTAATGTTGTGTGTTGTCTTTCAATATCTAGGGGGGTCGGAAGACCCGATGCGACTCGGTAAGGTGAAAGTTTTTCCCCAACGTTAGCACCTCGCCCTAAACTTAAACCCTATGTGGGCGTGACTAAGGGAGCCCTGTGGCGTCAGTCCCTGAAACACGTGAGAACCGCTACGAATGTACCCCGACCCGTCAAAATATGCACTTCTACACGTAGAGAGCACGAATGTCAAAATAATCAATATGAACTGCTGCACTAAGTCCCCTCAAAAATTAAGGTTTCAAACAGCGATAGAATTGAGACTTGTAGTGTGTCCACGCAACCTCGACCTGAAGTTGTTGCACTTGAACATTTTCCTTTTGGCAGTATTGGCTCATTGATACAAGATATTCAGACATGCCTATAAATCACACCAAAGTTTGCGCAATCTGATCCACTTTAATAGAATAGCACTAGCTTTAATAAAAAAAATAATAAACAGAGTTTCGATTTTTCAAACTAATAAGGTCACGAAGAGGGATAGGAAGAAAAAAAAAGGGGGGAGGGGGGTGTTACGGATAGAAAAAAAATCGGATAACCGAACACCGCCACGGCAATTGTGCACTAAATAAGTTAGTGCAAATAAAACAAAAATAAGATTAACCCAATCCATAGTATATAATTTATACACGTAGTTTGCTTTGCTGCAGATTTCTTTTTGTCCTATAGTAAATGTATAGGGCTACATGTCGTTGGCTTAATTCCAGCATTTCTTAACCCTTTTTTAGTTTGAATCAATTTCTTTTTTAATGAATAATTTTAGTGTACAGAATTTTTTTTGTTTTATTCGTTGTTGTTGTTGTTTTTTTTTTTTTTTTTTTTTTATGTATATTTTTTGTTTTCTTTTTTTTTTTTTTTTTATTTTTTTTTTTTTTTTTTTTTTTTTTTTTTTCTTTTTTGCTGATGTAAAAATATATATATATATTTAGGATTAGCATATTTTCTTCAAAATCAGACATTTTCTTTTTTTTTAAATGAACGACTTGTCTTGTCTGGGGCTTAGAATAAAATCCGAGGTTTCTTTGTTGTTTTTTTTTGGTTGTCGGGTTCATTTTCAGCTCATAAATAAATACACATTTAAAACAAGGCAAAACTTTTACAATTCAAACGATTTAAACTTTAAACACAAGACGTCTAAAGATTTTAGCTTAGATATGAGTCACCAATGATACTCCTTCTGTGACAAATATTGACCAAATCAGTGATCATTTATAGCTTGGTAAATCTGGGAGAGGACGCTGGTTGATTCGCATGACTTAATTTATAAACATACTATAAGCGGTTCTGGATCTAGTTAAGAATCACTCGGTGCAACGAGGGAGGGGGGAGGGTCTGGAAAGGGGTTGACATCATTAGTTTACTGCACTGGGTGGCCGAATGATCAAAAACATCACCAGCACCCCGGGTGGATGGGACTCGTTAACCTTGGTCGGCAACTCATCTAAGAGAAAGGAAACTCTGAATTCAAACCCGGAGGTGGAGTCCCCGTAAGGTGTATACAATGAAACAATCCGACAACTCCTGGCATCCGTACGCATCCCTGGTCGTCTTGACGTAGAGTCTTACCACCGGACATGGTGGGCCCGGACGAGAGAGTGAGGTTGACGCCGCGCAACTCTTCCTCACTTTAAACAAAAGTCACCCGCGCAAGTCATCAGTCATCCAAAAACCGGACGACTCGATGGTCCTAGTCGATCTTCGACGGACGAACAACAACAATAACTGCACTGGGGGTGACACCAAATCTTGTAACGCCCCTATGTTTGATGTGTCTTATTTATGGGTTTTTTCCGTGGAGACTGTGCAGAAAACACAAGAACACATCGGCCACAGTTGTATTAGGAGCACACCAAGGGTGCAATAATTTGAGGGTCGCTCATAGGAAACCAAAAATGTTAGACTAATTTAATTTCTATAAATTAAACGCAGTGTAAGGGGGTTAGACGCGCATAGGTTTGGGAAATGAGGGTAAGATTTGAGATGGCAATGTCTAACCCATGGTTGGATATGTGAGAGGGTATTTGGAATGGGCAATAGAGTGGAGGTGGTTGGTATAGTTGGTGGGTGGGTTGGATATGTGAGAGGGTATTTGGAATGGGCAATAGAGTGGAGGTGGTTGGTATAGTTGGTGGGTGGGTTGGATATGTGAGAGGGTATTTGGAATGGGCAATAGAGTGGAGGTGGTTGGTATAGTTGGTGGGTGGGTTGGATATGTGAGAGGGTATTTGGAATGGGCAATAGAGTGGAGGTGGTTGGTATAGTTGGTGGGTGGGTTGGATATGTGAGAGGGTATTTGGAATGGGCAATAGAGTGGAGGTGGTTGGTATAGTTGGTGGGTGGGTTGGATATGTGAGAGGGTATTTGGAATGGGCAATAGAGTGGAGGTGGTTGGTATAGTTGGTGGGTGGGTTGGATATGTGAGAGGGTATTTGGAATGGGCAATAGAGTGGAGGTGGTTGGTATAGTTGGTGGGTGGGTTGGATATGTGAGAGGGTATTTGGAATGGGCAATAGAGTGGAGGTGGTTGGTATAGTTGGTGGGTGGGTTGGATATGTGAGAGGGTATTTGGAATGGGCAATAGAGTGGAGGTGGTTGGTATAGTTGGTGGGTGGGTTGGATATGTGAGAGGGTATTTGGAATGGGCAATAGAGTGGAGGTGGTTGGTATAGTTGGTGGGTGGGTTGGATATGTGAGAGGGTATTTGGAATGGGCAATAGAGTGGAGGTGGTTGGTATAGTTGGTGGGTGGGTTGGATATGTGAGAGNTATATATATATATATATATATATATATATATATATATATATATATATATATATATATATATATATATATATATAGTGACGTAGATAGGGTTGGTGTAAACTAGTGCGGTAAACTCATTGTATCACCACCCACCCCGACAACTTCCACGATGAATTTCTTCTTGTTAAATTATTTCCACAATATAACAATGACTAGACGATAAACAACTTAATTGAAGGTCAGGAAGTAAATGTATTTAAGAACTGTTAGATCACCTATTTGGTATCAATGGAAAGCTGTCCGCGGAAGCGGAGCGTCTGCGAGGAAACTTGGGGGCGTCCACATGGGGTTTTGCCTCTTCGTGGCATGGCAGACTAGTAAGGAAGTTCCCTCGCGAAGCTAAAAAAAAAACGGCCTTGCATGACTCCCAACAAAATGGGAGTACGCAATTACATGATGACTTGTTGCCGTTAATTGATATGAGGCCTGGATGGCGGTTAAACCCCTTGTCAATGATTTTAGCTACACGGCCCTGAGAAAGCCGCTCCTAGGCGACCGTTTCGTCCCCGCTTTCGTCCCGACCGGACAACTCCCTGGACGGTGTGGGAAGGTAACGCAAAACTTTTCCCCCGGAGAGGAATCAAAGCCGTTCAGACCTAAGGAGAGTGGACCGCGAACGCATTAAACACAGCGTTTTCAGTCGGTCGACCGGACGTCCCTCAAGCCAAGGGGGAGGTTCTCGGTGTGCTTCCGTACGGTCTGGCGGCGGGGAGACCCGGCGTCAGCCCGTGTGGACGTGTGCTGGGGGGGGGGTGGGTGTTGTACTATCAGCTCATGCTCGACGACCCACCGACGCCATCTCCAATGTGACGTATCAATGGAAAGCGAATTCCTCAGAATCTAGACAAATGTAGCTTCCTTACATGAAAGTTACTGAAATCGGCGTTGAATCATGGTCAAAACGATGTTTTCTGACTTAATTATAGTCAACTCATTTTTAACCCATTATCCTTAAAATTTTAAGAGAGCACGCATTGGATTTGTTACACGTGTGGAAAATGTACCTGTAGTGTAAGCGACTATCCTTTTATGAAATTCGGTTAGACCGAACAGTGTGTGAACTGTGTTTATGTAATTTTTTTTTCAATTTGGGGTCACACCCCTGAGATGGTGTCACCCGGTGCGGTCCGCACCCCCCCCCCCCCCCCCCCCCCCCCCC